>SSNR01000419.1:486414-497523 GCA_006937965.1 Callopanchax toddi | reverse complement strand
TATACACATCTTGGTCCTAGTAATCACCAGGTGGAAATTTTTAAAGCTCTTCTGGATTTTATTTTTGCCACTGGACTCTATAAAAGAGTGTGATACATTGGAGCAGTAACTCCTCCTTGACAGAGAGAGGCAGCAATACGCCATCTGGTGTCCAGCCTGCCGGAAATTATTAGAAGAAGAAGACATTAGAGCAGGGCCGGCCCTGAGCTGAATGGTGCCCTAGGCGAAAAATGATTTTGGCGCCTCCTACTGCCCAGAACAGAAACATCGTAACTTTTGCAAATTCTAAGTAGTAAGCAATGTACTAAAGTTGGATAAACTTGAACTGATGACATTCATTCATATAATAAGTGGGGGCACAACAGCATGATAGCCCTTTAGTCTTAGCTAACTTGCTAAATGATGGGTCCAGGAAAAATGTTCACAATTTCATGTATATTAATTAAATACTTCTACTTTGGGCCCGTTTCTCCTCCTCATCATGCATCATCAGCAGTGTTGGGCAAGTTACTTCAAAACTGTAATGCATTATTTATTACTTGTTACTGTCATTTTTAAGTAACCCCTTACATTACAATATTACTGTTTTTTAAATGTAAGGCATTACACTACTTTTGCATTACTTTTAGTTACTCTCATCAAAATAACTGTAAATATGGATTTGACCATGTAATGAGCTCAATCTACATACAGTGGAAGGTGATGTGATGGATACATGGAGAGATACAACTATCTGGATATTAACCCATCCATCCATCTATCCATCCATCCATCATTTATCATCCATCCATCATTTATCATCCATCTATCCATCCATCATTTATCATCCATCTATCCATCCATCATTTATCATCCATCTATCCATCCATTATTTATTATCCATCCATTTATCATTCATCCATCATTATCCATCTATCATCCCTACCTATCCATATATTATTCCATCATATCTATATACAGTATATTTAAATCTATAAACATATCTCTCTGCACAAGCTCCTTATTCATTAGTTTGACTGACTCCTACCTCCACCTGTGTGCTTCTCCTCCACCTGTCCGCTCCTCCCTCCTGCAGCAGACGCTGCATGACGCTCGTTTCCTCTGCTCAGTGGGCGAGAGAGTGAACTCTCCAACTTCTGACGTGAATAACAGAGTGACTCTTTATCACGAAACTACCTCTCAGTTCGCTCGCTTCAGTTTACAGAGCGCTGCATGCGCTCATATGTCTTAACGGGCCTTGGATACCGTGAGCGCGCACGACTCAGGCTGCGTTTTCCATCTGGACCGAGTTCCGAACCAAACCACGCATGAGTTTCGGACCGGACAGAACTGGACTTGTTTCACTGGCTGCAGATTCACTCATCTCTGCTCTGTCTGACCACATTTTTTGCTGAGTGGCGTTTCTCCTATGAAGAACCCACCGCCTCAATCCGGGTTAAACATGCACTGTAACGCGCACTGATGTTAAAATATTACAGCTTTTTTTCTGTAATGCCTTACATTACTGTGTTACCGAATAAAGCAATGCATTACAATAATTAATAACCTTTGGAAGTCGTTACTTCCAACACTGACTATCAATAAATAACCGGATGGAGGGATGCGCGCAGTGCGCCTCTCCTCCACCTGATCACAGCGGCAGCAGCAGGTAGCCATGGGGCGCCACGTTGACTGTTCATGCAGCAAAAGTTGTGCTTTTTTATTTATTTAGTTTATGTATTTATTTATTTATTTATGACTTACTTTGCTCTTTACATGAGATGAATGGTGTGTACAGCAGTTTGTCAAAAAAAAATTTTTAAGGGACAATTTGGCGCCCCCTCCAGCAGAGGGCGCCCTAGGCAATTGCCTAATCAGCCTATGCCCAAAACCGGCCCTGCATTAGAGGAGCTAGATTGTCAGTGGTAGACTCCACTTTGCTCCACACAGTGTGACTGGTTTGAGAACTTTGTTGTTGTTGATAATAGAACTTATAAAAGTAAATGGTTATTGTTGCTCTCTGTTTTACCACTTGAATACAGTTAAAGATATAAAGAGCATAAAGAGTTAAACTTGTTTTTGATAAAGCCTTCTGTTTAAAATCTGAAACCCTTGAGTTTAAGCCTTGTAAATATTGTAAATAACTTTATAGTAACTAATATTTGTCATATGTCACCCTCTAGTGTCCTCCTCGTGTACTGTCTTGTGCCTTGTTTAAACCCTCTGCCTTCTGTCTCCACAGGTGAAATCCATTTGTTATCCTGCCACCTGTGTCTCGTCTTGTCATCACCTCCCTCTGTATTTAAGCGTGCCCGTCTTGTCAGTGTTTGTTGGATCCTCGTTGTGTTTAGTCCGAGTCCATGTTAAATAAAAACACCTTTACCTACCTGCAGTTCCTCCATCTGCATCTGGGTCCTACATTCAACCCTGGTTTACAACAGAAGGATCCAACCCTTAAAATGGACCCAGCAGATGATTTCCTGGAGGACCGGTCTGCTTACCTGGGGACCCGTTTGGCAATTAGGCTTCCAGTCTATCCACGGCGGGGTCCTGTACCTCGACGACGCCGTCCCGGACCACCTGCGCCGTCGCGGCTTCGGAGTGCTCCAGGTCCACGTCGGACTCCCCGAACCTCAGACCTGTCGGCTCCCAGCAGAGCCGCCTCAGCCCCAGCAGCCTCCCACTGTTCCCCTCGAGTCCCAGGAACCTGCGGCTGTGCAACAGGTGAGCCAGCTTATAGAAGACACCATCCATCTCATGGTTGAGACTCCTGACTTCCCTCACCTAAAGATGCAAATGGCTGACGCCATTTTAGCCATGTTCTGCGGCTCCCCGGTTGTGGTGGCCGCGCTCAAAGACCAGTATGAGTGCGTCCAAGCTTTCCGCCTGCAGCAGCTGGTTGCAATTCACCTGGGGAAACCACGCTGCTGTACAGACCAAGGAGTCCTGGATCCTGGCCCCCCTTCAAGTCCGGCTCCGGCTCCTGACCCCCCTTCAAATCCGGCTCCGGGCCCCTCATCAAGTCCGGCTCCGGCAGACCCAGAACCCTCCAGCCCTCCTGAACCTGAACCGGACTCAGTGAGTACAAATCTTTATCCTGTTCCTCCTGAGTCTGTGTGTACTAGTCCTGATCCTGCTCCCGAGTCAAGTGAAGGTCCTGTTCCCGAGTCAAGTGAAGGTCCTGTTCCCGAGTCAAGTGAAGGTCCCGCTCCCGAGTCAAGTGAAGGTCCCGCTCCCGAGTCAAGTGAAGGTCCCGCTCCCGAGCCTTCAAGTCCCGGTCCCGCTCCCGAGCCTTCAAGTCCTGGTCCCGCTCCCGAGCCTTCAAGTCCCGGTCCCGCTCCCGAGCCTTCAAGTCCCGGTCCCGCTCCCGAGCCTTCGAGTCCCGGTCCCGCTCCCGAGCCTTCGAGTCCCGGTCCCGCTCCCGAGCCTTCAAGTCCTGACTCCAGTCCTGCCTCCGGTCCCACCAGCCCTGTACGTGGACCTCCTCCCAGACCAGTCCCTCCAAAGTCTTCAGACCTGGCCCGTCGCCTCCCTAAGGGTCCTCGCCCTGCCAGGCCGCCTCGCCGGCCTCCTGAGGAGTTCCGCCTCTTCGGGTGGCCACACCGACGTCCACCTAGGTCCCATCCCTGGCCAACTCGGCGCCACCTCCCTGGACGTCCCCGCATTGGACTCTGCTCTGGCCGTCCTCCTGACCTGAGCCTCCTCTTTGTTTGTCTAGTCCTTGGTCCTGGTTCCATCCCGCCCGCCCTCATTGGTCCCCCTCCCTCCCGCCCTTGTGGGTTTTGCTTGGCGTCCGGAGGCCGCCTTTAAGGGGGGGGCACTGTCATATGTCACCCTCTAGTTTCCTCCTCGTGTACTGTCTTGTGCCTTGTTTAAACCCTCTGCCTTCTGTCTCCACAGGTGAAATCCATTTGTTATCCTGCCAACTGTGTCTCGTCTTGTCATCACCTCCCTCTGTATTTAAGCGTGCCTGTCTTGTCAGTGTTTGTTGGATCCTCGTTGTGTTTAGTCCGAGTCCATGTTAAATTAAAATACCTTTAACCTACCTGCGGTTCCTCCATCTACGTCTGGGTCCTACATTCAACCCTGGTTTACAACAATATTATAAATAACGTTTCTTTTGTTTTGTCCTACCAGATTTGGGGGAGGTCGATCCTGAGTTCTTTTCATCCACCGGAGTCCTGTTTATGGTTTATTGTGGGGTTTTTTTTTAGCTTTATCCCTCCCCCTGCTGGTAGGTTTTATTTTGGGTTTCCAGTCTTTAGTTTTTCTTCCAGGGTTTGTGTTTAGGGCTGCATGGTGGTGCAGTTCGTTAGCACTGTTGCCTCGCAGCAAGGAGGTCATGGGTTTGCGTCCCAGCTCTGCAGCCTCTCTGCGTGGAGTTTGCATGTTCTCCCCATGCATGCGTGGGTTTTCTCCGGGTACTCCGGTTTCCTCCCACAGACCAAAGACACGAATGTCAGGCTACTTGGGCTGGTAAATTGTCCATAGGTGTGAGTGGGTGTGGTTTCTGTGTGGCCCTGCGATGGACTGGCGACCCATCCAGGATGTCCCCCACCTCTCACCCCTTGACCGCTGGAGATAGGCACCAGCTCCCCCACGACCCTCTGTGGAGGACTAAGCATCTACAGCGAATGGATGGATGGATGGATGGTTTGTGTTTAGTTTGGTTATGTTAGTACAACCGGCCCTGGAGAAGACTGTACAGCACCATAATAAAATCTTGTTACCCACTTCACAAGACTCTCTCACGTCCTTGCCACACCATCTGGGGAAAGGGACTTGTAACACCATTTACAGGCCTCTCAGCTTTGGTTCCTCGTGGAATGCGTATCGATGGGAAAGAAGAGCTCCTGAAAGAATGCTTCTACCATTCGACTATAGTCCCAGTTGATGTCAGCAGCTCCCTGTCCCTACTTTAAACTATGTGAGCAAGTTGCTGCCTTCATCCCCTGAGGCACCGGATGGTTTGTCATAACCTTTTTAGAGCAGATTTATATTTTTTGCCATGGCCTCACTGAACTGCTCCCATGCATGAGATTTTTCATTAAAATCTGCTACTGCTGCTACCCTATTTGCCCTCCAGCACCTGTCAGACCCATGGACCAAACATACCCTGTAGGACTCTTTCTTCAGCCTGACGGCTCCCCTAACGTCTGGTGTCCATCAGCAGGTACGGGGGTTACTGCCATGACTGTCACCGGCCAACTTGTGACCACAGCTAGCAACAGCCACCTCAACAATCGCAGAGCGAAACAAGGCCCATTTGGAATCAATGTCCCCTTACTGCACTCAAGACATGGTCAAAGCTCTGCCAGAGGTGGGAGTTGTATACCATCTTGCCAGGCTTTCCCTGCAGCCCCTCACTATACAGTTGTGTCTATAAGGTCTGTGTGGCATCTAGTTTAACATATCAGTCCATATCAAATCGTGAAAAGAAGACATTTAACACAAAAAGGCATATAAACATTTATTTAGAAAATATTTGAAAAGTCTTAAAAATCTATGTCACGAGGAGGAGAGAGAATGTTTTGATTCAAAACGAGGTCAAGCAGCTGGATACTGTTGGTGGAGACTATAAATCATAAACAAGGGAATGTATTTATGATTTCTGGATACTGTGTTCATCATCTGAGTTCAGAGCTGACCTTTTGGGATTGCTACATTAGCATTACTGTACAAACAACACACCATAGAAAACATTTAGTGAAAGTAACTCCTCTGTTTAAACCTGTTTCTCTAAGTCTGTTTTTATTTGTGTCATGTTTATTCAACTCTTACTTATTTATTTTTCAAATATTTTCTAAGCACTTTGTGATTTTAATCTTGAGAGGTGCTATATAAATAAAGTTTTACTTACTAACTGGAACGAGTCATTAAAATATATGGAAGAACACAAATTATTTTTTAAATTCAATATCTAAATATAGAACTATTTATTCCAAAGGAGGTGTGTCAGCAGTTGTCTACAGAGACTAAAATGAGGAGGAAAAAAAAGAGGAGGGATGAAAGAAACTGATAAGTCAGTATTAACAACAGAAGGTTCTGTTCAGAGCTGCAGCACTCTGATGATGGAGACACAGGGAGGTCTTGGACTTTGTTTTCCACATCTCCTCAACAGCTCCTGTAAGAAGCCAACATTTCTGTGGTCTGAAGCTGCTATCCTGAACATCACACTATTCATCTCTCTGATAACTGTTTCTCTCAACCTGCTAGTCATCATCTCAATCTCTCACTTCAGGTAAAATAATGTTTTGGATTCCCTTGGAGAAGTAGAAAACAAACACATGAAATGAACAACTGATGTTTTTCTGTCTTCCTGCAGGCAGCTTCATACACCCACTAACATCCTCCTCCTCTCGCTGGCTGTCTCTGACTTTCTGGTTGGTCTCCTGCTGATGCCTTTGGAGACTCTTAGAAAGTCAGCCTGCTGGTTATTTGGAGACTTTATCTGTGTTTTATACAATTATCTTGCTGTTTACATTATCTGTGTTTCAATTGGAAACATTGTTTTCATATCAGTTGACCGCTATGTGGCTATTTGTGACCCTCTGCATTATCCTATCAGAGTTTCTAGAGCAAAGGTTTCCCTCTGTGTTTGTTTCTGTTGGCTGTGGTATGCTTTCTATAACATATTTTATTTAAAAGATGAGTTGATTGAACCAGGCAGGAGTATTTCCTGCATTGGTGAATGTGTAGTTTCCATAAGCTACATTGCAGTAACTGTTGATCTGATTTTGAACTTCATATTTCCAGTTACAGTCATTGTAGTTTTGTATTTGAGAGTTTTTGTAGTGGCTGTGTCTCAGGCCCGTTTGATGCGCTCTAACATTACAGCTGCAAGTTTTCAGCTTCCAGTGAAAAAAAAAGAACAAAGGACAAAGAAATCTGAGCTGAAAGCAGCCAGGACTCTAGGCATTCTAATCCTAGCATATCTAATGTGTTACTGTCCATATTATTGTTACTCTATTTCAGAGGGTAATGTAAACACTGACTCATCTGGACCAAAATTCTTCTTTTTTTTTCTCTTTTATTTTAACTCCTGTCTAAACCCTCTGATCTATGCTCTGTTTTATCCCTGGTTCAGAAAAGTGATTAAACTCATTGTGACTCTGCAGATCCTGCAGCCTGGATCCTGTGAAGCCAACATTCTGTAGAGAAGCTCTTTGATGGATGAAATAATACTTAAGTACTACTGAGTACTCCTCCAATATGATCTGAGCAGTTCTCTATTTCCAAAGCTTTGATTGAAAAAAAAATATTTTGTCTCCAATGATTTTCAATATATTTTCTTTCAAATAACGTCATTAATTATAATACGGATGCTATTAATGTCTGGGCTTCTGGCCGTTTCTTCCCCCCACACATTTTTTTTACTCAAATTAGTGATAAACCACATGGCATCATAAGTACTTTTAATGAACCAGAGGTCTGTGTCAAGTTCTAGTCCTGATAGTCAGAGGAACACTGGTCCTACAGAGTGTAAACAAAGAATACAAAATCCACTGTTTACATCTTCAGAGTCTGCAAAGACTCTGCTCCAGCTGGACTGACCTTGTTTCACACAAATATCTTCACCCAAACAAACTCCTCTTTCTTCTCCTTTCAAGACGTCTTTATCTTTAAATTTTTTAATGAAATATCAATGCATATGAATTTTTGGATCAATGACATCTCTCTTTTTCAAGTTCACCATGTCTGTTAGAATGGTTTAGTACTAATCAAAACATCCTTTCTTCAGAATTCATTGTTTTAATCATGTAAGTTTTTATAGTACCTTTTAAATCCCTTCAAAGCTTAAATCAATCACAAGCCGGCAGAACTGAAGATAAGTTTTAATTCAACAAAGTTCTCCAAACTACTCAGATTAGGATTTAATGGTGAAATCGGTTATTATTTCACTCAGGTTAAACTCCTGGCAGAAGTTTGGTCTGCCTGTTGTGTCAAACCTCGTCTGGAAGTCCTAATTTCCTATCTCATCTCAGAGATGAACATCATTCTGCGAGGAATTAAATTGAATACTCTTCACAACTTTGGTTAATTTAAATTAGAAAACCTTTCTGGTCAGGTCCTGGACCAGAGGCCATGCATCGGTTCTGAGCTCGGACCAGACAGTTCCAGAATTCAGAACACCAAGTCCTTTTTTTACAGACAGTTTCCAGCTACAAGACCTTGCTTCTAGCAAGGGCTGGGTACCGTAACACGGTACTACTGTGGTACCGACCGAAAACCTTCGGTAGGTAGTAATACTGATTTTTTTTTTTCGATGCCTAGTTTCGGTACTTTTACAATAAAATGTCCCTTAAAATGCGCCGCTCCAGCCCCGCTCTGATTGGCGCACACACAGGCTGAGGGACACACACAGCCCCTCCCTCTGCTCCCCTCTCCTCTCAACAGTTACGGCGGGGAAAAAAAAAAGTCAGACCTGAGTCCGCGAGCCGTGACCCGGGTCTGAGAAGCAGAGGTAGACAAAGCGAGACCTTCCTCTCTTGTTTAAACACTCTTGTTGGTACCGACCGGACCGTCAGAACGGCAGATTAAAGAGATCAGACCTGAACACCGTGTTTGTTCATAGTAACCCTGCAGCTCTGGTTTCACCTGCTGAGGCGTCGGAGCTGCAACCTCCTCAGGAGGAAGGAGAACACATGCGCTGTTTTTTAAATTGCATTAAAAAAATCTGCGAGGCCACGAGACGTACTTGTTTTATTTAGGAGGATTTACTTTTTATTAGAGATCATAGGCTCTGTTGTCAGCAACGATGTGGAGAGTTTCCCTCATTCAGTTTTTCCTTTGCCCCATCCTGGCACCTCCAGAGTAACACTAGTTTCTGGTCGACCTGAATCTGTGTACTCTTTATTAGCAAAAAGGGAATAATGAAATAATGAAAACGGATCTGTTTTCCTGTATTTCTGATTGTTTTTCCATAACAAAAAAAACCAAATAACTGTTAAATCTGGATATTCAGTTTCCCTTTCAGAAACAAAACAACAAAAGAAAGTTCATGGATTGTATGACAGCCTTAGTTAGTTCAAGAGGGAAGAGATAAATAAATAATAAATGCATCAATATGCCATAAAACTGTTTTTTTTTTTTTGGTTTAATTAAAAAAAACTTCTCTAAGAATTATACATATAGGTATCGAAAACCAAGTATCGTTAAAGTAGTAGTATCGATACCCAGCCCTACTTCTAGCAAAATCAACATTCGCCCTCCACATCCCAGAGATCTCACGAATGTTCTAATATTCTCTGAATTAAGAGCTCATATGTGTTTTTTTATGTTAAAACATCTTTCTAGTTTTATTTCCTTTTTGTAATGTTCATAATTTCTTCAGAATTCAATATTTTATTAATGTTAGTGTAGCCCAGGCTAAATAGTTAAGCTCAAACTAAGTTGTTAAAAACACTATGTTAAAAATATTAGTAAAAACCATGGTTAAAAAGGGTTTAAATGGTTTAAAAAGGTTAAAAAGAGTTTAAAATGGTTTAAAAAGGGTTAAGCAATTTGTGTAAACGTGTACTTTTAAAAGGTTGAAATGATCATTAAAAGAGCAATAATATGCATTTCATATGTTTAAATGTATTCATTTGTTTAAAATGTCACAATGTTCATTTTTACCGAAGTTCCTTGAATGCATCAAGTTTGTTTGGAACGTACTTGACTGTAGCGTGGTCTCTTGAGTGTGCAACCTAAGTTTGCAAGTGATTATTTGATGTGCTCTGTAACCAATGATAATAGAGTATACAAACCATTCCACCAATCGTGATGAGAGGAGGAGGGACTAAGGGGAAGTGTGCAAAACGCTGCGCCTGTGGTGCAGAGTGAGCTCGGAGCAAGCCGTGTGAGCCAGCACCAAATAGAAACGGGAGTTTTTGTGACCTAAACGTGGTTTAATGCAGAGTTAACCAAAAGTGATGGACTTTGACCAAGTTTATGAAGGTAAATACATGCATTTGAAATGTTTATTTATTCAAACTGAAGTTATTTGTACCAAATGAAAGGTTAATTGTGGTTAATGCATTAGCCTGTTAGCTTGTGTAACTTGTTCTGAATGTGTAGCTTTATGTTACAACCTGTATGAATGTAGTTACATGAATTTGGGAGGTTTTTTAAAAAGAGGAAATAGTTTTTGAAATCCAGTTTGGGACTAATGAACTGTAATACATGCAGTGGACCGGGGGGTTTCTTTGGACCCAATCTGCTGGATGGAGGGATGCCTCGTCTGACCGTGTAGCTTTGTGACTGACTGACCGTGTGGTGTGGAGGATCGCAGCTTCTCAGCCCATTTAGCATTTAGTCATCATCACCCCTGAACTCTTCTGTCTCCTTTACCATCAAATACCATCACCAAAACTCTAAAGGATTTGTGAGTACAGAAATACCATTAAATTGCACGTGCTTTTTGTTTTATAGCTTGTTAAGTGAAGGGGTCTTTGTGTTTCTGACCACAACGAACCCGAGCAACGACACAGGCCTGCAACGAGAGTTTTTGTTTTGTTTTGTTTGGAAATTATAGTGTAAAAAGACTGAAAAAGGACATTTAACTGAATTTATTTTATATCTTTGTATATCTTTGTTACATTTATTATTTTATTTAAATTTCCAGCTAAAGTTCTGATAAACAGATAGGGGTGCAACGGATCAGAAAGCTCACGGATCGGATCGGTTCACGGTTTTGAGTCACGGTTCGGATCAATTTTCGGATCAGCAGAATGAAAAAGAAAAGACAAAAAACTTTGCTCTCTCATTATTTTCTAAAACACTGGGCAACTTTTTTATGCTCAGTCCTCATAAATACAAACTGCATTTAACTCAAGATGTCAATCTGATGCTTCAATAAAGTTTTGAATCATATTAAAACAAATTAATGGGGGAGATAGACTCATATGCGCACCTCAGGGTCACAGACCTGCTTCTGTCAAACTAGCGGTCACAGTTCGGGGGGGGGGCGCGTGATGCACGAGGCGCTGCTCTGTGGCTCCTGACTGAACTCTGGTTATATTAACGCTTATTAGCTCGTATAAAAGCCCAACATAACGTTATCTTAGACAGAAACAGGTGAATCTAGTTTGTCTATCAGAAAGATTCCAGCTGACGGAGAGAGAGACGGAGGAATCGGAGGCAGCGCGC
>SSNR01000419.1:461665-476119 GCA_006937965.1 Callopanchax toddi | reverse complement strand
TACTTTACTGTTTAGCTAATCTTGTACCATTTAGCAAATCTTTTTTAAGGTTTTGCTAGAATTGTGACTTTGTCTGCTGGTGTAAACCCTTTTGCAAGTTATTGCCTTTTGCTATTTTTTATTTAGCTAACCATTTGAATGTTTAAGCAATATTGTCATCTAAATTGCACTTTTTAAACAAATTTCAACTCTTAAATTTCAACAAATCAGGTATTTTGAACTATTTAAATCAAATTAAACTCACTTCTCTAAACTTCAGATATTTAAGATATTTCTGCTAATGTTGGCACCTCAACTTAAATTCAGCTTCAAATTAACTCTTTCATTAAATTATTTAAAACTTTTCATCTGAAACTTCAACTTTTTAAAAGGATTCTGCTTTTTATGACGTTTTAACTTAATTTCTGCTAAAGTTCTTCTTCATTACATCAGGTTTCAGCCAATTTTAACTGTTTTAATTGTCTTATACTGATTTAACTGTATTTACACAGTTCAGCTTAGATTAAGCTTTTAATCATTTTTTTTCGCTTTTTTCACATGTTTAAGCAATCTTCAGCTAAATTACACTTTTTCAGCAAATGTGTACAATAATTTCAACAATTCAGGTATTTTCAACAAATTTATTCAAGTTTAACAACTTTAAGCTACATTAAACTTAAACAAATCTAAATTTTCAGCAAATATTTAAAGTTTAGCTAAATTTGCACTCATTTGAGCTTCTTTCAGCTGGTTTTGGACAATTTCAGCTGTCTCTTTCAGCTTTCAGCATTCCAACTTTGCATTTGTGCAACAAATGCAGCTTATCTAGTTACCTATAAATAACAAGTGCATGTTTTTCCCCTTGTTTTTATGCATGAAAAATTACAAGTACATTTGAAAATCTTCACATTGATTCAAAAACTCTTACAAAACACCAGATAAACTAAGATTTCTTAAAACAATTGTGCAGAAGTACACAAAACTTTTAAGTCAAAGCTATTTGGAACTGAGAAATGTAGTAAATTTTAATATTTTACTATACAATATTTTTATATTTAGTAAATATAGAACAATATGATTCCACCAAGCCAAACTCTTGCAGTGAAGCATTTGAATAACATTAAATGCATATTCTGTCCTTACAGATGCGCACGCTGCATTGCTTGACAGATAGCGAACAGAAGACTCAGTAGGCTGCGTTGAGGTTAACTGAGACTTGTATTTAGATTTTTGTAAAACTGGAAACAAACAGAAGAAAACAATCACATCATTTTACAATAAACTGCTTGAAACAGCACAACTGCTTTCTTATAAGCTCACAAAACATTGTAGTTTGTGATAAAACAACCCTTTACTATAAAATGGTTCATTAACGGTCCAGAGTGCAGTACCCAAACCAACCAATAGAGGGCAATAAAACACCACAAATACTGACTGAAGTCAGAACAATGCACATTTTAAAACTATTTTTACAGAAATAAATTCATTTTCACAGAACTGTATTCTTTAAGTGCAACCTGTCTGAAGCAGCATTTTAAAGTGGTCAGTCATGTCTAGACTACTTTGTTTTTGCTCCTGAAACTTGGCATCTTTTGGTCTGCACAAGTGCATTAATATCAGGTGTCATGTCCTGACTAGCAGCCAATCTCAAAATGTCATTTAAGTGCTTGTGTGTGAGCCTTGAATGCAATTTTGTTTTATTGATGTTCATTACTGAGAATACTTGCTCACAAAGGTATGTTGTCCCAAACATGCACAAAACTTTTGTAGCCAGAGCTGTTAATTTGGGGTACCCTGGCAAGAGATACTGATAAAATGTGTACACACCCACTGAGGCAAACTTGTCCTTCAAACCTGCATCACATTGCAAATCAATTATTTCTAGTTGGATGTCGACAGGCACATCAGAAGCTTTGACTGTGAAGGGTGAGCGAAACAGAAAATTCTGTCTCAAGTTCACTGAAGACCTGAAACCGTTTCTCAAACTCACTCAGCAATCCTGTAATCTTGTCTTTATACTGTTTCATGTCAGCATTATTGCCTGTTGCACATACATCTCTGAGGCAGAGGAAATGAGCAGGATCACCACTTGCCAGCTGTGTCTCCCACAAAGTCGGCTTCAACTTGAATGCATGTATGCTGTCATAAAACTGTGTGACAACTTTTTTGCGGCCTTGCAACATTTTGTTCAGAATATGCAAGTGCTCTGTAATATCCACCAGAAATGCAAGGTCCTGCAGCCATTCCTGAGATTGTAATTCCATCACTGGTTTTCCTTTTTTTTTCATGAATTGTCCGATTTCCTCCAGTAGATCAAAGAAACGCCTCAGCACAGCACCTCTGCTGAGCCATCTGACTTCAGTGTGGTATGGCAGGGTATGAGTGATGTGATTGTCACTGAGAAGGCAGTCAAACTGACGATGATTCAGGCCTCTAGCTCGGATGAAATTAACAGTTCGAACAACCACCTGCATGACGTGATCCATTTTTAATGACTTGCAACACAACGCCTCCTGGTGCAAAATACAGTGAAATGTCCAAAAACCTTCTCCTCCATTAGCGGCTTGTACTTTCTCTTTGAATTTTGTCACCGCACCCGCTTTTCTTCCGATCATTGAAGGTGCACCGTCCGTAGCCAGGCTTACTGCACGGGACCATTCCACTCCGACTCTGTCCAACACTCCAACCACTGAGCCGAAAATGTCCTCAGCTGTTGTGGTGTCCATCATAGGCACTAACTCAAGAAACTCCTCTGTGACGGTCAATGTCTCATCAACTCCGCGAATAAATATGGCCAGTTGAGCAACGTCTGTAATGTCCGTGCTCTCATCAATTGCAACAGAAAAAGCAAGAAATTACTTGACTTTGTGTTTCAGCGGCGTGTCTAAATCTGTTGATAGTTCTGATATCCTCTCTGCCATAGTATTCCTCGTCAGGCTAATGTTGGAAAATGCTTGTCGCTTCTCGGGACACACGAGTTCTGCAGCCTTCATCATGCATGTTTTAACAAACTCACCATCGGAAAACGGCTTTGATGCTAATGCTATTTCGTTTGCAATTAGGTAGCTGGCTTTTACTGCTGCTTCACCAACCTCTCGGCTCCGGGTGAAAACTGCCTGCTGTTTTCTCAGACCCACCAGCAGTTCATTTATCGTATCTCTCCTCAGTTGTCCTTGCAGTAAGTCTTATTTGCCGCCATGATGAGTCTCATAGTGGCGCCGAATACTGAACTCCTTGAGCACCGACACTTGTTGACTACACACCAAGCACACAGGTTTCCCACTGATCTCAGTGAATAAATAGGAAGCGGTCCATTTCTCTTGAAAAACTCGACACTCTGTATCCACTTTTCTCCTTTTTGACAAAGACATCTTGGCTAATACGGGTGTGAAGGTAGAAAGAAAATAAGGTAGCCTCCTGTAATTACCAGAAGGCGCATTGCTGCCATCTGCTGTTCGATTTGAGTACCAGAGTTGAGTCTCTTCTTTTACTCTGATTAACACAGTGCGCCACCTGGTGGATTTAAAAAAATATAATTTCATTAAGAATTTTGACTTTTATGCATTTTTTAATTTTCAAACTCATCCAGCGGGCCGGATTGAACCCCCTAGCGGGCCGGTTTTGGCCCGCGGGCCGTATGAATGACACCCCTGCCATAGACAATGCACTATAGCCCCTGTTTTTCGAAAAAAAAAAATTATATTACAGTCTATGAGAGCACTGGGAGCGATTCTCAGGCTGGCCGAAATCGCCCAGAAAGGGGCGGGACACAAAGTAACAAGGCTTCAAGCTGATTGGACAAGATAAACAAGCAGACCAAAGTGGTAGATCCGAACTGCCGTGATATTAGAAGTATTAAAAAAATGATCTCATTCATTCTCCTTTGATAGTGCGTCACCCAATCGCCCATATTAATGAGCCGCCCCTGGGAGAGACTGGTTAAATATAAACACAAACAGCTGTAAGGAATCAGAGTAATGAGAAACAGGAAACAGAACTGAAACAGGAAGGAGACACCAAAATAAAACAGGAAGTAATAAAGGAGGTGGTCTCACAGCAGGGAGTGACATGCAGCCAATGAGGCTGATTGCTGATTTCCTTTATGGGGAGCCTCCCAGAGCTTTGAACTTCCACAACAGCCATCATTTCTCATTTATTTCGAACTCCATTAGCTGCAATCTATACAGCTACTCTTCCTGGAGTCTATACAACTCGAATAAAAAAAATCTTGTGATAGGATTGTTTCAGCCCGCTGCTTGAAACCAATCTCAGCCAACTTTGGATACTTCCTTGACTGACTTAATCCTCCCCAATTTATTGACTTGAACTTTGAGTGGAACCCAAATGAAGATTTTCTATAGCACATATTATTTTCCAATATTGCTAATATTGTTCCTACTAAAAGTTACAGTTCTTACCTCTACCTGTGTTCATGGATTATTGCTGATTCTCATAGATCCATTGAGCCTAGGTCATGACGTAAACATACACTGAATTGAGCAAAATTGAGTGTCAACAGTTGTCTACAGAGATTAAAAAGAGGAGGAAAGTAAAAAGAGGAGGGATGAAGGAAACTGATAAGTCAGTATTAACAACAGAAGGTTCTGCTCAGAGCTGCAACACTCTGATGATGGAGACACAGGGAGGTGTTGGACTTTGTTTTCCTCATCTCCTCAACAGCTCCTGTAAGAAGCCGACATTTCTGTGGTCTGAAGCTGCTATCCTGAACATCACACTATTCATCTCTCTGATAACTGTTTCTCTCAACCTGCTAATCATCATCTCAATCTCTCACTTCAGGTAAAATATTATTTTTAGAGTCATTTGAACTTGTAGACTACAAACACATTAAATGAAAATAAAAATATATTAATGGTAACTGATGTTTTTCTGTCTTCCTGCAGGCAGCTCCACACACCCACTAACATCCTCCTCCTCTCGCTGGCTGTCTCTGACTTTCTGGTTGGTCTCCTGCTGATGCCTTTGGAGACTCTTAGAAAGTCAGCCTGCTGGTTTCTTGGTGAATTCATCTGTGTTTTATACAATTATCTGAGTATTTACATTGTCTCTGCTTCAATTGGAAACATTGTTCTCATATCAGTTGACCGCTATGTGGCTATTTGTGACCCTCTGCATTATCCTATCAGAGTTTCTAGAGCAAAGGTTTCCTTCTGTGTTTGTTTCTGTTGGCTGTGGTATGCTTTCTACAGCGTTTTCTTTATAAAGGATGAGCTGATTGAACCAGGTAGGAGTAATTCCTGCATTGGTGAATGTGTAGTTTTCATAAGCTATGTTGTAGTAACTGTTGATCTGATTTTGAACTTCATATTTCCAGTTACAGTCATTGTAGTTTTGTATTTGAGAGTTTTTGTAGTGGCTGTGTCTCAGGCCCGTTTAATGCGCTCTCACATTACAGCTGCAAGTTTTCCGCTTCCAGTGAAAAAGAAAGAACAAAGGACAAAGAAATCTGAGTTGAAAGCAGCCAGGACTCTAGGTATTCTAATCCTAACATATCTAATGTGTTACTGTCCATATTATTGTTACTCTATTTATGAGGGTAATGTAATCACTGACTCATCTGGACCAATGTTTTTCTTTCTCTTTCTATTTTATTCTAACTCCTGTCTAAACCCTCTGATCTATGCTCTGTTTTATCCCTGGTTCAGAAAAGTGATTAAACTCATTGTGACTCTGCAGATCCTGCAGCCTGGATCCTGTGAAGCCAACATTCTGTAGAGAAGCTGTTTGATGGCTAAAATAATACTAAGCTAAGCACGATGCAGAGTACTCAACCAGTATGACCTAAGCAGTTCAAAACGCTTTTTTAATGATTTGCTTTCAAATAACTTCACAAAATATAATATTGATTGATCCAGTGATCATTAGCTCAGTTAGACCTCTTGTCTATTTCAAATTGTTCACTTTCTTTTGACTCAAATTAGTGACAAACTCCCCCAAATAATCCCCACAGTTCTGAACTACTCAGAATACAAGCAAACACTCTACACTTGTTTTTGTTTTTTTACATAATTTTGCTTGATGCTGCAGTTCTGCTCTTTTCTGTGAGCAGTAAAGTTGTCAAGCTTGGTGTTATGGGACTTGTTGTACCGGGGAGACATGCTGTGTGCAACTGCTGGAAGAGCTTCAGTATCAAGAGATGTTAGGTTATTTTAGCACCTGGGCATGTCTGGTACTGAACACATGAATTCAAAATAGCAATGACCAGCATAATGTAGAACATTGCACTGGATTAATACTGGCCAAGCAACTTATTCAGGATATCCAACCTCAGCTTTTACTGTTAGACAGTGGCGGGCATTCTTTAGAACCCTCACGGACCTACCCTGGTTTAGACATACAGTAAAACTGAGAATGCACATTTTTGCTCTTTCTCCTGCTAGACTGTCATTTTTGCCTTTTCAAAATGCATCATATTTTGGTGTCATAAATGTATGTTCTGGTGTGTAGTAAGTAATTAAATGTTATTTATATAACACCTTTCATAGAAATAAATCACAAAGTGCTTCACAAAAACATAAAAATAAAACATGATTAAAGGTGTGGTTTTCTGGGTAATTTCATAATTTTGCATTGTTCTCTAGTGTAATTCAATGCTATCTCTGTAATTTTTATAAAGAAGGAAGCTTTGATGCTTTTAATATAAGCTTTAGAAGTTTCCCATCTGACACCTGAATTTGAGAAGTGGTGCTCGCTGCAGAACCAAAAAGGTGGAGCTGCACCAGGTTCAGCCCCGCCCATTCAACCAGAGTCAGCCCTGCCCCGCTACACAGCCCCGCTGACTTGTTTTTACCAGGATCAGCCCTCCTCCGCTGTTTTTTAAAATAACTTTATTGCAGGCTGCATGGTGGCGCAGTTGGTTAGCACTGTTGCCTCGCAGCAAGGAGGTCGTGGGTTCGCGTCCCAGCTCTGCGGCCTCTCTGCGTGGAGTTCGCATGTTCTCCCCGTGCATGTGTGGGTTTCCTCCGGGTACTCCGGTTTCCTCCCACAGTCCAAAGACATGACTGTCAGGCTAATTGGGCTGGTAAATTGTCCTTAGGTGTGAGTGGGTGTGTGGTTGTTTGTCTCGTTGTTTGTCTCGTTCGTCTCTGTGTGGCCCTGCGATGGACTGGCGACCTGTCCAGGGTGTCCCCCGCCTCTTGCCCCTTGACCGCTGGAGATAGGCACCAGCTGCCCCGCGACCCTCTGTGGAGGATTAAGCGGCTACAGAAAATGGATGGATGGATTGAACTTTATTGCAAAAGAGTGAATTTACAAGAAAATATCTGCCTGTTTCTCCGTCTGTTTCCCCTTGTTTTCAGGATAAAACATCTCCTCAAAATTGATTAAATATCTCGGGGTTTCAGTCATGTTTTTGTAACAGTATTAGTTTGTGAATGATAAACGTTTTCTGTCATACAGACTATAACGAGAGACAGTGAGCCTAACAGAGAAAGCCGAACTAGCCCACTTTGCTTCGTAGCATTAGCCGCTAATAGCGACTGTTTGCCCGGTGCTTTGGCACACGCCACTCCTGGCGTGTGCCAAAGCACCGGGGAAACCCTGAGCGCTTTGTGGACCCGCAGCACGTAGCTCTGCAGACCCAGCGTAGCATTAGCCGCTGATAGCAGCTGTTAGCACTCTGTGGCTTAACCTGGCAGGGGCCCAAAGCACCGGGGGAAACCCTGAGCGCTTCGCAGACCCGCAGCACAAAGCTGCGCCAGACCAGGAGCACCGTACGAAGCTTCGCGGACATGCTCGCAGCATTACTCGACAACGAGGTGTTGCATCTCCGCTGGACTTTGTACTCTGGACAAAGCCCAGTGGAATAGTCCAGTATAACCAGTCAATCACACGGGAGGTGTGGGAGCTGACTCTGATGGAATGGCTGGGTCTGATTGGTTGAAGCTGGTGCAGCTCCACCTTTCTGGTTCTGCAGCGAGCAGCCTCTCGAATTTGAAACAGCAGGATTCTCATTAGTATTCATGATATGTACAGCACTTGCTTCTGATTGGATGACCGAAACGTCACTACTCCGCCCCCTTATTCAAACCGAAATGTCCCAATACTTTGGAAAGTGAAAGAGTGAAAAAGATAACCCCACCCAGGTAACAAACAGTAGCTTCTAGTCTTTACTGAAGGTTAGCTTTGAGAAAAAAAAACTGCTTTGCAGGAGCCTGCTTCCTGCTATCACTCATTTCCTCACCTTTCCTCCTCTTGCGGTCTGTGTCACCCGATCTCCCCTTCGAGGAGGAGGAGGGGGGATCGCGCAGCATGGTGCTGACCGCACGGCTTAAAACACACACACAGAGAGGGAGGGAGAAAAAAAACAGAGAGAGGGACCGGCCGTCACTGGCGGCCGCCAGTCAGCCAGTTATATCCCCGAGTTGGCAACACTGCGTCTGCGTTCCGCCATGTTGAATTTTCAACAAAAACAAAAGCTAGCAGCTGGGCGGACCAAAAGGCGTTGCCATCTCAGCGAATACACGTTGTGACGTCAAACCGTGCACAAATGCAGATCCGCATTTTTAAGTTTAATTTCTTACAAATTCTGTTTTTTCTTAATAACCAGGGAACAGAGAGTTTTCATGTTTGGCCTACATGACAGGCTCAGGGGGACCTATTAGAAACTATGAAGACCTGAAAAAAATGGATTCTGAATAAACCACCCGTTTAAAGACAAAGAACCAAAAACATCAAGATAAAAAAAGAATATTAAAAAAAAATAATAATAAGACCAACTAAAAGATAAAGATAAAATAAAAAAAAAATAAAGACAATAAAACAAAATAAAAATATCATTAAAAACACATAATCATCAAGGTATAAATAATAGGGCTGGGACTTTAACGCGTTAATTATGATTTATTAATTATGAAAGAAATGACGCGGTAAAAAAATTAACGCAACTTGCGTTTGAAGCAAGGCGGAGACTTTGTCAGTCTCAGCCTGATTTCCTGCTGTCCAGAAGCACAAATCAGACCTTTGATGCACGCAGCCCATGCCAAGGTCCTCCTTCAGAAGATCCAGCTCTTCTCACCCGCTTCAGATGTTATCAGTCCTGAGTCCTGACGCTACACCTGTCTACGCGTTTGCTGTAAAACTCAGCTCACCACGTGCTCCGTCCTTTCACCATGAAAACCGAAAGGGATCGGCGGTGAAACTGGACGTCTATTCGTATCTAGTTCAGTTCCTCCGTAGATCTAGTCACAGGAACGTGAGGCCAGGGTTTCTGATCGCGTTACGCACGGAGATCAGTGGCCAAGCTGGAGCGTTTGCGCTCTGTGCATCCTGCTCTGCGCGTTTGGCTCGTTTTTGGCTCAACACTCGCATGCCAGCTGCAGCATCGCTGCGCTGAGCTGATATATTTAACTAGAGCGCTGGACGTCAGCTGGGCGCACAGATCAGTACCATCCTGCAGCCACTGAGCTAAAAACACCTGAATGGGTTTGGATCCAGATCTGGGTTTTCCCTCAGACCTGATCTAAATGAAACCATGGTGAAACTGATGCTGTCCAGTCAGCATCACCTGGATTAGCTGCTTTTATACAGTTTTAGATGAAACACTGAGTTCCTCAAACCCAGACCCTAACCCTATTGTAAAAGATAAACCAGTAACAAACCCACACTAGTCTATAAACAATAGAGACCCTCATTGACAACGAGGCAGAAGTCTCTAGACTAGGGATGTGGAGCCTCACCAATTTGAACCGGTGGTCCGATCATGACGTGTACAATCTGACTGCACCGGTAGCTTCAGCGTGTATCGGCCACAGCTGACTGCTAAATGCGCAACGTATCTTTCTCTCTCATCTCCCATCGGTGAAAACAATGGTTGCATCGATTAGTTCAGGGTGTCCAGCCTTTTTCTTCTCACGAGCTACTTTTATACTGAGCAGCTCCACGCGGGTTGCGGGGCGAGCTGCAGGTGCTGCAAACACTGTGTGGGCGCGCGTGTTTGTGTGTCCGCCACCAAGTCAGTGCTCGTTCACATGACGTTTAACGGAGGTTTCGTGGCTCAACTGCTGTTCTTGTAACTCGTTCCCCGGAGGAGTGCGGGGGAGAATGGTCCCGCTATTTAACATCAATAACTCCGCGTTCAACCGGTTGATCAGTTTATAGTTTATCTGTTTTGTCCTCGTTTTGTTGAACGCACCATCAGTAAAACTACGGAAGCCTGGTGGTTCAGCCGCAGTTAGAAAACCTGGTAGAACAGGTGAGGAGGAGATGAGCTACATCAGAGAATCTGAATGATTTCTGCTTAGCCACTAGAATCTGTTAGTCAGTATTAGAGACACTTGTGTTGGATGCTGGAAATGTTTATTAGAGGAGGTTTAACAAGGGTTTTAGTCAAATTCCAGACAGAAAGTACTATTACTTAAAAGGAGGATCTGAGGAAAGGGCTTTAATGGTTCACATTTTTTATTAATTATTTTTAAGAGGCCTAATCTTTTAAAATGGCTATATTAATTAATTGTTTTAAAAAAGTATAGAGACTTACTTTATTGATCCCTTGGGGAAAATCCTCTGGGAAATTTAACAACAGTTGAGACTAACAACAAATGTAACATTTTTGGTGATGATTTAATATTTATTAGGAATAAAACAGTCCTCTTGTCTGAACCATAATGAAGTTCATTTTTAAAGTATAATTTATTGATTTATCAAAAACAATAAAGTATCAAATAAATCTTTCACAGAGAAAGAGAGAGAGAGATAAGTAATTATGATTTTTAAAAAACTGATGTGGACTTGAAAATTCTCTGTGATGTGTTGAATCGTTTCAAATCGCATCGTGAATCGTATTGAATCGCCAGTAGGGATGAATAGTATCGAACCATGTCGGCAGAGGCTTCACCGTATCGTCAATGTATCAAATCGCTGGGAGCGTATCGAGATACGAATTGAATCGGTCTCAGTGGTGGGGATTCACATCCCTAGTATCCATATCTGCACTCAGAGTGGACGTGGCCTAAACAGGAAGTGGGTGGGGTTTGGTCAGAAGTGGGTGGGGTTTAAACCTGTACATTATTTTAAGTCTGAAATTGACATGGATTGATCAAAAGTTGCTTCATGTAATGTTTATTTGAAAACTGTTTACAGAGCAGCCTCATAATTGATATGTTTTTGATCACAATATTAAAGGAACTATTTAATGTTTACGATCTCTAACTCTGCTTATTTTGGACTTGCAAAGCTTACACGTGGCTTTGGAGGGATCATTTTCACAAACAGTGAAAGAGTCCCATACTGCAGAGGTCCTTCTGATTTTTGGTGGAGGTGTATTAAAAAAAACGATATATATTGTTTTCATTAAAAATGTCTTTTGGCTTTTTACAGCTGTAAGAGCAGTATTGTGTCATATTTAAAATATAAATCTAATCTGGTGTTTTTTAATATTATATTTATAATGATCCAAAAAGATGTCAATATGAATATTGGACCGTTTTTAGTGGATTAAAATCCACAGAGAATAGCTGGGAGAAACCCTATAACTTAGTTTAAAACAAAGTATGTTCCCTAAAACTGTGAACAGAGCTACAGCTTTGACATGTTCTCTGATGCTTTTTACCTGATGTGTTTAAATACAACCTCTAGAGCTGTCTGTCAGCTGGTTGTTATGACAACGGGCTGCGTACTGGCAAGGAGAGACAGAAAAGGGAGTTTCTGCTTCCTCCTTAGTTCTGATCGCTGAAACAGGAAGTGCAGATTAAAGTGTGCCATCCTGTAGCACTGGTCCAGGTCCAGACCAGCCCAAAGTTAACATCACGACTGGAATAATTCCTGAGTGCCAGTCTAGTCCAGACCCAGAGCAGGTCCTGTCAGTGACAGCAGCTCGGCGCGGGCCGTGAGAGGCTCTTAACGTGTTCCTAAATGATATCTGGATTATTTTCAAAGCATTTACACCAGCAAATGTCAATAAACTGAGTTTTACTCCCAGAATGCTAGTATAGGATTTTTCCATAGGGGTGCTAGCTGGATCGCCCCTGAACTCCAGCTAAACAACCAATGATGTCTGGTTATTAGGCAGAACTAGTGGATTTTTGTCCAATAAATGTAGCAGAATCTAATGTGTTTGGGGCGCTAGATGCTGGATGCCCATAATTTTACAAAGACAATCCGAACAGCTTTGCGCATGCTCATTCCCAACTTCTGTGTAAAAAAAACTTTATTGATAACATGAATCGCTGCAGACTAGTGAGAGTGAGTGAAGTTGGTGAACAGTTGAGGAGCAGCAGCAGCTTCCACCCAATTCCGTGAGATCTTTGTTAAATTATCCTATTGTGAGAAGGACAATGGAGGAAAAAATCCTTGTTAAGGAGCTGGGACCCAACAAGCCTGAAATAACAATCAATCAGCGCACAAGTGAGAAAGCTAAAGCCTACAACAGAACTTTTTTCAGGATTTGGTTCGAGCACAAGCTGTGGCTAACAGGTTGTGGGATAGCTAATGCATTGTTTTGTTTCCCCTGTGTTCTTTTCAAAAGCGACAGGTGTGATTTAGCGTGGACGCAGGTTGAACAAACAGATTTGAAGCACCTCTCAGAATGCATTAAGAAGCACGAAAAATCCAGAGAGCACATGGAAAACTGTAAAGCTAGCTGGGCAAGGGACGATTAGCATAGCAGCCCAGCTAGATGAAGGGCACCGCCCTGCTGTAAGACGGCACAATGAAGGAGGTAGATAAAAACCGTCGTATTTTATCTAAGATAATAGATTGTGTCAAATTTTGTAGTGCTCTTGAACTAGCAATTCGGGGGCGTGATGAAAGCAGTTCTTCGGGCAACCCGGGAATGTTCCGAGGCCTTGTGGCCCTAATGGCATCCATCAATCGGGACTTGAAGGAACATCTCAACAATGCTACCGTTTTTTAAAGGTACTTCAAAGACCATTCAGAACGAGCTACTGGACTGTACGCTCTCAGTTATAAGAGATCAGATGATGGAGGAGGTAAACACAGCTAACCTTTTAGCAATCCAGGCTGATGAAACTACTGATATTTCTACACATTGTCAGCTAGTCCTGGTACTAAGATACACTGATGGACACAACAATATACAGGAGCATTTTTTTTGAGTTCATCAAGTTGCCCAACGCCAGTGCAGACACAATAGCCAGTGCAATATTGGAGAGGCTGCACGCCATTCTTCCAGATGAACAAGAAAACAAGTTGATCGTCCACACCTACGACGGAGCCGCTGTAATGAGGGGGGCTACAGGAGGAGTGCAGCATAAGGTACAGGTCTGTTATCCTAACGCACACTACATCCATTGTTATGACCATCAGTTAAATCTGGTAATGCAGCAAGCAACCTCCCACATCCCTCAAATAAGTCACTTTTTTTCTGACCTGGAAGGACTTCCCTCTTTTTTTACAAAATAAAGCAAGAGAACAGCTGTGCTCGATGAAGTTGTGCTGCACCGAGTTCCAAGTGCTTCATCCGCCGCACTATGCTACATGAGAGAAAGCAAGAGTTAGTTATTTTGGCTCATGAGAAGGCCATAACAACAGGCCTGGATATGGACGCATTCGTTCAGACTTTTGCACAGAAAAGCAGACGACTCCTGCTGTAGTTGCTTATATAAGCCATAAAGAAATAAAAACAACAAACAAATATACAAAAAAGAAATAAAGAAGATAGAAATACAATAGAAAATAGATAAAGGATACATGGATAAAAATAAAAAAAAAGTAAAGGACAAAAAAAAGAGAGGTTCAATAGATAGATAAGCTGGAAAAATCAAAATAAAAAAAGATAAAAAGCAATATAAAACACACAAAAAAGATTTAAAAAAATCTAAAGACAAAATAGAATGGTTCAACAGATAAGACAACCAATCTAAAAGACAAAAAATAAGTCCCAATAAATAATCCCTTAAGCCGCAGCCGCGCTGAAGTCCAGCAGTCCTGCTGTTAAAACAGCCTGCCAGAGCGAATACGACGCACCCCTCCCATTCTGCTCGGTAGACGCCGTAAGGGAGGGGAGCCGTCACATGCCTGTGGGACAACACTTTTTAAAACAACAGGTAGACAAGATCCAGTCAGGGATCCTTTTTCCTCCACTGACTGGGCTTTTATAGCCCTCCGCTGGCCTGTGATAGCCCAGCTTGCAATCAGCTAAAGTGGCAGCAGCTGCATACCATTAAGGCAGGATCACTACATGCTCCTCTTGCCACAATCTACAGCTTTTTTAATTGTCGTCCCGACAATTTACTTTATCCAGGTCTTCCACCCCACTTACACAGCTGAAATTTTCTAAAAACACAAGGCAAATATTTTATTATTTTCCCAGATTAGGGTGCGTGAAGCATTTTTGATGGGAGTGATTGAACTACTGCACCATCATCCCTAGTCTCGTCCCATCAACCTGCCCTTACTCCCTCTCCCTAGGGTGCTACTGTCATGTCCTGGGTGCCTGCAGGCAGTCTGTGTTTTTCCCTCAGGGCGTGGCAGGCAGATTCTCTCCAGCTGCAGCTC
>SSNR01000419.1:391848-451384 GCA_006937965.1 Callopanchax toddi | reverse complement strand
TACCCATAGTTGTACAAGTATATTCTTTCAGTTGCCTCATTTTTGGAAATGATTTTGTTGTCTGAGAGGTACCCAAAAAGCAACTTTAACTCCAACTGCCCTACTCCTTCTAATATATCATGCATAATGTCTACAGCATAGTTGTCAGAAACATTAAAGTACTGCAGATCATTGAGTAGGCACACTCGCTTCACCCCAAATGATGATGTCACTGCAGGGTCTTGTATATCATGGCAATGCTGAACATGGAGTTCTTTGTTGCGCAGGGTTAAGTCTGGGTCGTCATCGTTGAAAAGCTTTTGACACACCTCTTTGTTAGCCACACAGAAACGGCAAAAATAGTTGGCGCTGAAAGATTCTACATATCCAAGGAGTGTATGCAAACCTAAATTGTCCCCGGTGACTTGGGCAACTGTTCCATGAACTGGACTGTCAGAAAAAGGGACAGTGATTCCTGAGGACTCAAGGATTTTTAGATCACGTACCAGGGGCTCCAAAATTGCATCGATGCCATATTTTTTAATATCTTGACTGTGAAATAGTGCAATGAGATGAATATTCATGAGAGCAGAATTAATTTTGGGAGTCAAGTTTCTAAGAACAAAGTATAAACTTCCAATCTTGTGAATTCCATGCTTTGACCCAAGCGGGTTTGCGGTTTCAAACTCGTCAAAGAAAATCTGTATTTGGAGAGCATTTTTGTTGTTGGAGAAGAGGGGATGAGCTTTAAAATAACTACCATCACAGAAATCTTTGTACACAAAATGTTTATCTGAAGGCTGAACAAAATGGCTAAATGTATCTTTGTTGGAAAAAATGAATTTTAGCGTCTCTAATATGGGAATGTAAACAAATTTGTCCGTTACTGGAACCTGGTCGTATGTATAAGAGGTTCGATTTCTTCTTGCGTCATACCGTACACCAAGGGCAATCTCAACAGGTTCAACCACCTTCCATTTCTCCACAAAATGTTTCATCCATTTTGTCTCTGTGTTAACATCACTGAATGGATTCTCAAGATTTGAGAAATAATTATCCAAATGGACTTTCAAATTCTCATCGTCAGAACATACTTTTAGAACATCTTCTTTGAGATTTGTTTGAATTTCATCCACAAGTTCCTCCACATTTTAAACAACAGACTTAATTATATTGGTTGCCACACCACAGCCTAGGAGTTTTCCAATCACAGATGCACACATCTCTTGAGTATTTTTTATATTTCTTTCACATTTTGTTGACATTTGTGGTTCTTCTTCAGAAGAACAACACGGTTCTTCAGAAGAAGAAAGTGGCTCTTCAGAAGAACAAAGTGGCTCAAATGACTGATTTACTGCTGATTTAGGTCATGTTTCCTCAAAATGATCCATAACACTAGCTCTGTGCTTGCTCAGAAGGTGTTTTCGAAAGCCTGAAAATGTGCAAAATCTCTGACAACACCCATCTTGGTCACATAACAGTTTGAATTTCAAACCAGGGTAAAAGCCATGTGAAAACTTAAGATGCCGAACCAAATCTTTGACAGTGCAAAAAGTACACTTGCAAACAAAACATCGAAGCATCTTTTTTTGTGTAGCTGATTCAGTTGAGGAGCTTTGCCCTAAGATCCTTTACCCTAGGGCTTTCATGACTCAGACCAACATCGATGTTATAAATGGTGGTCTGCACAAATGTATACATATTGTGCAGGGTCTGATCATAAGCGATGCCAAACACATAGTGTGCTTTGAAAAGTTCATCAAAGGCTGAAATAGAAGACTTAGCCTTGCAGGGAATGAGCTGACCATCCACAACAATGTAGTAGTCATTGATGGTGCGACGCGATGTTCCAACCGCTAGAATGTAGGGCTGCCTTCCCTTGACTGAGCTTGTTGTCTCGTGAAGGTTGCAGCATGACTGAAAAAATATATCAACAGAAAAATTCAGAGGATTGCTTTCCAACTTCACTCTGAAAGACTTTCGAGTTTGGGCCACTTACTTTGTGAAAGCGGACAATGTGGCTCAGAGCTTCTCGAACAGTGATCTTCCCGTCTCTCTTCTTTCCACCGGGTGGTGGAGGTAGGAGGAAAACCAGCAATAACAGGGCTGCCATGTCACCATCCCAAGCTGACACAAAAAGATTTAAATGAAACACTGTCAGCTATGCATTTTATGTTTGTGCTAGATAAAAACTGTAATGAAACAAAGTTGGTTATTTTCACAAAAATTATTACTTGTGCTTAAACGTTTAATTACCTGTTCATTCTACCAAGTAAATTCCGATATCTGACACACACAAAAAAGACATGCGTGCATGTGGGATGGTGGTGTTAGTAATAACAATTAAAATGTGAACAAATGTAGCACTTACTTGATGAATCGTCATTTTCCTCTGGGCTCTCCTCAGCAGACTGAATGAGGGACTCCAGGATTGGGGTCTTTGTGAGGTTGTTTGCTTCTGTGATGACTTTCAGCTTCAAAAAGGTTCCCCACTTTTCCAGTAGTTTTGATGAGATTTCTTCTCCGAACATCATTTGGAAATCCTGTTGCACCTTAAAAAGCAAGCAAGCAAGCAAGCACACACATACACAGAAATTTGAAAACTGCACCTCAGCCAAACAAGAATGTGAGAACAAGAAAACAGCCTATAATGCTACACCAAAATGATGTGAGAAACTTTGACCTTTATCAATTAAGTTGTAATGAACTGCAAGATTTGGTTGGGGGTGGTGTGTACATTTTAACTTTAAACAAAAAAAAAAGTGAGATTTGCTGGATTTCTCAAAAATCTCAGAAAAACAGAAATTCTAAAGTCTGCTAAACTTTTAAAAGACCAGTCATAACCAACTATTCTGAAATAACAAAAAATGACAAAGCCTACATCTTAAGATGTTCTATCCAATGTGTACTCACCAGGCCCTTTGTGTCTAGGAACCTTGGGAACACACTAAGGATGGTCTCACACTTCTCTGAATCACGAATTAGTGCTTGTCTGTGCTGAAATGTTTGTTCCATTTTCAAGAAGATCTGCCTTTCATCTGTGCTGTGCCTCAGAAGGGATATGGCCTCTCTGCACTGATCGCCCTCCAACTGATGCTCTGCAGTCACAGGTCTTCCAAACTGTGGTCCTCTATTGCTTGATGGATCCCTAATCGTGCCACTCTTCCTGCTGCCACCGCTGAGTTCACGCTGCATGTTCTTTAGTTTCCAAGCAATGTAGCCTTCATTACTTTTGTAATCATAAAAGTGCTCCTACAGAAAATAAAATAAAAAGTCTTGAACATACTAAAGAGCGAGTCACCCCCAAATCAACTTGTTTTAGTTGATAAACTACAGTAAATGTCTGTAAATGGGTGTTAACTAGTGCTGTAGACATCTGTAGTCATTATTTTGGCATTTTAGTGCATCTTATTTAAAATATAAATATTCAGCCTAAAGCAGTTAGTTGCAGCCTCTTCAACTTAAAAGTCTGCACTACATTTGAATCAGCCATTGCTATCGGCTAAGAGGTACCCTGTGACATTATCCATACCATATGCTGCACTGCTGCTGTGGGATACAAAAGCAGTTGAATCTCAAACTCAGACACTCATCCATAGCAAGTGGGAATCAGAATAGCAAGCATTTACAGCTCAGCACAGGTAACCCAGGACAACACATGAACTATTGGTTTGAAGCGATATGGCTAAGGGCAGCTTGGATCCTTCAAAAAACATTCCTTATTTCCCTTTGGTGAAGGAGGAGGACAGAAATCTATCCATCCATTTTCTGTACCTGCTTAATCCTCCACAGAGGGTTACAGGGGGGCTGGTGCCTAACTTCAGCTGTCAAGGGGCAAGAGGCGGGGAGGACAGAAATCCTCCACCTTAAATTAATGCTATGAGGCAAACAAGCTAGCATAGTTATCAGGGACTAGAACATGTGCTCCATCTTAAAGGGGTACGTGTGTCATGTGAGTTTGATAGCGTGGAATCTCAAAATATAGGGGGGCATGCAGTCTGTGTCTCATTTTGCCAGGGAATGCCTCCTTGTGGTACATTTTCAAATAGGAAATGTGGGCGTAGTAAGACTGGTGGTGGTGGTGACTTGCTCTTTAACTGATTTCAAAAGCACATCAATACCCATTTAAGAATTTTAAATCAACAGGAAAAAAAAAACTCAATACTCACATATCCCTTTTCAGAGTATGGGTCTTTCAGACAAGGAAACAGAGTGACGATTCCTAATGCAAAACGCGTCCTTACGTGCATTGGTGGAGCAGTCCTAAACAGGAAAGGTGTCAAAATTAATCCTCTGAAGAAGAGCTTTTTTCATTGCCTGATATAAATACTGATTTGTGTGCATATTTGATTATCCTGCTGTTGAACGCATATTAAAAACTACTCACCCATACTGCTCAATCATTGCTGATACAACCATGTTGACCAGCTTTCGCCGTGATGGGTCTTTAACCTCCCCTGTTCGTCTATATTCTTTGAGTATTTTATCACCTCCTGGCTTAGTTTGCAGGAGTGTCTCAACAAGCTTCAGAATGAAACAACAAAAATTACAAGTACAGGTACACAGTGCATTTGGAAAGTAATCACAGTGAAGCACTTTAAGAAAGACATGAGGCATCAACCAAAAATTAATCCAAGGTTTAATACTTATGTACATGTGATTTCTCTCTCTCTCTCTCTCTCTTTTTTTTAATTAATTTGCAAAAATCTCAAACTTTTTAGGTTGTGTTTAGAATTTAGAAAAAATAAATAAAAATAGTTAATCCATTGTGGAATAACCCTGAAACATGACAAAATATGGAAAAAGTAATGTGATTACTTTCCAGATGCACTGTATAAATAACACCATCCATTTAGAAACTAATTCCTACAAAATTAAATTAAAAAAAGTTTATTATGTAGATGAAATGAAAATGTCACCTCTTTGGCTTGTAAAGAAGTGTCACCATTTTGATCTTTTCTTGAGAACGTCATCATGGTTTCATCAATGCGTCGTCTTTTAGGAGATGCAACAGATAGCTCGATACCTGATGAATGAGATGACATCAAGACAGTGTCTGTGCATGAAGACTGCACTGGAGATTCTAAGGAGAAACACAAACAGATCATTACTGGGCAACCATTAATAATAATAAACTTTATTTATAAAGCACCTTTCATACAAATAAAAATTGTAACACAAGGTGCTTTACAAGTTAAAATGACCCCACATAAACCACATTCCCATCCCTTCCCCATAAAAAGCACAGACAGACGTGCACACACACAAACAGGTCATTGGGCTGAATACAGGTGAGCCAGGTAGATAAGGAAACACCATCAGAGGAGCCCTCTGCACGGGCAGCAGCAGGTCAACAGCAGCAGCCGAAGCACCGACACGGGACGACCAGAGGAGGCAGGGCTGAGACCCCCACCTCCACCCTGGAGTCACCTGGAGAACCAGACAGCCACAGCTGACCACCGCTCCCAAGGCAGAGGGCTCCCACAGAGTAAACACTGGAAGGAAGATTAAAATAACAAGTTATAATATAAAAATATCACAGGATAAATATAAGAATAAACAATAAAACAATGATAAAACCTGACTAAATAATACATAAAGTCAGTTAGACTAAGATCAGTTAAAGGTTAGACTAAAAGCAGTTAAACAGACTATAATAAATCAGTTAATATTAACGTAAAATAAGAAAGTAATTATGTCTGACATTAGGAATTTATTGAAGCACTAAAGTAGGGAAAAAAACATTAAACATAAAAAATCTTCAACTTTTTGTTGGATGTATAAAATAAGATACACTTAATTTTATAGGGCTACTGTTACCCTCCACAGAAGAGGCATCAGCGAGGGTCCACACAATTTCTGATTTCTCCTCCAGAACATCGGTAAAGACGTCCTCATCTACCTCTGTCCCAGTTTCATCCAAAAGATACATCCTTTTATCTTCAGGGATGTCAAACTTCTGTTTTGCTGTAAATGCATAGAAAATATTTTTTGAAACCTAACAAATTTTTCAAGTACAAAATTATTTAGTTTAATAATAATAATAATAATAATAATAATAATAATATTTATAGATGGACAGGGCTTAGAGAAGCTCAGCTCCCCAACTGCCCCGACCATTTGAAAGGAAAGTTTTGCTTAGGAAGGTTGGATGATGTGGTGGAAGAACAACAGCTGCACTTAAAGTAAGGGCTAATTTGACCAATGCAGTCTTTATTTGTTATCGAGATGTAAAATAAATTATTCAGAGTGGATATAAAGTGCATAATATGGGACTTTTAAATGGAAAAAACTCAAGAATATAATCTGAAACAGGTGTACCCAAATAAAAACAATAATGTAATACCTTGAAGGAGTAATGTATAATAGGAGGCCTCATGGAGCTTGATGTAGCGTTTCTTTTCTAAATATTTTACTTTGAAGAGCATTGTCTGGAAAAAAGAAAAATCACAGCAACCTGAAAATAGCTGAAATTCCACAAATACTTGTAACATGCATATGACCATATAAATCAAACACCAAATAAACATCAATATACATTACATTACAGTGAAAACATTACTACTACTGCAGATATTTGTTACCCCCTTAAATTTTATTTGTACTAGTTTTGATTATTGAGCCGAATATAGGGACGACCCCACATTTCCTACATTATTTTCTGTGAAGAAAAAAAAACTCGTCTTATACTCTGTACAATATTTCAAGGTTACTCCAGTAGAAGTTAACACCCAGTCTTCCTCAGCACTGCGCTTGGGGTTACAGCAAATCAGCGCCAAGGAAAATGAATGGCGATCGAGGGTTGGCTAGTTTGAAAAATAGCACGCACAGTAGCATACCGTCTACGTCTAGCTTCCGAAGCCACATTTGCTTTATAATGTTTATGAAAAATTCAGAGAATAAATTAATTATCTGCAAATACTAAGCCGTGAATGGGCGGGATAACCAGAACTGCAATTCAAAAAAATTTAAAAAACGGACGTATTTGAGGACGTATTAAAATACAGCTATGCTAATTTAGCTCGTCGCTTCACTACAGAGCACAATCTCTATTACTGCAAGCATACAACAAAAATATTCTCCGGGTTTTGTGCCAAACAGCTTCAGCTAAAGTCAGATAGCATGACATTTATTTGCTGTATTTTAAAATTGGGAGTCGTATATTTTGTGTCACCATTTTAATTAAGTAGCAACGGGAAATGAATTCCGCCCAAACAAAAATGCAGGCGATAAGTGGCATATTTGAATGAGTTCTAGCGGCACGTTTACTTAACCGTTGTCTTCGAAGTAAAAATTCAATAAATGTATGCTAAATTACCTTACCTGTAATCTCTGTTGTTTGTGGAACCGTGTTCATCCACCGCTTCGCAACAAAGATGGAGGACTGTCCCGCCTAAATTTTTTCTGCTCCTGTCCTGTATGCGTCAACAGACGCATCTGACGTAAGCACGCACGCTACGTAAAATGCGAACCGTGGAGACTCAATCATAATGCACACCGTGGGAATTAAAAGGGACAAGATTAAACTCTTCACCAATCCTGCTTAAGTAACTGACACCAGTAGGAGTCACGGTATCAACTCGGGGAGTGTATTAAAGTCCTAATAAACACTACAGTGTTAAAAATATAACTCTGCATACTCAAACTCTGGAAAAGTAACACTCTTGCATTTGCTGTGTACCAGCACCAAAACACAACATATGCTGGTAACCAGCATATGCTGGTCTATGCTGGTTTTTTCAGCAGGGAAAACACCTTCTAACTCTCTGATAATGGATGCACCTGTGTTTAAGTTGTTAGCGAGGTCCTGGAGAGAAGTGACGCCGACGGTTATACAGCTTCCCTGGTGCTGACAGGGACAAACACGGAGGTCCTGACCGGAGGTTCGGACTGCTCCAGCTCTGTGTTTCCTTCAGCCAGAGGAGAAGTGACTCGAGCGGATTGTACCATTTCGATGTGAGGGGGGGGGGGTTTAAATAATTTTTTAAAAAATAATGTAGAGACCTCTGATATACATTTTATGAAGACAAAAGGATTGTTTGTTAAATATCTTAATTTTAACAAAATACTGAGGAGTAAGGTACTTGTGATTTTAAAACTTAAATTTTTTTTAAAGACTTTTTTGGGCCCCCTAAAAGTCATGGGCCCTTAGAATCTTCCAAATCTTTCCCCCCTTTACGGCGCCCCTGATCATTGGGACACTCAAACCCCTCTACAATGATAAGGTAGCAGCGCAGTTCAAAAATTAGTTAATAATTTTTTATTAAAATATATTAATTTCTGAAGATGTGTTCAAGGTTCATTGGTGTTCCAATGTCTTTGTAAATCACAATTTAATTGAATTTAAAATGATTTCCTTTATTTTGTCATCAGCTTGTTTTTCATTTCATTTTAGAAATATTTTAAGGCAACAAAAATACTTTTGTTGCAAAATCAGGCATGGTGGAAGAAAGAATAGATATCATTCAGTTCTTTTCACCCAGAAAATTGGTCAATTCATCTATTTTTCACTCACTGGGGGGAAAAAAATCCACTTCTCAATGGCAAAACATCCAGCACTTAACCAGTGCGCTCTCTCACACAGAGGGGTCACACCCTTTTCCACTCCAGCTGCACTCAATGTGCAATTAAGACTCCAGCTTCTAGTGTTAGAAGCTGGCCTATCACATTGCTTTCTAGAAAAAAGTGACAAGGATAAAAAGCACAGGGAAAGTGGTTCAATATTCCCTAATAATAAAAACAAAAAACAAAACAGCATTTCTCCAAACATAGTTAATGATCTGAAAACAAAAGAAAATTACAATAATGTGTTGATCATTTATTTTAAATACAAAACCACAAAGGAAAACTGTGCTTCCTAACAACTTTAAAGTTCACCAATTTTCATGTTCATTTATTTAAAATAAGTAAATTCTTTACATTTATGAATAAAAAACTGCTTTAATATATAAAACATATTTAATTTTTAAAATTATTTAAAACAAACTCTAAAGAAATTATCTTAAAATAATTTTAAGAACAAACCATAAAATCATTAAAAAAGTGAATATATAACAAAATAAAACCACTCTGGTGGTTTAGCGGGTACTGAGGTGCCAACAGATTTAATGTAATGTATTCTACAACTTCTACTCTCCATTATGTTGGTCTCAGAAGTCTGCAGAATATGTAGAGTTAACATACAACAACTAAAATGTTTTGAAACTACTTCTGATGATACATATTTTACAGTGTTGGGTAGTATCGGAATACATGTATTTAGAATACTATTTTGACGTACTGTATTCCGGTACAGTTACTATTTTTAAACATGTATTCAGAATACTTTCGTAATACCATTGGAATACTTGTGTCTCTATGTTGTGTAGGTTATCTATCCCATAATGCCCCTAAACAACGTGCCTCCATTACCATAACAACCCTACCAAAACAAGAGGGTACACTCCCGACCAGCTGGTAGCAGCAGGTAGCAGCTAGCCTCGTATGGATTCAGACCAAGAGATGGAGTGGTTGGAGTCACAACCGCAGCTGAATCAACCTACCAGCAGTGGAGGTATAAGTGCATTCACGTCCTGGAAATTCAAGCTAATTTTCATTCTAAAAAAGGAGCGGGGCGAGTAAAATATGACGGTGCAGTGTGATCTTTGTCTGCCAGCTAACAGCCTACTAGCTGCTTCCAAAGACTCTAATCTAATCTGAAGAAACACCTTAAAGTTAAGTTTTATCTTTCTAGTTTTGCTTCCGTAGTGCTTTATTTAACAGCCTGTATCGTGTTAGTTCTGTCATTTCTCACATTTACAGTGTCGGTGTTGTATCTGAAATGACGTTAGCTTGATGATGTTGTTGTGGTTTCCCCACAAATGTGGGTTTCATGTTAAGAGCTTTCCATCTGGAGTGCAATGAACATCAAGAACATCACTTTGCAATAGACTTAAATCGTGTTTTATAGGGGAAGTATTCTAAGTACTTAGAATACAGTACCAGGATTAAGCAAAGTAACGGAATACAGTACAAAATACATTTTAAAACAGGTATTCAGTATTCTGTAACTGAATACATTTGCAAAGTATTCTACCCGACACTGATTATTTATCACAAATTTGAGTAAAAGGAAAGTGAACAAATAAAACAATTGAGAGGCTTACAATTATTACATTATTATTATAATTAGAAGTTATTTGGAAGCACAAGTATTGAGATCATCACAATCTAAATACAATTACAAACCTAGTTTTTTCCAACCAACACTTCGTAAATAGAGGACTACTGAGGTCATTGGTTCAGTACTCTGCATCACACTTAACTCAACATTATTTCAGCCATCAAACTTCTCTACAGAATGTTGGCTTCACAGGATCCAGGCTGCAGGATCTGCAGAGTCACAATGAGTTTAATCGCTTTTCTGAACCAGGGAAAACAAAGAGCATAAATCAGAGGGTTTAGACAGGAGTTAAAATAAGAGAGAAAGAACAAGAAAAACATTGGTCCAGATGGGTCAGTGATTACATTACCATCATAAATAGAGTAACAATAATATGGACAGTAACACATCAGATATGTTAGGATAAGAATACCTAGAGTCCTGGCTGCTTTCAACTCAGATTTCTTTGTCCTTTGTTCTTTTTTTTTCACTGGAAGCTTAAAACTTGCAGCTGTAATGTGAGAGCGCATTAAACGGGCCTGAGACACAGCCACTACAAAAACTCTCAAATACAAAACTACAATGACTGTAACTGGAAATATGAAGTTCAAAATCAGATCAACAGTTAGTAAAATATAGCTTATAAAAACTACACATTCACCAATGCAGGAATTACTCCTGCCTGGTTCAATCAACTCATCCTTTAAAATGAAAACGCTGTAGAAAGCATACCACAGCCAACAGAAACAAACACAGAGGGAAACATTTGCTCTAGAAACTCTGATAGGATAATGCAGAGGGTCACAAATAGCCACATAGCGGTCAACTGATATGAGAACAATGTTTCCATTTGAAGCATAGACAATGTAAATACCCAGATAACTGTATAAAACACAGATGAATTCACCAAGAATCCAGCAGGCTGACTTTCTAAGAGTCTCCAAAGGCATCAGCAGGAGACCAACCAGGAAGTCAGAGACAGCCAGCGAGAGGAGGAGGATGTTAGTGGGTGTGTGGAGCTGCCTGCAGGAAGACAAAAAATAATTTGATTTTCATTTAATGTGTATGTTTTCTGCAAGTCCAAATGACTAAATATAAATTTTTGCCTGAAGTGGGAGATTGAGATGATGACTAGTAGGTTGAGAGAAACAGTTATCAGAGAGATGAATAGTGTGATGTTCAGGATAGCAGCTTCAGACCACAGAAATGTCAGCTTTTTACAGGAGCTGTTGAGGAGATGAGGAAAACAAAGTTCAACACCTCCCTGTGTCTCCATCATCAAAGTGCTGCTGCTCTCTGAAAAGAAATGTCTTTCATAATACCGTCTTATCACTTTCTCTAATCCCTCCTCTTTTTTCTTTCCTCCTCTCTTAATCTCTATAGAGAACTGTTGACACTGCTTCAAAAACAATACAGTAAAATGAGGTTGCTTAGGTACAGGTATGGTTAATACCAAGTGGCTCCTGGATTCCTCCCAGTGGACACGGTTTATACAGGAAACCTAGAACTGAAATTACTACCTTTTACTACCATTTTTACTACCTCAACAACATTTTTTACTACTAACACATCACACAGTGGCCCTTTTTTGGGGGGGGGGGGAGTTGGTGGGGTGGCACTGACCCACGCAGCACTGACTAAGACATCCGACACAAACATTCCAAACTCAGTTCTAGAGGACTTGGAACATAATGTCTTCTCTGGATATAGACAAAGTAAAATCACTTTTAGACTTCACAAGCCAGTGTTTTATTTTCAATTGTCATGGTTTCTGAGTTTGAAGTTGCAGGAACGCTGCTCTGTGCATTGCCAAAAAACGAAATGGGGAGCTGCTCGCCCCACGTGTGAATCTGCTGTTAGTGAACGCTGGATGTTCGGTGGGTGGCCATTTCCACAACACCAAAAAGGAGGACATTTTTCGGCGATTCCCAAAGAAAAAAAACTATAACATAATATCAAACCCATTACATAGTATGATTGTTGTACTCTCCAAAAATATAAGGTTTTTTAAAAAATGTTGTTCTTCCCAGGCTGCTTCTGATTGGTTGGTCTGCCTGCATCAACCTCGTCAACATGGTTAATCTGATTAGGTTTGGGCTTTAACCTGTTACATTTCTGACATTTATTTGACACTTCATCCAATAATCTGTTACAAAAACATCTCATGGATGCATAATTGCATTTAGACTTTGTTATTTTTGTATCACTTTATTAACATTTACAAATCAACACTAAAAAAGATGAATGAAAAGGAGCAGAGAGAAGACTTTAAAAAAATTATTTTCGGTCCCTTTTTATAAAACAATCATATTCCTTACCCCCCAGTTTGATACATTTTTAAATATATTAATAATTTTGATTATTTTATTTCTTTGCCAAGGTTGTTATATTATTTTACCCCATTTACAGAAATATTCAATTCTCTTTGGTTCTAAATTGAGGCTTTTTACAAATTTCACTTCCTTTCAAATTATAACTACTAACTTTTTCTTGAAACATTTTCTGAATATTAGTTGGTACTAGCTTTGGACATTGTAATATTTTCAAGTCAACTAAATCATGTCAGTATTTTATAATTGATAAATAACAGGTTATAGAGGGATCTGTTACTGATGATCTTCAGTGCTTATTTTGTAAACTAAAAACAAAGTTTTACTTGATTATTAGTGGGGATTTATCTCCTCATTCTGTTTCTCTCCACCCTGGACCCTCTGGAGTTAAACTGGTGCGTGTATCTTAGTTAGTGCCGTGGCGTGGACTCGCGTTTCTGGGACGCGCTGTGGCGGCGGTCCCGTCACCGTGTGAGTGATCTTACAGGCTACAATGATTTTTAATCAAAATAACGGCGTGGGCGCGACATGGCACAGCTCTGAGGTTTGTTTTTTTTCTCCGCTCCGGTTTCTGGTCGACTTGTTTCATGGTTCAGGTTTCAGCTGCAGCGCGAGTTCTCTATCTGGTCCAGGAGGAGGCGTGTCTGGGGCACAGCTGAGTGAGGAGAGCACCCCGAGTTACCTCACACACGCTGAGCAGAGCTCTCCGGCAGTTTTTTTTCACAATTTGTTTCTCTGGACCATGCGAAGAAAATAATTCAGCCAAAATCCGGCGTCCGTCTCAAAGGCTCGCCGGACGGCGGACACGCCTCCTGAAAGCCGGACAGTCCGTCCTAAAGCCGGACGATGGCCACCCCCATTCCACGTCACATTAATAGTTTTTCGGCACACCTGACAAAAAGCTTCTCGATCATTACCCATGACTGGTTTAGCCAGCCTTTAGATAATGGGTCATCGAGCCAAAGTTTGGAAAACTTACATTTTCCCCATTGTTTGCGGTGCTACTTGCTAGCTTCTACATGAGTTATCCTGACACCACACATGCACAATGAAGCTGTTGTGCGCATGTGCAAGGCTATCAACAGCTTTCAGGGTTCTGCTGTCCTGTCAGCACAATAAAAAGACGTTTTTAGTTAAATGAATGGGGAAGGTTAAAATATTTTAATTTTGTGATGAAATCTACTCCCAAGTCGGAATGTTTTTACTACCAAATGCAGTAATTTACTACCTTTTAAGGGCCTTAATTTGAGCACATTTCATTAACTACCTTTTACCACCGCGCGGAAACCCTGGTGAAGGTCTGTCAGGCCTGTTTTGCCAGTAGAGGGCCCCAGGTCAATTTGGTCCAACAAAATGGAACCCAAAATGTCTAGGCTGCAATGCATTAGAGTTTACCTGGATGTGTTGATGAGGGGGCAGTCTGTGCTTTATTGCTGGGGCTGCTGCCCCCACCACCAAAACCTAGTTAAGCAGACATTAGGCAGCTAGCAATAACATCAAACTCCAATTAAAATTAGATAAAAATATTCAGGGAAAACACATGCAGCATGATGTTGCTTATTTATTGAAGAATAGACTGTAAACCTGTCTACAAGTGTATGGAAAAGTAACACAAATAAATAAATGAAAAATAAATAAATAAATAAGGCATTAATTAAATAAATACAGCATTCATTAACCCTCTGGGCGCCAGAGTTTTTCCAAGAAAATCATCTTTTTTGACATTACAATTTCAAAAAGTTGTAACTTTAAAATGGTTAGAGATAAAGGCATACTGTAAATGAGAAAAATGTTCAGTTTGAATCAAAGTTTGTGATTGGAACAAATTCACGTATCTAATTTGCATATTATGACGTCATCATGCAGCAGCACCACTGGGTGTGAAACTTTTACTGGTATTTACCGTATCTTTATTTTTACAGTTTTGATTTTATGTATATGTGTGTGTGTGTATGTATATATAAATATATATATATATATATATATATATATAGTGTGTGTGTGTGTGTGTGTGTGTATGTGTGTGTGTGTGTGTATAAAAATGTAAAAGTATATAACCCATCATCTAAAGAACATACAGGAAACCAGTGGGCTCAGAACTGTACAAACCTGTTTCCAAACACTCAACAGGTTCATCAAAGTGTCTGATGCACCTGTGATGCTCTTCATCATCTCCCGGGAAAACCCCACCATCATCATCCTCATTTACAGAGGGACAGTGAACGCTGCTTCCCATCTATTTACAGTTTTTTTCTCCCGTGGGTTCTGCTGAGTTTGCAGCGAATTTTTACATTTCCGCTCCTTTTGTTACTATTCGCGGTGTTTTTACTACCCTTGCTTGCTATGGACACCACATCCTTCCTCTCTGGACACCGCAAAGCAAAGCTGAACCGAACAGAACCGGACCTATGAGCTGCTTTTGGGCCGTCATGGCGAACCGGGTCACTCTCGCTGCCTGCAGACACAGCTGCGCTCTCCCTGGACGACTGATCATCTTCATCAGAGGTGGATTTTCCTCTTCAGAGTCTGAGTCAGCCTTTACCTGATGAACTGCTTGGTGAACAGTGAACAGAAGTCTCCTCAGAGTAAGTTTTCTCCTCCCTCCTCGCTCCGAAACTCGCTCTGAGCGGCGCGGCTGCGGTAACCACTCCCCTCCCGTTTCCTCCGACAGGAGGAGGTTTTTAAACTCCTTTTTCTCCAAAACTTTCAATATAAACACACCCAAAAATGTTGCTTAGTATGAAGTTACAGTTGTCTACGATCTTCTGATGTAAAGTAGAAACTAAAAAACGGCTCATGTCAGCAGCTGTGGCTCGTAAAACTCAGTAATGACGCTTGTCGCAATATTGCGACTTTGGTGCCCAGAGGGTTAATTAAATAATGTGTCATTAATTAATTCAATGTATCAATAAATAATTAATTAAATGTGCCCAAAAAAATATTGAAATAATAAAAAAATATTTAATCATTTCATGAAGTCTGTATTCAGTGTTTCCATGGTCGTGTCTGTGTATTACAGGACATCATGAATTATTTTAATCTGTCAAATTAAGTTATCAAAATGGGTGAACCTAAGGCTGATAACAAACATGGAGACTCTGACTCATACTGATGGAAAACCTCTTTAGAGCTGGTGAGATATTCTAAGTCTGATAAAATAGCGGCTAACCAGCAATCTCTGGTAAAAGGGAGGAAGTTCCTCGCTGTTTGATAAAGATTTTGACGTAGAATAACTTTAGGAAATGTGTTTTCTGTGTGGCCGAAGTTCAGGTATTATGCTGAAATATACGGAGCCCGTCTTATGACATGGTGGAAGAATTAGTATTTCGTGCGCACGAATTAGTATTTCGTGCGCACGAATTAGTATTTCGTGCGCACGAATTAGTATTTCGTGCGCACAAATTAGTATTTCGTGCGCACAAATTAGTATTTCGTGCGCACAAATTAGTATTTCGTGCGCACAAATTAGTATTTCGTGCGCACAAATTAGTATTTCGTGCGCACAAATTAGTATTTCGTGCGCACGAAATACTTATTCGTGGGAACGAAGTACTAATTCGTGGAACCCGGGCTGGACTCCACGCACAGCAGCACTGGTCAGCTGTGGCTGCACGTATTATTGCGGGGATGCAGCTCTTTGGCTGCACCCTGATAGAAGAATTACTGGGGACATTTCAGTGATTTCTTGGAGATATTGGACTCTGGTTTTATGTTTAAAATACCGTGTGCCCTTTATCATTCAGCTCTACTTTAAAAGTGCCATGATTCGTGTGCAGGTGTGACAGAGTGGATGTTAATAAGGAGCACTAAGGCTCATGTTTACCCCAAGGAGACAGGACCAAGGATGTTTAAAATAATGGGTTTATTTACAAATAAAAACAAAACAGTCATAAGCCCGAACCAAACAGTGGGGATCCACCAGCAGGGGGCAGAACCCTGCAGGGCAGCAGACCACAAACCTGAGGGAGCACCACACCACACCCACCCTAGGTGCTGCTCCAGCTGCTGCCTCTGCAGAGGGCCCGGCTCCACCTCCTCCTGGCGAGCTCCACTGAAAGAAAGAAATGAAAATGGTTAATGACACCTTGTTAGTCTCGCTCTCCGACTGTTCCCCAAACACACACACACACACCACACACCCTCACGAGCACCGTCCCACGGCTCCATAGAGTCCTGCAGTCCAGAAGCTGAACTGCCGTGGTCCAGCTGACCTGTCAGCTGCTACTGGACTGGACTGATCCGGCGGCAAGCGGAGTCCCAATCAATGTCTGAGAGGCTGGAGGTTGCAGCGCTGCTCCACTGAGCTGGAGACGAAAGTCCCCACAGGCAAAAGAGCAGCATCCTGGCGCGACCAGGGCGGTCACTCCCTGGGCTGCTCGCTCACACCTGTGGCACATAATGGGGTTATCACACTGAGGGACGAAAAACAGCACACACACGTACGTACGTACACACACACACACACTCACCAGCCAACGCCATCTCTACCCACCCCCCTGCTAGAGGAGATGGCAACCAAGTGCCTGGCTGACAACCTCCCGCTGCTGCACTAGCAGCCGATCCCAGTCACACAGGTGAGCTGACCTGTCAGTCCACCAGCACACCTTGGCAGTGCTTTGATCCAACCTGCTGTCCTTATAGAAATCAGTAAAACAGCTGCAGGTGTGGCCAATAAAACCAGGAGCAATCATGCTCATCCTGCCACACAGGGCTGCGCGTCCTGCAGGAACACGAGTTTACCACTCCACGCAACAAAACGTGTGGTAGAAAGTTTGAAAGTTGTGTAACAAGTCATACAGCTCACGACAAAGTGACAAAGATAGGTAAAAATGACAAGAACTGAATTAGAAAAGGCACTCAAACATCAGTGGGTAGATCATTATCATGGCTGGTGCAGATGGATGAGGGACTGCGGGATAATATCATCAATACTATTTTGTTCCCACAAAATAGTAATTTGTGGGAACGAAATATGTTTAACGTTCGCACGAATTATTATTTCGTGGGAACGAAATACTATTTCGTGCGCACGAAATACTAATTCGTGGGAACGAAATAATAATTCGTGCGCACGAAATACTAATTCGTGGGAACGAAATACTAATTCTTCCACCATGTCATGAGACGGGCTCCGTAGAAATGTGTTACCCAGTCAAAACTGTGTCCCCACTAGGGATGTAACAATACCGGACCGATCGGTGCACCATTCACGGTCCGGTACGTCTTAGGTCAGCGGTCAAAAGATGTACTATTATTAGCTTCAGTTCAGTAGGTACTGGTTTCATTCTTTGTGCTCACTCAGACTGCTCACAGAGCAGACCCCCTCCCTACCCGTGAGTAACCAATCACAGGTTGACCCGCCCCACTGAGCTGAAAGTTTTATCAAAACAAGCACTACAGAGAGACAGACGGACGGCGAGAGGCAAATGCAAAACGCGCAGTTGAATATAAAGACGAGGGAAAGAAAACGGTGAAAAAATATGAGACACTCTGCAAGCATTGTTTGACCCATCTCCCACACGTATCAGGAAACATTTCAAACAAGGCCACGCACCTCCGACGCCACCGCCCCAAGTGTAGATCTCTGGAAGCAGACCGTTCGAGCAGGTAACGCCAGGGAAAAAACAGCAGTCTCTCGCTTTCAAACGTACAGCATCCGCTCAGAAAAGCACAAGAAAATGAGCCACGCTGTTGGTGTCTTTATTTGTAATAAAGAGGCACTTTAGACTATTTATAAGCAATTTTTATATGAGCGCTTTTATTTTGAAGTCTGGCCGGAACAGCACAAGAACGTCCGGACAGACTTCAAAATAGAAGCGTTCATATAAAAATCTCTTACACTATTTTACATTTAAAGGGCCCATGGCTCCATATTTTAATCAATTTATATTAAACAGATGTAATCATTGATGACTCTAGATCAGCGTTGCACCATTATAACTCAAAATACGCTGTAATTATTTCCTAACGAGCAACTCAAAGATCAGAAGAATGCGCCGCCTTCCGGTATTGCTGGGCTTCTCCTTATTTGGCAGGCTGACACTTCTGCTGCAGTAGGGGGCAGTGCTGTCGCGTGAAAGTGAAACGAAAGTGAAACTAAACACTACACGGTCTATGGTCAATGGCGGCAGCAGCACTGGCGTTCTCCTCGCTCCAGGTGTCGTGAACGTGCATGTGGGCGGAGAATTTCCCATATAAGCAAGTCCAGATCACTATGACCTCATAGCGGGCTGGAGTGAAAAAAACGTTTGAAACCTGGGTCTGAAATCTTGAAGAGCTTCTCACTGGCTGTACTAGGAGACAGATGGATGCAGTTTTTTGCTCTTTCTGGCAGGTTTAAGGTGAGAACTCAACGTTGCAACATGATAGATAAGTCAGAAAACACGGAAAACCATGACATGGGCACTTTAACAGTACATTGAAAAGTCACTTTATAAGTAACATTTCTGTTTGTCTCTGAACATATTATGATACACTAAACTACAAGTAACACATCTGAAAACTTATTTTATTGTGTGAATAAAATAAGTTTTGGAAAATTCAGATTTTGTTACGTTTTTCTATGATTCAAAGTGGACCGAAACCGAACCAAAACCGTGACCCAAATACTGAGGTACGGACCGGACCGTGGACAAAGTGGACCGTTGCATCCCTAGTTCCCACCCATCTATGAACACTGGAGAAAGAGAAACTACCGTTTCTAGTGATATTCAGCCATGCGGATAACTACAGAGTTTAAAGAGAAAACAATGAAAGTGATGGATTTTTTTGGAAGGTAAATTTAAAATAAATTAATTCATGATGTGCTGCAACACACAGAAACAATCATGAAATCATTAAAAATAATAATAGATATATATATTTTGGGTACATTTAAATAGTTATTTAATTTAATTATTTAATGACATATTTAATAATTAATGACACATTTAATTAATGAAATAAGTCAATACAGACAGCATGAAATAATTAAGTATACATTTTTAATCAATTCAATTTGTTTATTTTTGGTACATTTAATTATTTAAATAAATCAATTAATGTCCCATGTAATTAATTAATGACACATTTACTTAATTAATGAATGCTGTTTTTTTATTTTTTATTTAATGCCTTATTGTGTCACTTTTGACTCTCCATACAAAGGCGGTCCGAGATTATTTGGTGCTCTTACCAAGCTTTACTTGAGGCACCCCACTATTATGACAACCGCCGCAATACCAAACCCAAAACATTCCTGGAATGGGCCGTCTGGTCGGGGTTTGCGGCGGGGGGCTGCTCATCCCCACTTCAGGATCTCAGGATCCAGAAGGTGGATCTTCACCCTTAGGGCGCAGGTTCCTGGTCCTGAGAACATTGAGTATGCATGGGGAGTGAGAGTGGGTGTACAGCATCTATTGTGTGTCTTGGTATGTTTGTAGGGACATTTTACAAAGCTATTGAGAAAAGTTTTGGTTCAGAGAGGAATTTATCAGGTAACATCTGATTTCAGTTTTTATTGGCGAGATGATGGGAGAAGTTGCAAAACCTTAGTAAATGATGAAAAAAATTTAAAGAAAGTGAACTCAAAAAGGAACAACAGTCTTTTTAAAAAGAATGTTTTAAATGTTTATCTGCAAGAGAAATGCATTTAAAGGGGTGGTTTATTCAGAATCCATTTTTTTCAGGTCGTCATAGTTTCTAATAGGTCCCCCTGAGCCTGTCATGTAGGCCAAACATGAAAACTCTCTGTTCCCTGGTTATTAAGAAAAAACAGAATTTGTAATTTATGACCTGTGAAATGCGGACCTGCATTTGTGCGTGGTTTGACGTCACAACGTGTATTCGCTGAGATGCCTTTTGGTCTGCCCAGCTACTAGCTTTTTTTTCCCCCATAATTCAACATGGCGAAACGCAGACGGGCGTGTGTCATTTGCAGAGATCAAACCTCACGAAACAGAACTGATACCTTATGCTTATACTGTATAAATAAAAACAAAGCACATAACATAACTGGCGTGTGGCGTAGCAGCTTTGTAACACTGTCTGCAAACCTGAAGGTTCTGAGTTCAAAACTCAGAGCTGTTTTTATGTATTTATTTATCTTCGTGGAAGTTAATAAACTCTGTAGGTGCAGCTATTGGCTAACTTTGTAATATATTTTGGCTAATCTTGGCGAAATTAGAACTTATTCTGTGGTATTTTGGTTAAGACACAAAGTACTGAGAGCAGTGCGTGTGTGCGTGAGGTGAGAGCAGCGGCGAGCATGTGAGGCAACCGGCGGAGTTTCTCGTTGACGGAAAACACAGCTGACTTTTTGGCTGAAGGACTAATGCGGGACATGGGAAGAGTCAGCCCGCGTGTCGTGCCTCAGTATAGAAGGCGGACTCGGAGTTCGGTGTGGACAGCAGCCCGCATGCGGGGAGCGAACGGCTGTTTGCTAGAGGCTGCTGCTGAGCTTTCAGGAGAAAATGTAAATTCAATTGTGAGTATTATCCTTCTGAATCATTCATTGTCAAACGCTGAGGAAGCGGTTCTTCTAATTTGTCCTTCGACCGTAACTTTGCCCACATAAAGCCGAGCTGCCATGTTTCAGTATCAAATATCTACAGCCAATCAGAAGCGAGGGCTGTGCATATCTAATGAGTATCCGGCTGTTTCAAACTCTGCTGTAGAATAGCAAACTTCTAAAGCAGTGGTTCTCAAACTTTTTTACCCGAGTACCACCTAAAACCTATATAGGATCTTCAAGTACCACCATGATGTTGGACCTTTAAATAATGCACAATTTGACTGTTTTTATACTGGAATAAGAGGTCTCGCTAGACGTTTTCATAATCTGTCATTTGCCTGACAGGTTACAAAAGATCCGGTCATAATTAATTTTTATCTGTCACTTATTAATAAAAAAATATGATGATGACATTGTAAACATTATTTACTTTTCATTCATTTTAACAATATTGTAATGATCTCTCACACAAAAAGTTAGTTTTTCCAAATCTCTGAGTTTTATTTATTAACAGGCAGACTGTCGGCTGTCGCCACATTACACAACAAAAGCAAACACCGCGTAGTTTCCTGGGTTTGGACCTTCTCTCTCCTCCAGCTGTTACGCACCCCACGCTGCCTTGCTACCACAGCAACCCGTAAATCAGCTGTTTTCAAACAAATCAGGAAACTCAACATGAACGCCACAAAACATCACAGGTGGATCAGGGCAGTGTCTGCAGGGACGCGACGCTGAATTGGTCTGTCGTGGTAAAGAACCAGAAAGGCTGGGTCTATTTACCGGTCGATCTACCTCCCAGTCCTCACCTGGTCAGGAGCTTTGTGTAAAGCTTCACAATCTTAAAATCTTAATAAAGATAAATCTTTATCAAACAGCGAGGAACTTCCTCCCTTTTACCAGAGATTGCTGGTTAGCCGCTATTTTAATCAGACTTAGAATATCTCACCAGCTCTAAAGAGGTTTTCCATCAGTATGAGTCAGAGTCTCCATGTTTGTTATCAGCCTTAGGTTCACCCAGTTTGATGAGTCAGTTTGACAGATTAAAATAATTCATGATGTCCTGCAATACACATACGTTAATTATTTATTAAATATATTTTTTTATTATTTCAATATTTTTATTTTTGGCACATTTAATTAATTATTTATTGATCCATTGAATTAATTAATGACACATTATTTAATTAATGAATGCTGTATTTATTTAATTAATGCCTTATTTATTTATTTATGTATTTATTTATTTATTTTACATTTATTTATTTGTGTCACTTTTCCATACCCTTATAGACAGGTTTACAGTCTATTCTTCGATAAGTAAGCAACATCATGCTGCATGTGTTTTCCCTGAATATTTTTATCTAATTTTAATTGGAGTTTGATGTTATTGCTAGCTGCCTAATTTCTGCTTAACTGGGTTTTGGTTGTGGGGCCAGCAGCCCCAGCAATGAAGCACAGACTGCCCCCTCATCAACACATCCAGGAAAACTCTAATGCAATGCAGCCTAGACATTTTGGGTTCCAATTTGTTGGACCGAATTGATCTGGGGCCCTCTACTGGCAAAACAGGCCTGACAGACCTCCACTGGGAGGAATCCAGGAGCCACTTGGTATTAACCATACCTGTACCTAAGCAACCTCATTTTACTGTATTGTTTTTGAAGCAGTATCAACAGTTCTCTATAGAGATTAAGAGAGGGGGAAAGAAAAAAAAGGAGGGACGACAGAAAGTGATAAGACGGTATTATGAAAGACATTTCTTTTCAGAGAGCAGCAGCACTCTGATGATGGAGACACAGGGAGGTGTTGAACTTTGTTTTCCTCATCTCCTCAACAGCTCCTGTAAGAAGCCGACATTTCTGTGGTCTGAAGCTGCTATCCTGAACATTGCAATATTCATCTCTCTGATAACTGTTTCTCTCAACCTGCTAGTCATCATCTCAATCTCCCACTTCAGGCAAAATTTACATTTAGACATTTGGACTTGCAGAAAACATACACATTAAATGAAAATGTTTTGTCTTCTTGCAGGCAGCTCCACACACCCACAAACATCCTCCTCCTCTCGCTGGCTGTCTCTGACTTTCTGGTTGGTCTCCTGCTGATGCCTTTGGAGACTCTTAGAAAGTCAGCCTGCTGGATTCTTGGTGAATTTATCTGTGTTTTGTACAATTTTCTGGTTGTTTACATTGTCTGTACTTCAAATGGAAACATTGTTCTCATATCAGTTGACCGCTATGTGGCTATTTGTGACCCTCTGCATTATCCTATCAGAGTTTCTAGAGCAAAGGCTTCCCTCTGTGTTTGTTTCTGTTGGCTGTGGTATGCTTTCTACAGCGTTTGTCTTTTAAAGGATGAGTTGATTCAACCAGGCAGGAGTAATTCCTGCATTGGTGAATGTGTAGTTTCTATAAGCTACATTGGAGTAACTGTTGATCTGATTTTGAACTTCATATTTCCAGTTACAGTCATTGTAGTTTTGTATTTGAGAGTTTTTGTAGTGGCTGTGTCTCAGGCCCGTTTAATGCGCTCTCACATTACAGCTGCAACCGTTCAGCTTTCAGTGAACCTTGAAAAGAAAGAACAAAGGACAAAGAAATCTGAGGTGAAAGCAGCCAGGACTCTAGGTATTCTTATCCTAGCATATCTAATGTGTTATTGTCCATTTTATTGTTACACATTTTTTGATGGTAATGCAAACACTGATTCATCTGGACCAATGTTTTTCTTGTTCTTTCTCTTTTATTTTAACTCCTGTCTAAACCCTCTGATCTATGCTCTGTTTTATCCCTGGTTCAGAAAAGCGATTAAACTCATTGTGACTCTGCAGATCCTGCAGCCTGGATCCTCTGAAGCCAACATTCTGTAGAGAGGCTGTTTGATGGATGAAATAATGTTGAGTTAATTGTGATGCAGAGTACTGAACCAATGACCTCAGTAGTCCTCTATTTACAAAGTGTTGGTTGGAAAAAACTAGGTTTGTAATTGTATTTAGATTGTGATGATCTCAATACTTGTGCTTCCAAATAACTTCACTAATTATAATAACAATGCGATAATTGTGTGGGTTAAGCCTCTCATTTGTTTTATTTGTTCACTTTCCTTTTACTCAAATTAGTGATAAATAATGTATCATCAGAAGTAGTTTCAAAACATTTTAGTTGTTGTATGTTAACTCTACATATTCTGCAGACTTCTGAGACCAACATAATGGAGAGTAGAAGTTGTAGAATACATTACATTAAAACTGTTGGCACCTCAGTACCCCCTGAACCACCAGAGTGGTTTTATTTTGTTATTTATTCACTTTTTTTAATGATTTTATGGTTTGTTCTTAAAATTATTTTAAGATAATTTCTTTAGAGTTTGTTTTAAATATTTATTATAAAAATTAAATATGTTTTATATATTAATGTAGTTTTTTATTCATAAATGTAAAGAATTTACTTATTTTAAATAAATGAACATGAAAATTGGTGAACTTTAAAGTTGTTAGGAAGCACAGTTTTCCTTTGTGGTTTTGTATTTAAGATAAATGATCAACACATTATTGTAATTTTCTTTTGTTTTCAGATCATTAACTATGTTTGGAGAAATGCTGTTTTGTTTTTTTTATTATTAGGGAATATTGAGCCACTTTCCCTGTGCTTTTTATCCTTGTCACTTTTTTCTAGAAAGCAATGTGATAGGCCAGCTTCTAACACTAGAAGCTGGAGTCTTAATTGCACATTGAGTGCAGCTGGAGTGGAAAAGGGTGTGACCCCTCTGTGTGAGAGAGCGCACTGGTTAAGTGATGGATGTTTTGCCATTGAGAAGGGTTTTTTTTTCCCAGTGGGTGAAAAATAGATGAATGGACCAATTTTCTGGGTGAAATGAACTGAATGATATCTATTCCTTCTTCCACCATGCCTGATTTTGCAACAAAAGTATTTTTGTTGTCTTAAAATATTTCTAAAAGGAAATGAAAAACAAGCTGATGACAAAAAAAAAATTGGAAATCATTTTAAATTTAATTGCGATTTACAAAAACATTGGAACACCAATGAACCTTGAACACATATCTTCAGAAATGAATATATTTTAATAAAAAATTATTAACTAATTTTTGAACTGCGCTGCTACCTTATCATTGTAGAGGGGTTTGAGTGTCCCAATGATCAGGGGCGCCGTAAAGGGGGGAAAGGTTTGGAAGATTCTAAGGGCCCATGACTTTTAGGGGGCCCAAAAAGTCTCTAATAAAAAAAAAATTAAGTTTAAAAATCACAAGTACCTTACTCCTCAGTATTTTGTTAAAATTAAGACATTAAACAAACAATCCTTTTGTCTTCATAAAATGTATATCAGAGGTCTCTACATTATTTATTTTAAAAAATTATTTAACCCCCCCCCCCACATCGAAATGGTACAGTCCGCCCGAGTCTGGCTGAAGGAAACACAGAGCTGGAGCAGATCGACCCTCCGGTCAGGGCCTCCATGTTTGTCCCTGTCAGCACCAGGGAAGCTGTATAACTGTCGGCGTCACTTCTCTCCAGGACCTCGCTAACACCTTAAACACACGTGTATCCATTATCAGAGAGTTAGAAGGCGTTTTGCCATAAAGTGAATGTTCGTCACGGGAGCGTCCGCATGCAGCTCCTAGAGCGCGCAGCTTCAGTTGTTTCTCAGCGCGACTCAATGGTTTCAGCTTCAATTCCAGTCAATCAAACACTAAAAAAAATGTTTTTCTGTCAGGACTTCAGCAGAGTTTTGCTATCCTTTAACCTTACAGCAGTTTTCAGAGACTCATCATGTTTTAAAATAGTGTCATGCTTTGGGCTCCCGGTGTAATGGAGGTGCGTGAGTACGTGCAGATAGACGACAAAAAGGGGATTTATTTAATGGACTTCACTTCTTCCAGCAACAGGTAAGATACAATGGCTGAGTAATTGAAGTAGCATGAAACTCTGTTGTGTTCAGTCTCTAGCTCTGGCACAGATAACGTTTATCGGTGTCCATGCGGCGAGCTGCGTGAGACGAGACAACAACAATAGAACAGACGTAACATCACATATTCTCGCAATATCTAGCTGGCTGTGTTGCATTTACTGGTCAAACCAAAACTCAAACAAAATACAACCTGTTAACTGACTCATAGAAAGCTTAACTGCCTTACAATAGTTTGATGGTTGAAACCTTATGATATGTTCACCTGACTGATCCAATGCTCTGTTTTACCATGACTCAAAGTTACTGTCAATAAAGGATTTGTTTGTTTGTTTTTACAGGTGACAAGATTAAAGCACTAATATTTTTCTCCACATAATTTATTAAATACTTTATTTTCCACATCACAACATTGCAGATTATGTTCTTGGCAATGAGTTAAATACCCTCAAATAGTAGTTTCACCTAAACATGAAGCCAGCATTCTGTGACGTGGATAATGACATTAAACAGAACTATTACAAATAAATATCAAAGGTTATTTTTTTGTGTAAACACATTATTTTTCCACACAATGAAGATTAGATGAATCAGTAACAACTTACAGTCTGTGTTGGATGCTGGGCAGGTTGAAGCATTGTTATTTAGTCTGTTAATGTTACAGAAATTACTGTGAGATTACTTTTACTGTGAAGAGCTTTTTTAAAGGAACCAAAGAAAACCTTCTTCCATTAAATACCTTGAAATCAGATGTTTTGATGCTGACTGAAGTATGGGAGGTCTCATAAGGGGCAGTTTGTTTATGTAGCTTTTAGATCAAAAACCCAAAATCCCAGTGATTTTCAAAGAATTCACCAGAGAAGAAAATGAAACAAAATCTCCTGAAAATTTTAATTAATAAACTTGATACGATAACCTTGAGCACAATAAAAGATCAAATCTAGTGTTGATGATGGACAACAGCAGCCAGTATCTCATATATTTTAAAAAATGTTCTCCCTTCACATCGGGGAGGGCGGTGCCCCAGCGTCCCCTATGGAGCTGCCACCGGGCCCAACTTGATATTTTTTCATGGGTCCCAAAATCCCTGGCAGCCCCCCTGGGCGTGTAGCTCAGTAGGTAGACTGGCTGGTCTGGGAACCAGAGGGTTGCCAGTTTGATTCCAGCTGCTGCTGGGTTAGGTGTCTTAGGTTAAGACGTCTTAGGTACTGGAAAAAGACAGTATGTCTTCCCCAGCACTGGAACTTTTTGATGGGTCAGACCAAGGATGAAAATTCTGCAGAATCCCATATAGCTGGTCTGATCAGGCGTTGGGATCTGGGCTGACATCATCAGGACCTACAGCCTTGTTCTGACTTAGTCTCCTGCAGCTGCCCCTTCACCTGACAGCTAGTTACAGACAGGCAAGAGGGGAAGGTGAGGTGAGCACCAGTATCTCCTGATGTGATTAACAAAACAAAAGGGACCATTCACACCTGATAAAGGATACAAGGTAGAAACAACCTACCAAAGTGGACTTCTCTGAAGATTGTGTGTGTGTGTGTGTGTGTGTGTGTGTGTGTGTGTGTGTGTGTGTGTGTGTGTGTTTGGTGTGAGTTTGAAGGCAGGAAGACAGGGAGTCATAACAGATAACAATGGCTGAGGTTGGGCTGTGTGTCTGATCAAACCTGTAAAAAAAAACAGGTCCAGACCATTCAACCACTCTAAATTTCTTACAGCCTGGGGAAGGGGAACTTCCCAAACTGGAAGGGAGTCTGGAACATCAAAGCACCACCAAATGGTGGGAGTGACTACTTCAACTACAAAGGGACTCACTCCATTGTGCTGATGGCGACATTTGATGCCCGATCGTTTTACAATGGTGGACGTGGGAGGTTATGGATGGGAGAGTGATGGAGGTATGTTTAAAAAAAGCATCTTTGGTTTGATGCTATTTGACAAGTTGAACCTGCCACCACCTGCGTTTCTACCCAGGACCAGGAGTGATGCTCCCTTCCCCCTGCACACCAATGTAATGTGACCTTATCCAGCTATGCAGTGCAATCCTATGACAATTGTTATTACCATGGAATTGATCAGCTGGACTCTGAATGCTATTGATAGTTTTTTCCACTTTTCTTACGGTGAAGGGGGCGCCAAGCTGTCCTCACGGAAAGCTTCCAGCAGGATGTATTATGGATTCCTGGGGCACGTGGAAGATGTGTTTCTCTCTTCTTTCCGTGGAAGAAAGATGTGTACAAAAAATTTGGCTTCATAATAGTTGGGCACCTGCTGATTGGATCAGGTGGATACCTGGCTTATCGAAAGATTCTGGAGATATCAGGGATGATTGACAAATTACCCGTGCTCAACAAGTTGTGTTGGGATGAGAATGCTCAGACTGTTGCGTTTAATGAGACTGAACTCTTAAACAAGAATGGATAACACCTTGGAGGAAATTTCAGCTCGGTCGATGGACGATGTTCATAATTCAGCTAAATTTGGATGTACATGGAGCCAGCTGCAGGACACTAAGACAGAGAAAATGGTTCTCTGTCTGGAGCCAAAACAAAGCCACTAATCTTATCTTTTGTACTCCCTGCCAACCTTGAAGTTAGGACTGTACACACACACACACACACACACACCCCGGAGTGCATGATGAGGAAACTGCTTCGGAGTAAACCGCGTCCTCCACCTCCTATCAAGTCTTTCCACTCCCGTAAACTCGTCTGAAGGCTGCGCAAATTGCTGCAGACTTGATGGGGCATATGGGGGCTCCCGATACCTCCCACCCACCATCACTTGTCTTATGTTTTGTGACTGTCAGAGGTTGTTCTTTATATGTTGAGGCTTTTTTTTCCCAGTTTACGTTTCTGAGCTCCCTTGAGCACAGGTAAATGGACATGTTTTTTTATCACCTCCCCACACCCTCCCCTCCAAGTGTGTCCCCTTTACAAAAAAGGAGCGTATCACTGCGCATTGTGTTATATGTTGTTTGTCTAAATCTTGGAAACAGCTGTACTGGAACTGTAGTTTTGTTGTATCAGGACGCTGATTCAATGACAATAAAGTTCTTGTTATCTTGTGTCATGTGTAAAATGTTGTGGTTGTGTACTATTTGATAATTCTTCATGTTGCAGTGTCTTTTTCTATTTTTAATCTTTATGTCACAAATTAGGTTTATTTGGTTTAGTTAGGATTCATGTTTTGTGTTTATTGTGTTTTATTTATCATGTCTGGTTTCTGTTTAGTCATGTCATGTTTCAGGTCTTTAGGTCATTGTTCTTATTCATATCAGTTTTAGTTTCCTTGTTTAGTTTTTTTTATTCACGCCTGTTTTCTATTTAGTTATATCTTGTCATGGTTCAGGTTTTAGTTCATATTCATGTCTGTTTAGTTTTCTGCATTCATGGTTTAGTTCTAGTTTATCAGGTTTGTGTTTTGCTTCATGTTCATGTCCTGCCCTGTCTGCCTTAGTTAATTCCCCACAGCTGTGCCTCGTTATGTTGATTTGCTCCTTCATGTATTTAAGCCTTCATGTTTCCTGTCTTGTTGTTGTCACATTACTCCTGTTATTCAGCAGCTTCATTGGCTGCCAATAAAATTTAGGATAATTTATAAACTGCTTCTTCTCACATTCAAGGCTCTGCATGACCTCACTCCTTCCTACATCTCCCAACTCAACCGAGTTTCTGTACCCTCTCGATCCCTCCGCTCCTCAGTGTCTATAAATCTGCACATTCCTCCAGCTAGACTCGCCACAATGGGAAAACGAGCCTTCAGCAGATCTGCCCCATCGCTCTGGAACTCTCTCCCAGCTGACCTTAGAAACATTACTTCTCTCTCACTTTTTAAATCTAGGCTGAAAACACATCTATTTAAAGTCGCCTACTCTGTGTGAGATTTATGGTGGTCTTTTACTGATTGTTTTTAACTTGATGGTCTTATTCTTTTACTGTGTGTTTCTATGTTCGATGTTTTTAACTCGTTAGTTTTATTGTGTTTTATTGTCAACTTGTATTGTGCGGTGACCTTGAGTGACAGAAAGGCGCCTGAAATAAAATGTATTATTATTTGTTGGATTGTCTGCTCAGTTACCTGCTTTGTCTCCTGCTCTGTTCAGTTACCATGCCATGTTCTGTTGCCAAGACCAGGTTTTACTTTTGTAAATTCCATTTTAGTTCATCCAACGTCTTCTGCTCCTCCATCTTCCACCTGCACCTTGGGTCCACCTGCCTCCACTCACCATTACACTTTAGGGCATAATATGGAGAGGGAGAAGCTAATATTCAATTACCACCTTTCCAGAGCTTGGTGTGTCATTGAAAATGGCATTGGGATCCTGGCAGCATGGTGGCGAATCTTGGGAAGGGCCACTGAGTACCTGCCAGAGGCATGTGTGGTTCTCCACAACTACCTGGCGTATTCTGATGAGGCAAACACACTAGATAACTGATATATAAACCCCACTTTTGCTGATACTGAATCAGCAGGAATGGTGCACCCTGGGGACTGGTGTTGTGTAGTGGATGGAGAATCAAATCTGCAGCCAGTCAACATGATGATGTGCAGGTGCCTCATCAAGAAATGCCATCAGTGTGAGGAATGAACTTACGCAATTCTCTGTGTCATGGCAGGAGGAGACTGTGTCACGTGGCACACTTCATCTCACATACTAAAGCTAATTATCACTCACACAGCTGATTTCTTGAGATTGTTTTGTTAATGCGATGTTCTGTTAAAAAATGATCAGTTATATACAAGTTTGCCTTCTATCTGCTCCCTTTAATTCTATTTTACTGAATTATGTTTTTAGGTTTTGTACAAAATTGAGGGGAAAAAAACTAATGTTGCATCTATATTCTTATGTAGGGCCCAGTAGTAATTCAACTAACTAAAATAACACTAATAGATGAAGAGAAGATGTGGAGGAGAATGAGGGACAAATATGTTCATGCAAAAAAGCCCCTAAACACAGCAGTGGCGATGTTGGTGGCACAAAGATCTATGCTTTTTACATTATGTTATCCTGGTTGGAGCCATGCATCAAGCATCGAGAAACCTTGTCTAATTTCAAGGTATGTACTTCTTGTATTGGTAACGTGGTCACAGTTGCTTTGGATACAAGCGTCTGCTAAATACATAAACATATGGTGTCACCGTCCCTATAATTTTCAGCATCTCAGACGGCTCCCACCATCGCGTTCTGTCTCTGTGTTTACCTGCCTGCTGATCAGCACCATGGGCAGTGGTACGTCATGAAGCTGCACAGCTGTGCCACATCTTCTCATCTCTGGTGTAGCTATAAAAAGCTCCCTCTTTCAGATGTTCGAGGGAAGCGGATTTGTGCCATCTTCCTCGTGACCATAGTTACAATATAGTGACCTGAATATAGGGTGACCCCGATTATAAGACAACCCCCCTTTTTTGCAAGACTGGTCTTCAGAAAAAAAGATTAAATTCACTTTTTAAAGAAACTATTTTGATCAAAATTTTGAGAAAATCATTTCAAGAGATACTCCACCAGAAAGTGATTTTTTTTTTGGTCTATTGTCATATTCCTCATAGTTAGATAAGTTGGCAAAAACAATTTGTAAACATCCCAGCCGTTTTCCGGATCCAGCAGTACTCCTTTAGCTTCAGCTTAGCGTAAAACACTGTAAGTGAATGGTAACAACTAGCATTATGAGAAGGTCCTTAAAACTCACTCAGCAGTGATACTAATGATACTAATTCTGCCTAGTGACCTCATTAAACGTATCGACTGCAAGTGAAAATAAAAAGTAACACGAAGAAATCACAGGTACTATTTTAGACTCGGGACTACTTTATGACAAAGAACAGCTGTAAGCCTCTGCTAAACAGCACAAGTACTTAACCTAACCCTGTAACAACTTTAGCTGCTCCAGTCGAGATGATTTTTCTCCTTCACCTTCACTCTGAGAAAATCTGACTGAATGGCCTTTGTCATCTGTGTAGCTATTTAAAGTCTCTGCCTGAAACCATTTACATAGCTGATCAGATTTCTTGGCAGCTCAGCCACAGTCCACCCATCCCGCAACTGCCAGGGGACCCGTCACAGTATGACCAAAGACCAGTGTTGCCAGTAACGCGCTACTTTGTAACGCGTTACTCTAAAATTACGTCATTTTTCAATAACGAGTAATCTAACGCGTTACTATTTCCAATCCAGTAATCTGATTAAAGTTATTTTTTTCGAGCCACTGTGCGCTACTTTGCGTTACTATCATTGTCCGTTTCCTTAAAATATTTATTTTCTTCCTGCATCTCTGTGAGCGGCGTTGTCACGTTCCCAGCATGAGGTGGAGTCACGTTTTCAACACGAGCACAGCTGAGGAGTCGCTCCAGCTGGAGGAGGAGTCACGTGACCTGTGATACCTTAGCGTATTTACCTGAATATCCGGGCATTATTTTTGTAAACTCCTCTGATACAACAGCTTTGTTTTATCTTCGGGGTCTAGACTTTGTTAAGGAGTGTGAGACTGAGAACAAACGGAGAACCGACGAGCAGGAACAGCTGACTGTCTGTCTGACAGCCGAGTAGACTAGCATTAGCAGCCTGAATACAGCTGACTGTCTGTCTGACAGCCGAGTAGACTAGCATTAGCAGCCTGAATGTAGCCGTAGCTCCAAACAGCTGGACTGAAGCAGAGCCAGCCCTTTTTTGGATTATCATCATGACCTGGAGGACTGAGAACCTTCACCAGCAACTAAAGAGACGTTTTGATGCTTCCTTAGACAAACACATCAGTCGGTAAACAAAGCAGCAGCAGAAACACGAGCTGATGTTAGCTCCTCATGGTCCTAAAAGCCTCCGGTTTTAAGGAACTAACAGGTGAGTGTAAAGAACAGCTGATGACAGGAGCTAGATTATTAATTTTAGTCATAGTTGTGAATTTTACTTTACTTTAAATTCAATATTTTTTATTTGTAAAACTAATTAAATAAATCTTTCTAAAAGATGAGATTTAGTTGTCAAACAAATTTTTTTCCAAAAAGTATATTTAGAAAAAGGGGGTCAGGTAGGGTTAGGGTTGACCTGGATTTCAGGTAAATACTGTAAAAACCAGCTACAGCAACACAAACAACTATGGAGGAGAGAGACGATCGTTTTCTATCTGGAATAAATACAGTCAGGATTTAGTTAGTGTCAGATAAAGATGAGAACATTAAGGTTTGTTCTAATGTTCATTCAAATGTTCTGATGTTAATAAAACATGTTAAAATGAATTTAATAGTTACAGTAATAAGCAAGTTATTTTATAAAAGGTAGTTTTGCCATAATAGTGTTAAATGTCAGGTCAAGAAAGACTCTTTATTTATATTTCATAAAACCAAGTATTTTTTTCAGGAAATAGTTTGGAAGTTCAACTTTAATATCAGGAGATCCATTTTGTTGACTTGCTGTTAAAATTCACTTCTGTGTTTTAGTAAAACTGGAGGTTATTTTAATGTCGAGGCAGGGGAGGAGTCATCGGCAGCTGAATGTCACTAATAAAGTAACTAAAAAAGTAACTAGTAATCTAACTTAGTTACTTTTAAAGTCAAGTAGTCTGTAAAGTAACTAAGTTACTTTTTAAGGGAGTAATCAGTAGTCAGATTACTTTTTCAAAGTAACTGTGGCAACACTGCCAAAGACTAGGTCATTTGGACTGAAACCAGTACTCTCCTGAGACACATCCCTGGCAGTGAGTAATAGCCAGGATAGACCATCCTCCCAGTCAGCTCGCATCTGAGTACAGTACGAACGTAACGGGGATTTCAGGGTTTGATGAAAACGTTCAAGCACCCCCTGACTCTGTGGATGGTAGGCTGTGGAACAGCTGTGCCCAGGGTCCGAAATTAACACTTGCCACTCACCAAATGCGACCAAATTGCTCCACTTTGCGAGTAAAATTTGAAGCATCATCCGCCACATGGCGAGTACATTTTTGCACCAAATTAGTTCTGTTTATCAGTCCTCTTCGATGGATTTCTGTGACACTCCTCTCCTGCCTGCACGCGACGTACGCAAAACGCGAGAGTCGCACCCGGCATTTCTGCCTATCTATTCATTGTTCATCAAGGCAGCAGCAGTTAGCTTTGTGCTAAAGCTAGCAGTGATATGTGGCGGTTTAGAACTGGATTCAGCCAGTCTTCAAAAAGAAAAGTAATGGAACTGGAAGAGAAACCACTAGGACCAGTGGCAACCAGAAGATTTAATGAAAAGTGGCGAACTGGAGGTGGCGGTGGAGATGATGATGTTGACGCTGGCTACAGGGCACAACAGGTGTTGTGCGAAAGTCTGTTCCCCTGAATTTTTCTGTTGCCCCATGTCAAACCGCGAGCTTCACAGCACTTCTAAAAGATTTCTACAACATGTAGTCGTGTCAAAGTTGATACTTTTAGTTCCCAGTAAATAAATTAATACAAATTTTGAATTGACATTTTTAATTCTTTTTTTGTTTTGTTTTAAACACTGACAGAATCGCTGAGCGTTTTATCCGCTCCCTACACAGGTGAACATAGTATTTCAGGGGAGCAAATTTTAGCACAACACCAGAATCTGTGCAGATGAGCTGCTCCGTTTTCCTCCAGTACGCTAAAAGACCCGTAAAAACTCATTTGTCATAGGAAATAAGACGATGAAGGGACTCCAAATGAGGCTGTAAGACCTGTCAGAAGCAGGAGGCCAGATTTTATGGAGAGAAAACAAGGAGTCTGACTAGATTTCATTGAGAGTTCATTAAAAACATTTCTAATAAAATAAAAAATCTGAAATGACTAAAGTAGTTTTTATGAATGATTATTTAATTAAGTTGATATTATAGAATAACATGTTTTGGGTAGATCTAAATAATTTAGAATTTTGGCCGGTAAATATGTTTGGCTGGTAGATTTTATCATCTACCAGCCAACTTAGCCGGTGACTCAAAAATTTAATTTCGGACCCTGGCTGTGCCTGGTGCAGAGTTGTGCCAAGGCCTGTGCAAACAGACGAGATGAGAAATTTGAGCCTTGGTCGCTCTGAACGACCTTTTGGTATGCCGAAAATAGACAAACTGGGACAAGGACCGTACTACTGATTTTGCAGTGAGGGTACGCATTGGTTATGCTGCTGGATACCTGGTGCTCTGGCTAACATTCATCAAGTACAGAGCACCAGAAGTTGACCATGGAAGAGGACCCACACAGTCAACAACCAAATGTTCAAAAGGCTAATCCACTGAATGTATGGGATACAAGGGGGCTACTTTCATGGGTTGATTTGGTTTACCTGTTACCTGACAGGTATGACAGGGTCAGATGTAAGCAGCAACATCTTGTTTCATTAGGGTTAGGGCCAATTCAGGCCTGACATTTAGAAAAATGAATTAAATCTTTAGTGAAAGTAATGAAAACATGAGAGAAAAACAAATCCAAATAATGCAATATCTAAGAAAGTATTAAACAGTTTTTTTTTTCCAAAAGAGGAGTGTCAACAGTTGTCTACAGTGACTAAAGAGAGGAGGAAAGAAAAAAGAGGAGGGATTAAAGAAACTAATAAGTCAGTATCACTACAGAAGTTTCTACTCAGAGAGCTGCAGCACTCTGATGATGGAGACACAGGGAGGTGTTGGACTTTGTTTTCCACATCTCCCCAACAGCTCATGCAAGAAGCCAACATTTCTGTGGTCTGAAGCTGCTATCCTGAACATTGCAATATTCATCTCTCTGATAACTGTTTCTCTCAACCTTCTAATCATCATCTCAGTCTCCCACTTCAGGCAAAATATTTTTAAGCATTTGGACTTGCAGAAAAAAAACACATTAAATGAAAATGAGAAACATAATGAATGGGTAACTGATGTTTTTCTGTCTTCTTGCAGGCAGCTCCACACACCCACTAACATCCTCCTCCTCTCGCTGGCTGTCTCTGACTTTCTGGTTGGTCTCCTGCTGATGCCTTTGGAGACTCTTAGAAAGTCAGCCTGCTGGATATTTGGAGACTTCATCTGTGTTTTATACAGTTTTCTGGTTACTTATATTGTCTGTGCTTCAATTGGAAACATAGTTCTCATATCAGTTGACCGCTATGTGGCTATTTGTGACCCTCTGCATTATACTTTCAGAGTTTCTAGACCAAAGGTTTCCCTCTGTGTTTGTTTCTGTTGGCTGTGGTATGCTTTCTACAGCATTTTCATTTTAAAGGATGAGTTGATTGAACCAGGCAGGAGTAATACCTGCATTGGTGAATGTGTAGTTTTCATAAGCTATATTGCAGTAACTGTTGATCTGATTATGAACTTCATATTTCCAGTTACAGTCATTGTAGTTTTGTATTTGAGAGTTTTTGTAGTGGCTGTGTCTCAGGCCCGTTTGATGCGCTCTAACATTACAGCTGCAACTTTTCAGTTTCCAGTGAAAAAAAAAGAACAAAGGACAAAGAAATCTGAGTTGAAAGCAGCCAGGACTCTAGGTATTCTAATCCTAGCATATCTAATGTGTTATTGTCCATATTATTGTTACAGTCTGTTTGAGGGTAATGTAAACACAGATTCATCTGGACCAATGTTTTTCTTTGCCTTTCTCTTTTATTTGAACTCCTGTCTAAACCCTCTGCTCTATGCTCTGTTTTATCCCTGGTTCAGAAAAGCGATTAAACTCATTGTGACTCTGCAGATCCTGCAGCCTGGATCCTGTGAAGCCAACATTCTGTAGAGAAACTCTTTGATGGATGAAATAATACTCAGCTAAGCATGATGTTGAATACTTCTCCAATATGATCTGAGCAGTTCTCTATTTACAACTTTTCTTTATTCCACAAAAACTAGGTTCTTAATTGTGTTTAGGTTTCAATGATCTCAATACATGTGATTTCAAATAACTTCACTAATTATAATATTAATGTGATTTATTGTGTGGGTTAAGCCTCTTGATCTTTATATGTGTCCCCTTATTTCAAAATGATGATAAACAGCATGGTATTACCGTATTTGCCTGCATATAAGACGAGGTTTTTTTCATTTAAAATAATTTGAAAAAGGGGGGGTCGTCTTATTATCGCGCCCTAGTATTTCCGGCGGAGGGCGCAGGCTTTTTGGTCAAAGCGGCAGGAAGCAGCTCAGACCGCGAGCGGTTCCAGAGGTCCGGGCCTGGCCTAGTTCAAAGTTACAGGTTTACTAGTACTGAGGATTAAAATGTCCAGACCCAGCAGGTGTTTTCAGCAGCAGACTGTACAGGTGAGGGTTCGCGTCACTCGCTCGATTCACACACGCATTCTCCCTCAGAACCTCATCCGTCTCACCGTTCTTTATATAATGCACCCGACACACACACCTACACACCCTCACACATACAGCGGGTTTGTGTGTGTGTCTGCGCAATAATTGCGCAACAGCGGGTTTGTGTGTGCGCGCGATCATGGTGCAACAGCGGGTTTGTGTGTGCGCGCGATCATGGCGCAACAGCGGGTTTGTGTGTGCGCGCGATCATGGCGCAACAGCGAGTTTGTGTGTGCGCGCAATCATGGCACAACAGTGGGTTTGTGTGTGCGCGCAATCATGGCACAACAGTGGGTTTGTGTGTGTGCGCGATCATGGAGCAACAGTGGGTTTTGTGTGTGTGTCTGCGCAATAATTGCGCAACAGTGGGTTTGTGTGTGCGCGCGATCATGGCGCAACAGTGGGTTTGTGTGTGCGCGCGATCATGGCGCAACAGTGGGTTTGTTTGTGTCTACGATCATGGAGCAACAGTGGGTTTGTGTGTGTGTCTGCGCAATAATTGCGCAACAGTGGGTTTGTGGGTGTGCGCGCGATCATGGCGCAACAGTGGGTTTGTTTGTGTGTACGATCATGGCGCAACAGTGGGTTTGTGTGTGTGCGCGCGATCATGGCGCAACAGCGGGTTTGTGTGTGCGCGCGCGCCTGGCGCAAGAGGGGGTGTGTGTGTGCGCGCGATCATGGCGCAACAGTGGGTTTGTTTGTGTGTACGATCATGGCGCAACAGTGGGTTTGTGTGTGTGCGCGCGATCATGGCGCAACAGCGGGTTTGTGTGTGCGCGCGATCATGGCGCAACAGCGTGTTTGTGTGTGCGCGCAATCATGGCGCAACAGTGGGTTTGTGTGTGCGCGCGATCATGGAGCAACAGTGGGTTTGTGTGTGTGTCTGCGCAATAATTGCGCAACAGTGGGTTTGTGTGTGCGCGCGATCATGGCGCAACAGTGGGTTTGTGTGTGCGCGCGATCATGGCGCAACAGTGGGTTTGTTTGTGTGTACGATCATGGAGCAACAGTGGGTTTGTGTGTGTGTCTGCGCAATAATTGCGCAACAGTGGGTTTGTGGGTGTGCGCGCGATCATGGCGCAACAGTGGGTTTGTTTGTGTGTACGATCATGGCGCAACAGTGGGTTTGTGTGTGTGCGCGCGATCATGGCGCAACAGCGGGTTTGTGTGTGCGCGCGATCATGGCACAACAGTGGGTTTGTGTGTGTGTGCGCGCGATCATGGCGGTCTCTAGCCTTTAGATTTATTCCTGCTCCTTTCCCGCTGTACGGTCCAGTTCGGTTCAGCAGTGAGCAGCTGTTAGGGGTCTAGTAGTCCCGGTCTGACACCGAGGTCCGAGCGGAGGTTTCAGTTCAGCTCGGTACGAGAAACCCAGACCCCCTACCCCTATCGGTAAAGTAAAACCAGTACCAGACCGAGGCGATCCCATTCCAAACACTAGTCTTTAAACAATAGAGACCTGACCCGGACCCCTCATTGAAAATGAGGCAGACCGTGGGTCAGTTTGAACACTGCAAAAAATGATTCTCTCATAACGTTCACTGTTTCCACATGTTGGAAATCTTTTATTATTTTAAAACAATACCCTTCTGAAATTGTACATAAAATAAACAAATATATTCATAAAGTACTGTCTTTAGGGTCTGTCCAGTTTTTGTCAGGGATATTTTGTTTTTCAACTGTTTTGAACTGAAATGCAATTTAAATGCATTTTTTCATGAATTATAAAAGCTTTAAAAATGATTTTTAAAACATTTTGGCATATTTCATGGATGAACATTTTAAACTACATGTCATTTCTTTTTTCTGAAAAGAAGCGATGAATTGCGATTAATTTTTAATGCAGTTAATTGCGATTAATTTTAAAATGCGATTAACTGCGATTAATTTAGTTCAGATTTGCGATTAATTAATTTATTTTAATCGATTCCCGGCCCTAATATATATATTTATATATATCTGAGCTGCTCACAGCAGACCCCCTTCCCTACCCGTGAGTAACCAATCACAGGTTTGACCCGCCCCACTGAGCTGAAAGCTTTAGCAAAACAAACAGGGCTCTAGACTGTGACTAAAAAATATAATAGGTTGCACCACTGCCACCAGCCGTTTGGGGAAAAAAAAAGAGTTTTCATGTCCTTCAAGCATTAGACCAGAGATACTCTGAAATATCTTAACGGGACACATCAAATCAAATCACATTGTTTGCTTTGTTGATTGTTAAGCTGTCAGTTATGCTGAGAAAGACATGTTTGAGCAACAACATTCACTTTAATAACAAAAGGCGTGAGCTCCACTGAGGCCAAAATAGCATGTCAGTTCACCTGTTAACACCTGGAACCCAGACAGCCAATCCATGCCTGGTTGATGAGGAGCATGGTTGGAGTTCTGCGTCAACTCTACCAAGTTGTTTCCACGGGTTTGTGACTCGCTTAGCACTCTGTCGCGTCTCCTCCAACCTGAATCAAGCTCTGAACCACACGGTCCAGTTGAGGAGGAGGGGGCGTATGCCGAGGTCGACACAGGTGCGCGGTTCCCGGATGCGCCTTTTTCACCTCCTTGGGTCCAGGTGAAAGCCCTGGACCGGGAACCAGCTCCCGATGAAGAAGGCATATCTCCCGTACGTGACTCCTTCACCTGGACCTGCGGCTCCCGGTCCAGGTGTGTCATATGTCACCGCCTAGTGTCCTGTCTTGAGTCCTGTTCTCATGTTTTTCCCTTTTGTCTTCCACAAGTGAAACCTATTTGTCATCTTTCCACCTGTGACTCATCTCGTCTGGTTGTTGTCGGAATCTTGTCGTCTACGTTCTCGTCTTCGTTCTTAGACCTCTGTCTTCTAGTCGTACCTGAGCCTTAAGAAAGTCTATTTTTTGAGTAAATCTGCACTTGGGTCCTCCTTCAACCCATCAAAACATGACAAGGTGAAGAATCGGACGTGCCTCCTTGATGGAGGCACGTCTCCTGAACCCAAACCAATCCTTCACCTGGACCGGGAGCCAGGTCCAGGTGAAGGAGGCGCATCTGGGAGACACACCTCCTTCACCTGAACCGGGGGAGCGGGTGCAAGATTTGCTGCGGGTTAGGATCGGAGTCCGCCATTTGGTAATGCCTGGTCTAGACCCAGTAACCCAATTTAGATTAACGGCGTTATTTCTCACGCATTAACCCCAATAACAGCCCACCGCTAATTTATATACACACACATACATATATACTGGTATCAGTATCGGCCCGATGCCGATACCAATCCAATGTACTCATTCATAAAGTTGACCAATACCAGAAACCGATATCAGTGCAATATTTTGTTTGTTTATGATGTGGTAAACTGTGCAATAATTTCACAGAAAACCTTTATTTTTCACCTTATATTTTAGTTTTGTGATCATTTTTCTTAACCTGCGATGGACTGGCGACCTGTCCAGGGTATCCCCCGCCTCTCGCCCCTTGACCGCTGGAGATAGGCACCAGCTCCCCCCGCGACCCTCCGTGGAGGACTAAGCGGCTACAGAAAATGGATGGATGGATTTTTCTTAACATTTTATTTTTTATCCCATTCACCCTCATATGCTGTAACAAGCAGAGAAGAAAATTAAACTTGTCTTCCAATTCTTTACCTTTATTTTGCGGTAGAAGTAACGGCATCAGTAAGCACTCACATCCAAGTATGTATGTATGTATATATATATATATATATATATATATATATATACATATATATATGTATGTATGTATGTATGTATGTATATATATATATATATATATATATATATATATATATATGTATGTATGTATGTATGTATATATATATATATATATATATATATATATATATATAATCAATCTATCTACAAAAGCGGTTCCCAAACTTTTTTTGTCGTGCACCCCCTTCTATGTCCCAGCCATGTTTGTGCACCCCCAATCCCCAGACCTTTGACATTTGAACAAATTCCTGGTACCTACGAATCATTAACGTTACAAATTTTTGGTACTTGAGCGTTATTAAATCATATGTAACCGAGGATTACTGTGAGAGTCGCATGTCCTACAGTCAGTAAACGTCCCTCACATTTCCGTGTGATGCTCTTATCTTGTAAAGACGGCGGGTGTGTATGGGGGAGTGCTGATCAAATGTTTGGAAGCGAGCAGGAGGTTACTACACTGGATTGAGCTGATGGTTCGCTTAACTAACTGCTTAGTGTTTTTAAATTATGCAAAAATGAACACCCAGCGCCCAAAGTAGCGCTGCACCTTTAGTAAAAACAAAAGAAACAAAGAAACGGACTCACCATGGAGTTGATTAAATAAAGACACACATAGAATCAATCAGCAGAGTTGTTACAAGCTGTCAAGAAGGATTCTTTGAATAAATAATATCCATTTGAGAGGTAAACAGTCCAGCAGCTCCTCGCAACTTTGCCCCGGAACTAATAGTGAACGTTATCGTTGCCTTCAAAATAAAGGTCTGCTCGAAAGGGCATGATTGACAGAAAAAAGTCTCAGAGTTCATCCAAATATTGTCCCACAGCTCCAGACAATAATGGTATACATGTTTATTTACACATTTTTACTGAGTGGGGAAAAAAACACTGTAAATGTTTAATTATTTCAAATTTTCGCCATTACAGTTTTCATCTTGCACACCCCCTAGTGGCAGCTCGCGCACCCCCAGGAGTGCGCGCATCACAGTTTGGGAATCCCTGATCTGCAATGATTAAGTACTGAAAAATGTGGCGTTTAACTTTTTTTGCATTACTCTACAATTGACAAACCATACAACTTGCTTAGTGGAAGCAATTAAAACATATGATTAAAATATGAGACAAAAAAATTCGAAAAATTCAATATCTAAGAAACAATTAAACTTTTTATTCCAAAAGAGGAGTGTCAACAGTTGTCTACAGTGACTAAAGAGAGGAGGAAAAAAAAGAGGAGGGATTAAAGAAACTGATAAGTCAGTATTACTACAGAAAGTTCTGCTCAGAGAGCTGCAGCACTCTGATGATGGAGAAACAGGGAGGTGTTGGACTTTGTTTTCCACATCTCCTCAACAGCTCCTGCAAGAAGCCGATATTTCTGTGGTCTGAAGCTGCTATCCTGAACATCACACTATTCACCTCTCTGATAACTGTTTCTCTCAACCTACTAATAATCATCTCAATTTCTCATTTCAGGTAAAAGATTATTTTTAGTCATTTGGACTCGAAAAACAAACACATTTAATCAAAATGAGAAACATGATGAATGGGTAACTGATGTTTTTTCTGTCTTCTTCCAGGCAGCTCCACACACCCACTAACATCCTCCTCCTCTCGCTGGCTGTCTCTGACTTCCTGGTTGGTCTCCTGCTGATGCCTTTGGAGACTCTTAGAAAGTCAGCCTGCTGGATTTTGGGTGAAATCATCTGTGTTTTATACAATTATCTGGTTACTTACATTATCTGTGTTTCAGTTGGAAACATTGTTCTCATATCAGTTGACCGCTATGTGGCTATTTGTGACCCTCTGCATTATCCTATCAGAGTTTCTAGACCAAAGGTTTCCTTCTGTGTTTGTTTCTGTTGGCTGTGGAATGTTTTCTACAACATATTTTATTTAAAGGATGAGTTGATTGAACCAGGCAGGAGTATTTCCTGCGTTGGTGAATGCGTAGTTTTCATAGGCTACATTGTAGTAACTGTTGATCTGATTTTGAACTTCATATTTCCAGTTACAGTCATTGTAGTTTTGTATTTGAGAGTTTTTGTAGTGGCTGTGTCTCAGGCCCGTTTGATGCGCTCTCACATTACAGCTGCAACTTTTCAGCTTTCAGTGAACCTTGAAAACAAAGAACAAAGGACAAAGAAATCTGAGTTGAAAGCAGCCAGGACTCTAGGTATTCTAATCCTAGCATATCTGATGTGTTACTGTCCATATTATTGTTACAGTCTGTTTGAGGGTAATGTAAACACTAACTCATCTGGACCAATGTTTTTCTTGTTATTTCTGTCTTATTTTAACTCCTGTCTAAACCCTCTGATCTATGCTCTGTTTTATCCCTGGTTCAGAAAAGCGATTAAACTCATTGTGACTCTGCAGATCCTGCAGCCTGGATCCTGTGAAGCCAACATTCTGTAGAGAAGCAGTTTGATGGCTGCCATGACACTTAGGAAAGCATGATGCTGAGTACTACTCCAATATGATCTGAGCAATTCTCTATTTTACAATGTATTTTTCATAAAAAACTAGATTTCTAAGTGTATTTACAGTAGGTTTCAATGATGTCAATACATGTGATTTCATATAACCTCATCAATTATAACGATAATGATGTGATTATTGTGTGGGTTAAGCCTCTTGATGTTTATATTTGTTCCTCTTTGTTTGACTCAAAATGATGATAAACAGCTTGGTATTCTAAGTAGTTTCAGATAATTTTAGTTGTTGTATGTTAATTCTATATTCTGCAGCCTGGTCCTTCTGAGACCAACATAATGAAGAGTGAAAGATGTAGAATACATTTACACTAAATCTGCTGACATTTCAATAATCCCCTTAAATGCCAGTGGTTTTCTTTAAATAAATATTCTCTTTTATTAAGAACTTCTGGTTTGTTATCAAATTATTTTACTATTTATTTAAATCTTCTAAATATTTATTTAAAATGTTTATTTAATTGGCAGATGCTCTTTTTCAAAGTGACTTACAAATGATAATTTAGCCAAGATGTTACAAAGTACCTAGAGAGATGAACACTAGTCAGTGTCTGGGGGTGGGGGGGGGGGGAATGAGGGAAGTGCACAAAGTGAGTACTGTCATGATCAAGGCAGGAGGGTCCCAAGAAGGAGGAGGAGTTGCTGGAATGCTCACAAAAAAGGGTTTTATTTACAAAAATACAAGACGTGGACTTGTCCACAAGGACAGAAGACAGATGATCCAACCCTGGGCGAAAAAAAGACAGGACTCAAATGGATGGACAAGCAAGCAACACACGAGAGACAGGTGAGGCAATCAGACACACTAGGGACACCTGGGGAAACTCCTGTTTCTGTTCCTGTTTCCCAGTGGATTACTTTCCTCTCTCCTGCACCACATTAGGAGAACAGAAAGCAGAATAAACTTTAGAAAAATGTTTTATAGAAAAAATGCTTAAACGAGGGATATTGATGAATATTTTCTAGAAAATGGCATTTTACTGCGCTGTTGGGAACACCAAAAGCTGCAGGTGCTGCTTGGGGGAAGGTGAAACATATCGTTGTCCCTAATAGATACAGATCTTAGATTTTAGCATTAGCTCATGAAAGCCAGTGGTCTGGTCCTTTGAGGATAAGCAAAACTTACCAGATTGTTTTAGAACATTTCTTCTGGCGAGGAATGAAGAAGCATACAGCTGAGTATTATAAAATGTGTCACATCTGTCAAATCAAAGGAAAGCCAAACCAGACACCATCACCAATAATAATAATAGCTTTATTTATATAGCACCTTTCTCATGTCAAAGACCACAAGATGCTTCACAATAAAACAATGATAAAAACAACGGATAAAAAATTGATAGAAACACCAAACAAAAACATGATAAAACAAAAGAAAAAACACAATAAGAACACTATCAAATGTAACGAACCCAAATGTGTTACTACCTCTGAACTTTGACCTCTAGATCATCACAATTAATAACCATCTTTTTTCCCAATAACTTGGAATAAAATGACTCTGTTATTATGTTTTAACCTGAATCAACATTCCTCCAAGGTCACGGTCGTATCGGAAGAATCCACCGGACTCTATTTAATAATAATAATAATAATAATAAAGACTGTTGGTGTCTCTTCCTAAATGGCACTTTAATCTGTTACAGAAATGTCTTAAATGATTAATGCATTTTCTTCCAGCATTAATGAATGTTGATCTGCTTCAGTATTATTTCACATACATACTGATAAAGGTTATAAAAACCACGTCACTCATTACTACAACCAATAAGAGTTAGCGGTCTGAGTCACGTGACATTAATAACTCCTCATTGGCCCACGTCCCCTTTAGACTCCCTTTAACTTCCGACCCCGGAAGCTAGAGAAGTCAGAAGCTAGAACAAGCTGAACAAGCTAAGAGAAGATGAGAGCGGTTCTGGTCTGATGCTGACCAGACCTCCTCTCAGCTGTCAACCTCTACACAGCTAACGCTAGTTGCCGGCTCACCCTTGAGACGGTCCATCAGCCCGTCTGAGCCGATGAAACCAGCTTCCCTCTGAGGTCAGACACCTTCAGTCTGACGCTCCATTATGGGAATGCCAGGCCTCGACGCTCCCTGCTAGAGATGGGTTATCTAAACTCCGTATCCCAGGACGACACCGTGGCATTCGGCGGTCCTCGACCCCCGCAGCCTTCTGATCCTGACCGAGGAGGGAACACCACCCCCGCGTTCTCATCCGACTCCAACGGCGACGATCCAGGGAACGCAGTTAAGTAACCACAGCTCTGGTAAACTTAAAGGCCTCTTGATAAAAGCTAACAACTTTATCTCACTCAAACTAGTTACTGATCCATCCGTAACTAGTTCCCCTCCATCAGAATCCTTAATCTAAATTAAGTAAAACTCCCTAGTCTCCAAACCATCATGAGACTCAGAGTGCTAAAACTTATTTAAAATTCAATTCAGAACACCTTACCATCGTGAATGACTTAATGCTGACTACCTGCTAACTACCTCTTTCTTATCTGTGATATCTGTCGTATGTGTTTCTTAATAAATTAATGAAGTCTAATATCTAGTCTCAGATTTCTATTGTCAATATTAAATGCATAATCTACTCACTGTGACATCAGAATCGAACCTAGATATCCCTGTAAACACTAAAAGGTGATAGTAGCAGAGATTTTTCTCCGTGTAAAACTTACAAAACCTAGTAGTGAAACTACAGAAGTATGTGCCAATTATAAACCATAAAAATAGAGTTTATAAACGCTACACAAACCAAAAACATAAAACATCATGCAACGTAAAATCAGTTAAAAGACAGCCTACATAAATGAGTCTTCAATTGTTTCTTAAAAAGAATCAACAGAATCCAGGCAACGCAGAGGAGGAGGTAAAGCGTTCCACAATCTTGGAGCCACTTTATAAGATTGATCTCCCCTGGACTTAAAATGTGATCTAGGAACCATCAACAGCCTCTGACTAGTAGACCGCAGATTACGAGAAGGACTGTAGGGTTCTAGAAGGTCTGAGAGATAATCAGGGACCTGACCACACAGGGCTTTAAAAGTAAAAACTAAAAGTTTAAAATGAATCCTAAAATGGACTGGTAACCAGTGCAGGGATCTTAAAACTGGAGTAATGTGCTGACTCCGTGTGTTAGGTGTGTTGGTTAAAAGCCTTGCAGCACATCACGGGACAGATCCCTCCTGTTCAAACATGTAAAAAGGCTGTTTCCGTAATCAAGGTGGGAAGAAATAAAAGCTTGAATAATCATCTCTAATTCAGCTTTTGACACTAGATTTCTGAACGTAGAGAAATTTCTCAGCTGAAAAAAGCAGTTATGGATTAAACCTGGTGAATGTCCCTCTAATGACATGGCAGAATCAAGAATAATACCAAGGTTTCTGACATTTGGTTTGACAGAAGAAGCCAAAAAATCAAGGTGCTGCTTAATTTGGTTCTCTGGGGCAAAAAGAAGAAAGAGAGGTTTTTGGTAAAAACCTCTGTTTCCAAAAAGAACAATGTAAACAAATATGTAAAGATGTTTCAATCACGACTGCTTGAGGCTAATCAATTGGCCTGTGAGCATTTACAAAAAGCCCAAATCTGTTTGATGGAAACGCTGTCAAGCGTGAATTCAAAAAAAGGAGACAAGTTTCTAGTTCTAAACCCTCTTGCAGGTAACTCAGTCAGCCCAGTTTGATTATCTTTTTGAGATCTGTGTTAAAGTGAATGAAACCACTTATGTTATCAACACACCACAGTGCAGAAGAAGTATAGAAGCACAGGTGGGAATATCGACTGTTTCTTTTGTGATTCCTCCACAGATGTACAAAATGTTTTAAAGAGTGCCAGCTATGGAACTAGGATTGGGACTTTAGTTTTGTACTTGTAACTTACGTTTTGTATTTGTAATTTTTAGTTTGGTACTTGTAACTCATGTTTTGTACTTGTGACTTTCAGTTTTGTACTTGTAACTTAGTTCTGTGACTTGCACACATTTAAAAAATATATAAGTTTCAAATTATATGTTCAAATTGCAGGGTTTTACATGCGCACAAAGCTATGAGTTACACACAAAACACAGAACTTTTTTTAAACTATATATGGCTTGCCCAGAAGAACCAATCATGGAAAGAGGGAGGCAATGCTCACAACCAAGCTTGATTACATTCACTCTTTAAAAGTAGGTGGCAGTGAAAGTGCTTCACAAGTATGCTGTCAGCAGAAATCCATTTGTGAAAATCTACTCCACCAGCAGCATTCCTCAGATGACCGATCTACACTGAAGGTAAGAACTAACTTCAAGTCTTGTAAAAGTTTGAATTACCCCTCTAGGCTTCATCTTATTTAGTTTTAATTCACTAAAACAAACGTGTGTTCAGTCGGCTTGTTATGCTATGGGAGCTAGCAGGCAAAAGTAGCATGAACCAAACAACCCAAGTAGCAAGATTTGACATCTAAGTACACTGGTATGACTCGCCCCTCTAAACTACGAAAAATGCTGCAGATATGCAAGTTCTGTGGCAAATGTGTGCATGCTAATGTCTGACAACATGATGCAGCAGTGTGATGAAGCAGTTTCAGCTAATCATTGTAGAAAAGCAGAGAATAACGAGTCTACCGAACTGTCCAGTTCTGTCCGGAGTCGGACCGAAATCCATGCGTCAGAACTCGGTCCAAAGGTAGAGCGCGCGGCCTGAGTCTAACAGTGCTAACAGCAACTAAGGCGTGTTTAGATGTATGAGAGCAGCGCTCAGGAAACTAAAGAGAACTGAGAAGAAGTTTCATGATAAAGAATCGCTCAGACTCGAGCGGACAGGATTCTTCAAATCAGAAAATGTAAAGTTTGCTCTCTCGCGCACCGAGCATAGGACGATGCATGCTGCATAGCAGGAAGCTGCAGGAAGAGGTGACAGGTGGAGGAGATGAAAGCAGACAGGTGGAGGTAGGAGTCAAACTAATGAATAGGGATCTTGTGCAGAGACATATGTGTATAGATTTAAATATCTTGTGTGTATATATAAAGATGGATAAATGAGTTCATATACAGATGAATGGATGGGTTTCTATCCAGATAGTTGGATATCTATACATGTATGCACCACATCACCTTCCACTGGATCTAGAATGAGCTATTTGAGTGTCCTGAGTAGGGCTAAACAGTTAATCGTTAAAACAAATCACAATCTCAGTTCATACTTGTATGCAATCTCATTTCCAAATGACAAGAATTTTATAAAAAAGAAGACGACGTTACCACATTTGATCCGGGACATAATCTGCATAAAAACAAGTGCTCCCTCTGTCATATGTCACTCTCTAGTGTCCTCCTAGTGTACTGTCTTGTGCCTTGTCTAAACCCTCTGCCTTCTGTCTCCACAGGTGAAATCCGTTTGTTATCCTGCCACCTGTGTCTCGTCTTGTCATCATCTCCCTCTGTATTTAAGCGTGCCTGTCTCGTCAGTGTTTGTTGGATCCTTGTCATGTTTTGTCGTGTTTAGTCCCAGTCAGTGTTTAAAATAAAATAAAATACTTCTGTGCTTACCTGCGGTTTCCTGCATCTGCGTCTGGGTCCTACCCTTCAACCCTGGTTTTTGACAGTAGGGTCCAACCTTCAAATGGACCCAGCGGATGATTTCCTGGAGGACCGGTCTGCTTACCTGGGGACCGGTTTGGCAATTAGGCTTCTAGTCTATCCACTGCGGGGTCCGGTGCCTCGACGACGCCTTCCTGGACCACCTGCGCCGTTGCGGCTTCCCCCCAAGCAGATCGGAGTGCTCCAGGTTCACGTCGTACTCCCCGAACCGCTGACCCGTCGACTCCCAGCAGAGCCGCCTCAGCCCTAGCAGCCTCCCACTGTTCCCCTCGAGCCCCAGGAATCCGCGGATGTGCAACAGGTGAGCCAGCTTATAGATGACACCATCCGTCTCATGGTCGAGAGTCCTAACTGCCCTCACCTGAAGATGCAAATGGCTGACACCATATTAACCATGTTCTGCGGCTCCCCGGTTGTTGCTGTACGGAGCAAGAAGTCCCGGATTCTGGTCCTCCAAGTCCAGTTCTGGCTCCTGGCCCTCCTTCACCTCCAGTCCCGGCTCGAGCAGACCCAGAGCCCTCCAGCCCTCCTGAACCTGAACCAAAGTCAGTGAGTTCATGTCTTTCTCCTGTTCCTGAGTTGTGTGTTCAAGTTTTGATCCTGTTCCAGAATCTGTGTGTTCTAGTCCTGGTCCTGTTCCCGAATCTGTGTGTTCTAGTCCTGGTCCTGTTCCCGAATCTGTGTGTTCTAGTCCTGGTCCTGTTCCCGAATCTGTGTGTTCTAGTCCTGGTCCTGTTCCCGAGTCAAGTCAAAGTCCTATTCCCGAGTCTTCAAGTCAAGGTCCTGTTCCCGAGTCAAGTCAAGGTCCTGTTCCTGAGTCTCCAAGTCAAGGTCCTGTTGTCGAGTCTCCAAGTCAAGGTCTTGTTGCCGAGTCTCCAAGTCAAGGTCCTGTTCCTGAGTCTCCAAGTCAAGGTCCTGTTGCCGAGTCTCCAAGTCAAGGTCTTGTTGCTGAGTCTCCAAGTCAAGGTCCTGTTCTCGAGTCTCCAAGTCCTGATGATTCTGAGTCCTTTGGTCCTGAGCCGGTTCCTCCTAGTCCTGACTCCAGTTCTGAACCAGGTCTACCCTCCAGTCCCACCAGTCCAGTTCCTGCCCCTCCTCCCAGACCAGTCCTTCCTAAGTCTTCAGACCCGGCCCCTCCAGTTCCAGACCTGGTTTCTCCAGCCCCTGTCCTGGCCCCAGAGTTTCCCAGTGGCTCTCCTCCTCTCCAGCCTCCATGCGGCCTCCTAGTCCCTCTAAAGTCCTCCAATGGCTCCTCCCCCGGACCTCCCTATGGTGCTCCTCCCAGCTGCTACGCTCTCGCCTCCCTAAGTGTCCTCGCCCTGCCAGGCTGCCTTGCCGGCCTCCTCAGGAGTTCCGCCTCTTCGGGTGGCCGCGCTGACGTCCACCAAGGTCCCGGCTTTTTGGGTGGCCTCGCCACCATCCCCCGGCAATGACAATAACAAAATATGAATAATACATTACAGTTTTGAAGTAACTTGCCCAACACTGGTGTTAGCTGACCTTTATACTTTAATTAGCCCCAGTGATGTGTGCATATGTGCTGTAAGCCAATTTATTTATTGCATTCTGGGGAAAAAAAAACCTACTGCAATTTACAAAATAAATTTTTAATTAAATACATGTTAAAAAAAATTATAACCAATTTCCATTCAGTGAATAGATAAATTACTGTGTGCAAAGCAATGGAGTAGCAAAAGTCTGAAAAAAAAAGCCAAACAACACAAGTGGTACTTAAAAAATTTTGACAAGGTTGGCAGGTCTGCTTTCATAATGGTACTTTTCATTGCATTATATTTGATGTCAAAGTCCAGAACATATTGTGAGCAAATTCTTAACAATTGTTGCAGACCAGCACTGCATGGACAGAAAATTACAAGATCATCTGCATACATCAAATGATTCAAAATGACATTCCCAACCTGACAGCCAGTCCTGAATTCACTCAGCAGTCTGGATAGGTCGTCCATGTACACATTAAAAAGACAACGGGACAGAAGACTGTCTAGTCATACACCATTAGAAACTGTAAACGGAAGGGGCACCGAATTTTCCCACTTGACAACCATAGACTGGTAGCTGTAGCAGCAAACTAAAATTCTCAACAGGTAGGTACTTTCCTGTTGACCATTTTAACAAACAACTTTTCATGATTAACACAATCAAAGGCTTTTGAAGCATCAATACTGTAAAATATGTGAATATGGTCGTGTTATGCCTGCTGTACAGATCCAAAAATTCCTTTGAAGTGAAAATGCAGATGTCTGTACCTAGTTTTGGTTGGAATCCGAATTGATGACCCGAAGTAATCACAAACTCCAAACGGCATTAACGGGCTGCGTAAACACGAGACTCTTATCGCGCGACAAAAAAGATAACACCGTTAATCAAATTTGGGTTGCTGGGTCTAGACCACGCATTACCAAATGGTGGACTCCGATCCTGACACGGACCCAGATTTGGTTCTTTCCGGAGTCCAGACCCACAGCAATAGGACCCGCTCCCCCGGTTCAGGGGAAGGAGGCTCCTGTCTCCTGAATGCACGCTTCACCTGGACCTACGGCTCCCGGTCCGGGTGAAGGATCCAGGTGAAGGAGCGTCTCCCGAACCCAAACCGATCCTTCACCCGGACCGGGAGACGCGGGTCCAGGTGAAGTGCATGTTCAGGAGACACGCCTCACATCTCCCGAATGCGCCTCCTTCACCGGGAGCCGGTTACGGTCCAGGACTTTCACCTGGACCCAAGGAGGTGAAAGAGGCGTGTCCCGGAGCCGCGCGCCCATGCCAACCTCAGCATACGCCCCCTCCTCCTGAACTGGACCGTGTGGTTCAGAGCTTGAATCAGGTTGGAGGAGACGGCAGAGCGCTGAGCGAGTCACGAACCTGCAGCAACAACTTGGTAGAGTTCCCGCAGAACTCCAACAAAGTCATCAACCAGGTTTAGACTGGCTGTCTGGGTTTCAGGCGTTTTGGTGAACTGACAGGCTATTTGGGTCGACAACCTCAGCTATGCATGCGCCTCTCATTAATAAAGTGAATATGGCAGCGCGCGCTGCTCAAATGTGGGTTTCATCATAACTGACAGCTGAACATTCAACAAATCTAACAATATCAACACTAAAACACATTGATCTGTCAATGACTTTATCAGAGGGTTGTCTTTAGTTTTCAGAGACTCATATTAATGTTTAAATCCCATAAAGTGGTTTTATTTAACAAAAACATGATAAAACAGCCCTATAGGATCATGTGAAATAAACAGTAGAGAAATAAAGACATTTTAAGGCAGATTTAATCCATTAAAGATAAACTGGATGCTACAGTCACTTTTTGACAGGTGAAAAAAATCAGCTTGATGTTATTTGATGTGGTAAAAAAGAGAGTTGATGCTTTAATCAGGTGACCTGTAAACTAAATGTAATCCTTTACTGTCAGGAGATGAGAAGGTTTCTACAGTAAAACTATTAAAACAGAGTGAGCCTCACAAAACAGCTGTAAAGTTAAAGGAGGCAGACCTCTGATGACAGATCAATGTGTTTTAGTGTTAAAATGTTTCATCCTGATAACTTTAAATTATCAACCATCAGAGGTTGTTAAAATGAGTTCAGAGCTCCGGTTTGTGACTCAGGTCTGGGTTTCTGAGGGAAGTTCTGACAGGTTTAGTATTTCTTGTTAGGTTAGTAACAGCTGATCCAAACAGTGGATCAGCTGTTACTAACCTTAAACTCTAGACTTGAAGTATCACGACTCTTCAGCCTCATGCTCATTCAAACCGGTATTATGAACCCTTTGGCAGAAATCAATTTAGTCATTTTAAACTAGATTCATTTCAAGATTAATCTAGATTTAAAAAATTTATCTATGCCCACCTCTAATTATATATATATATATATATATATATATATGTATATATATATATATATATATATATATATATATATATATATATATATATATATAAAATCCACAATGATCAAGTACTGAAAAATGTTGCCTTTTAATTTATGTTGCATTACTCTACAATTGACACACCATACATGTTTAGTAAAAGTAATTTAAAAATTATCAAGATGTGAGACAAAAAATTTCAAATAATGCAATATCTAAAAAAGTATGTAACAGTTTTTTCCAAAAGAGGAGTGTCAACAGTTGTCTACAGTGACTAAAGAGAGGAGGAAAGAAGAAAGAGGAGGGATTAAAGAAACTGATAAGTCAGTATTACTACAGAAGGTTTTGTTCAGAGCAGCAGCACTCTGATGATGGTGACCCAGGGAGGTGTTGAACTTTGTTTTCCTCATCTCCTCAACAGCTCCTGTAAGAAGCCAACATTTCTGTGGTCTGAAGCTGCTATCCTGAACATCACACTATTCACCTCTCTGATAACTGTTTCTCTCAACCTACTAATCATCATCTCAATCTCTCACTTCAGGTAAAATATCATTTTTAGAGTCATTTGGACTCAGAAAACAAACACATTTAATCAAAATGAGAAACATAATGAATGGGTAACTGATGTTTTTCTGTCTTCCTGCAGGCAGCTCCACACACCCACTAACATCCTCCTCCTCTCGCTGGCTGTCTCTGACTTTCTGATTGGTCTCCTGCTGATGCCTTTGGAGACTCTTAGAAAATCAGCCTGCTGGATATTTGGAGAGTTCATCTGTGTTTTATACAGTTATTTGGTTGTTCATATTGCTGGTGCTTCAATTGGAAACATTGTTCTCATATCAGTTGACCGCTATGTGGCTATTTGTGACCCTCTGCATTATCCTATCAGAGTTTCTAGACCAAAGGTTTCCCTCTGTGTTTGTTTCTGTTGGCTGTGGTATGCTTTCTACAGCATTTTCTTTTTAAAGGATGAGTTGATTGAACCAGGCAGGAGTAATTCCTGCGTTGGTGAATGTGTAGTTTCCATAAGCTACATTGTAGTAACTGTTGATCTGATTTTGAACTTCATATTTCCAGTTACAGTCATTGTAGTTTTGTATTTGAGAGTTTTTGTAGTGGCTGTGTCTCAGGCCCGTTTAATGCGCTCTCACATTACAGCTGCAACTTTTCAGCTTTCAGTGAACCTTGAAAAGAAAGAACAAAGGACAAAGAAATCTGAGTTGAAAGCAGCCAGGACTCTAGGTATTCTAATCCTAGCATATCTGATGTGTTACTGTCCATATTATTGTTACAGTCTGTTTGAGGGTAATGTAAACACAGATTCATCTGGACCAATGTTTTTCTTGTTATTTCTGTCCTATTTTAACTCCTGTCTAAACCCTCTGATCTATGCTCTGTTTTATCCCTGGTTCAGAAAAGCGATTAAACTCATTGTGACTCTGCAGATCCTGCAGCCTGGATCCTGTAAAGCCAACGTTCTGTAGAGATGACACTAAAGAAAGCACAAGTACTACTCCAATATGATCTGAGCAGTTCTCTATTTACAAAGTGTTCATAAAAAACTAGGTTTCTAATTGTATTTAGTAGGGGTGTAACGAGATCTTGTGGTATGAGATCTCGCGATATTAAAACGTCACGATATGTCTCGTTGAGATAACTTCTATCTCGCGAGACCTCATGACCGGATTATGTAATGGGTATTTGCGTTTCCGCAAGCAAGTGAAACTTTGATTATTATAGGCAACACATGTCAACCTCCGGGAAACTATACGGTTTATGTTGTTATTGAAGCATGAAAACAAATAAACGACGGTCTATTTAAAAAAAAAGAGTGAAAACATCGGAGCGCGTCCTAAAGTGAAAGTGAAACTTAACTCTCCCGTTCCAGAGAAGCGCCTACCTGGAACGTGAATTAGTGAAAGAGCTGGGAGGACGATGTGTGTCTCAGTCAGAGCAGAAAGATTTGGATCCCCTTCTTGCATTAAGGATCCATAACAGACAGAGTTGCAAGGAGGAGAGAGGAGAAAAGGAGACAGAGGTGTGTGCACTAAAATACAGTTTTATTCTATAAAAAGAAAAGCTTTTCTTAACTTTGCATTTATTTTCTATTAATGATCAAATCCTTTAAGGTTTGAGTGAAGTTTAACTGAACTGCTTCTATTTTTCAACAAGAAGAGAGAAAAGAAAACTGACAGAATAACAGCATTAGAGAGCTGAGAGAAGTAAAGAAGGACTGAAAGATCATGAGAGACACATATTTGGGGTGAGGTGAGGAGACACGTCCACTGCACTATTTTAAAGTCAGTTTAGAGACCTGTAGTTTTTACTGTCTAAAAACAACGTTCCACTATATTAAATGTATACGGCTGTTGTTTTTAGGTGTAGGTTTAATATCATGGCTCTGTTTAGGCAGTTCAAGTCCCTCTCTTCACCTAAAATCACATCTTTGTTGAGACAGGAGAGGAGGAGAGAGACAGGAAAAAAAAAAAAACATTTGCAGCAACAGTTTGATCTTTAAAATAATTCTTGAAAATTTGATTAACACCCCAAGATTCAAGAAATCAGAAAAAGAAAAACATCATTGAGTTTTTGGAAAAACTTCTAAAAGTGTTCGGAAAAAAGTGCTTTTTGATGCATAAATTTGATCTTTGAAGTTTTTTTGAAATTATAATAAAATCTCGTCTCGTGAACTCAATATCTCGTCTCGTGAATTTGTGTCTCGTCTCGTGAGTTTTTGATCTCGTTACACCCCTAGTATTTAGATTTCAATGATCCTAATACATGTGATTTCCTATAACCTCATCAATTATAATAATAATAATGATGTGGGTTAAGCCTCTTGGTGTTTATATTTGTTCCCCTTCGTTTATTTCAAAATGATGATAAACAGCATGGTATTCTCAGTAGTTTCAGATTATTTTAGTTGTTGTATGTTAACTAATAATACTAATAATACATTTTATTTAGAAGTGCCTTTCAAGACACCCAAGGTCACTGTACAATAAAACAATAACTCTACATATTCTGCAGCCTGGTCCTTCTGAGACCAACATAATGGAGAGTAAAAGTTGTAGAATACATTTACACTAAATCTGCTGACATTTCAATTAGGGGTGGGAATCGAGAACTGGTTTCGACTTAGCAAGCCCTTTCAACATTTAATCAACAATCGGACCTCTCTGTAATTCTTGTTTTAGAGAGCAATAATTTAATTTATCCTATACTTGAAAGAAGAAGAAAAAAACACACACACATACACACTCAAATCACACCATGCTTGCTTGTGGTGCAGAAGACTGAGTAGAACCTTTATTTTTTGCAGCTTAATTGATTGATAATGGAATTGTTAAGGAATTGGATTCATAAGTAGAATTGATAATGGCATTGATATTGATAAAAATCTATCAATTCCCACCTCTAATTTCAATACCCCCAAGAACTGCCAGAGTGGTTTCATTTAGTTAAATATTCACTTTTATTAAGAACTTCTGATTTGTCATAAAATTATCGTACGTTTTATTTAAAGGGACAAGAGGGAATATTTTAAATAAAAATAACCTTGCATGCTCAGTTTTAAGTGATGAAGCATTTTAAATAAAAAAGAATGAGGCCACCCATGTATCATTCCATAATCTTGAACAGGCTTTGAGCTGTAAAATGTTCTGCAATTAGGGAACAAATTTCCCACGCTGTCCTACGGATGTGACGTCAACTGATGCTGTTTGTCACGGTTTCCCCTCCTTCTGACCGCTCCTCCCGCTAAGACTCCATTTCCCGTCATCCCTCTGGCTTCACCTCCTCTATAAATGACCCTTCACCCCACACACCTGTGCTCAGTCGTCGATTCATTCATTCATGCTACGAGCTTCATCTAAACCTACCAGGCTTCCGAGCTTCATCCTCAACCTACCAGTAAGTCAGTTTTGCTACTTACTTATCGGAGTAGTCCCGCGGTCTCGCTTCCATCGAGAACCGCACGGCTGCTCCGAGATTAACTGCGTGTACGCGAACGCTCAGCGCTAATTACTGCCGCGTTTGAGCCGCACACACGCTACACTCAAACTCACAGAGGTTTCAGCCGATCCGTTCTGACAGGATGACTGAGCCCACAACCGACCCTGCTGAGTTTGAGCGGATGCGTTCTGAGCTGACCCACCTGCGTTCCGTAGTGGATCGCCAGAACCTCCGGATCGAGTTGCTGAACAACACAGTGCTCCAGCTCACGGCGTCCGTCACCGCTCTCCAGCGACACCAAACGGTTTCAGCTCTGGAACACCACATCCACCTTCCGGACCGCTGGAACGGAATCGACGGCCGCCCCGATGGGTTGTTAGCCTCGCTGGACATGTTGTTCGAGTGCCAGCCGACCAAGTACACCTCAGCCTGCTCCCGTGTAGCTCTGTTAACATCGCTGCTAACCGGTCGAGCTCAGGAGTGGGCTGCGGCTCTGTACAACAACAAATCCCCTGCCTGCAATGATTATCCGGCGTTCGTCAAGGAGCTGAGGAAGACGTTCGTTCCTCCCAGCAGCGAGATCGGAGCCGAGTCCCAGCTGCTCAGACTCCGTCAACGGGCCCGTCCTGTGTGCCAGTACGTGGCGGAGTTCCGGACCCTAGCCGCTAAGCTAAAGTGGGAGGACGCGGCTCTGAAGTCCGTGTTCGTCGAGGGACTGGCCGACTACATCAGGGACGAGATGGTGGGCTGCGAGCTCCCCAACACTCTGGACGCTGTAGCGGACCTGGCCCTACAGATCGACCGGCGTGTCCTCACTCGCCCCCGCTCCTCAAGAGCCCCTCACCCCGCTGCTCCGGCGGCTCGACCGGTCTCTCCCGGCGCGGTCACGCCCCTCGCCTCTAAAGAGGAACCCATGCAACTGGGTCACCTGACCCCAGAGGAACGGCAGCGCAGATGGAGAGAGGGGAGGTGCGCCTACTGCGGCTCTCCGGAGCATCGCCGCCCTCAGTGCCCACTGCGGCCGCTGTCGGGAAACGACGAGACCCGGTAAACGTCGGGGGTGTTTTACCGGGTGCTGCCACTTCCCCCTCTAACCGTTTCCTCCTCAAACTAACCCTCCTACTGGACCAGGGGTCTACCGAACTCGAAGCTCTGTTGGACACAGGAGCAGCCGACAACTTCATAGACCAGAACCTGGCCAACCGACTCCAAATTCCCCGGTGCAAACTGGATCGTTCTATTCCGGTCACCTCTGTGGATGGTCACCCCCTTCATCCCTTCCCAGTCCAACATCAGACCCAACCTATCCAGATGAGAGTGGGGGACCACCATGAAACCATTCAATTCCTCATCATTTCCGCTCCTTCCACACCGCTCATCCTGGGTCACCGGTGGTTCTGCCTCCATGACCCTCACATCTCCTGGTCCACCAACCGTCTAGTCCACTGGGGCCCCACCTGCCATCACCACCTTTCCTGCTTCCCCAGTAAGACCACAGAAACACCTAGCCTGCCTCAGACTCCTCTGGAGGGTGTCCCTGCTCCCTATCAGGACCTAGTCCGGGTCTTTAACAAAGAGCAGGCCTCTACCCTGCCTCCTCACCGCCCCTACGACATGGAGATCCAACTCCAACCGAGCACCACGCCTCCACGTGGCCGCCTGTTCTCCCTGTCTCCAGCCGAGACCCGCTCCATGGATGAGTACGTCTCAGAGGCGCTCCAGCAGGGGTTCATCCGCCCGTCCACCTCCCCAGGGGCTGCCGGCTTCTTCTTCGTAAAGAAGAAAGACGGAGGCCTACGCCCCTGTATAGACTATCGGGGCCTGAACAAAATCACCATCAGAGACCGTCACCCCCTACCGCTCATGTCCACTGCCCTCGACTCTCTCTCTCTCAGGCCCGCATCTTCACCAAACTCGACCTGAGGTGCACCTATAACCTGGTGCGCGTCAAGAAGGGGGACGAGTGGAAGACCGCGTTCATCACCCCTACAGGGCACTGGGAGTACCTCGTCATGCCCTTCGGCCTGTGTAACAGCCCCGCCGTGTTCCAGCGTCTCATCAATGACGTTCTGAGAGACATGTTGGGCCGGTGGGTGTTCGCCTACCTCGACGACATCCTGATCTTCTCCCGATCAGAGGCCGAACACGTCCACCACGTCCGGGCTGTGCTCTCCAGACTCCTAGAGAATCGCCTGTTCTGCAAACTGGAGAAGTGCTCCTTCCACCAGACCTCCGTGGCCTTCCTAGGCTTCATCATTTCCTCCGAGGGCCTCTCTATGGACCCCCAAAAGGTCCGCGCTGTCACAGATTGGCCTCACCCCACCAGTCTCAAGCAGCTCCAAAGCTTCCTGGGGTTCGCCAATTTCTACCGCCGCTTCATTAAGGACTACAGCTCCATAGTCGCCCCACTCACCTCTTTAACCAAACCAACCAATCAGCCCCGTCCATTCTGTCTTCCCCCTACCGCCAACCAAGCCTTCCGAGACCTCATTAGACGGTTCACCTCAGCACCCATACTGCTCCACCCGGACCCCACGAGACCCTTTGTGGTGGAGGTCGACGCCTCTGACGTTGGCGCCGGCGCCATCTTGTCTCAGCGGGGTCCCGACCAAAAACTCCATCCCTGCAGCTACTTCTCCCGCAAGTTCTCCTCCACCCAACAGAAGTACGGTGTGGGAGACCGTGAGCTCCTAGCCATTAAGTGGGCTCTCGAGGAGTGGAGACAGTGGTTGTTGGGGACGGTGGAGCCGTTCACCATCTGGACAGACCACCAAAACCTCATCCACATCCAGTCCGCTAAACAGCTCAA
>SSNR01000419.1:367390-391587 GCA_006937965.1 Callopanchax toddi | reverse complement strand
CCCACAGGCTGTCGTCAGGAAGCCCTCACGTGGGCTCACTCCTCACCTTTGTCCGGCCATGCGGGCTTCGCCAGGACCCTCAAGCTCCTCCAGCGGGCCCTCTGGTGGCCGCAAATGGCGAAGGATGTTAAGGAGTACACCTCTGCCTGCGACGTCTGCGCCCGCTCCAAGTCCCTTAACCAGCCAGCCTCTGGGTCCCTTCAGCCCCTTCCAGTCCCTAAACGGCCGTGGTCCCACATAGGACTGGATTTCGTCACCGGCCTCCCAGTCGTGGACGGTCTGGACACCATACTCACCATCACGGACCGCTTCTCCAAAGCCGTCCACCTGGTGGCCCTCACTGGCCTCCCCACGGCCAAGCGCACTGCTGAACTCCTCCTGGAACACGTGGTGTGCCTGCACGGCTTCCCCACGGATGTGGTGTCCGACCGAGGACCCCAGTTCACCGCCCGGTTCTGGAAGGCCTTCTGTCGTCTGGTGGGTGCTACGTCCAGTCTCTCGTCCGGCTACCACCCTCAGACCAACGGACAGACTGAAAGGGCCAATCAGCAGCTAGGACGTTACCTCCGCTGCTTTATCTCCACCCAGCCGTCGCTCTGGCCCAAATACCTCTTGTGGGCGGAGCTCTCCCACAACATACATGTCTCCTCTGCCACCAGCCTGTCTCCGTTCGAGGTGTGCTACGGCTACCAGCCGCCCATCTTCGGTCACCAGGAACCGGAGGTGGAAGTTCCCGCTGCCCAGAACATGGTCCGTCGGTGTCGGCTGGCCTGGGTCAAAACTCGTGCTGCTATCGCTCGGGCCCAGTCCCAATACGTCCGCCAGCATCTCCGCCGTCACCGGCCCGGTCCCTCGTTCCAGCCCGGCGACAAGGTCTGGCTCTCCACCTCCAACCTGCGCCTCCGGACCGAGTCCAGGAAGCTCACCCCTCGCTTCATTGGTCCTTATGTCATCGACCACTCCATCAACCCTGTCGCCTACCGTCTTCGTCTTCCTTCGACTCTCAAGATCCATCCTGTCTTTCATGTCTCTCAGCTCAAGCCCTACGTCTCCTCGCCCCTGGTGCCCTCTCTCTCTCCTCCGCCTCCTCGCTTCGTCGACGGCGACCGGGTCTACACTGTTCGGCGCATCCTGGACACCCGTCGTCGAGGTCGTGGGTGGCAGTACCTCGTGGACTGGGAGGGTTATGGCCCGGAGGAACGCTCCTGGGAACCCGCTCGCTCCATTCTGGACCCGACCCTCATCTCTGACTTCCGTGCCCGTCAGTCTAGGGCTTCTGGAGCCGCCCCTGGAGGGGGGGGTACTGTCACAGGTTTCCCCTCCTTCTGACCGCTCCTCCCGCTAAGACTCCATTTCCCGTCATCCCTCTGGCTTCACTTCCTCTATAAATGACCCTTCACCCCACACACCTGTGCTCAGTCATCGATTCATTCATTCATGCTACGAGCTTCATCTAAACCTACCAGTAAGTCAGTTTTACTACTTACTTATCGGAGTAGTCCCGCGGTCTCGCTTCCATCGAGAACCGCACGGCTGCTCCGAGATTAACTGCGTGTACGTGAACGCTCAGCGCTAATTACTGCCGCGTTTGAGCCGCACACACGCTACACTCAAACTCACAGAGGTTTCAGCCGATCCGTTCTGACACTGTTTGCGCGTTCTGGAGGGCGCTCCTAACCCTAACCTAATCCTAACCAGGTCCAGCTGACCTGCCAGCTGCTACTGGACTGGACTGATCTGGCGGCAAGCGGAGTCCCAATCAATGTCTGAGAGGCTTGGAGGTTGCAGCACTGCTCCACTGTGCTGGAGACGAAACCAGGAGAAGAGGAAGTCCCCACAGGCAAAACAGCAGCCTCCTGGCGCGACCAGGGCGGTGAGCTGAACTGTCAGTCCACCAGCATACCTTGGCAGGGCTTTTATCCAACCTGCTGGCCTGTTATTGGCCAGTGAGTAATCACTAAAACAGCTACAGGTGTGGCCAATAAAACCAGGAGCAATCATGCTCATCCTGCCAAACAGGGCTGCGCGTCCTGCAGAAACACGAGTTTACCACTCCACGCAACAAAACGTGTGGTAGAAAGTTTGAAAGTTGTGTAACAAGTCATACAGCTCATGACAAAGTGACAAAGATAGGTAAACATGACAAGAACTGAATTAGAAAAGGCACTCAAACATCAGTGGGTAGATCCTTATCACGACTGGTGCAGATGGAAATGAGGGTGCACTGCGGGATAATATCATCAATACTATTCCGTTCCCACAAAATTTGTGGGAACGAAATATGTTTAACGTTCGCACGAAATAATATTCCGTGGGAACAAATTACTATTTCGTGCGCACGTTATAGTTACTTCGTGGCCACAATTTATTTATTTTTCCACCATGTCATGAGACGGGCTCCGTATGAGTGGATCTGAAGGATGTGAAAGCTGAATTCTGCAAGCTTATATATGAAACTGGAGTAAATTATTTTTTATCAGAAAACATGTTAAAATATGAAAAAAACATTTTCGAAAATTGTATTTTCCATGTGACTACTTCAACCGAAAAGGATGGCACTCAGTCATCCTTCAGGGTGTGGTTGATCATCAGTTTTGGTGAGGGCAAAATATTTATTATAAAGATTCAAATGTGTATGCATAGTTGGGTAGAGTAGCATAAACCAAGTAGTAATATTACTTCAAAATACTATTAATAAATAGAATAACAAACTAGTCTGCCCAACGAATGGCTCAAGTGAGTAACAGATCATAATTGTGATTATCCTTCAGATTTTTTTTACCACAATGTCTCTGCTTTTCTCCTGCTTACACACACATCCCTCTTCCAGTAATCACTGTGTTTTTAAGCTCCCTCTAATAGTTAGTTGGCCAGATTTTTTTATGAAATCTATACTCATTTAAATGATTAGTTAAAACTATGATCCTTAAAAATCAAGGAATACACAATAGTAAAACATATTATTGTGCATTTAAACTACTCTTAAAAGGTACAACTTGTTCAATAACTTGTATAAAATTGTTTGTTTTTCAAACAGTTTCACAAACATATACACCGGATGGCCAGGAATTGTCCATGATGCCAGGGTTCTAAAAAACTCTGAGATTTACACAATGGCTGAGAGAGGGGAGCTTTTTCCACCAGTCAGTATTAATGCACACATTATATCCCTTCATTTTGAATAATATAGAAAGTCATTATTTAAATGATTAACCGATTCTGTAACGTTTATTTATGTCATCTTGTATTGATGTAATCTAAGGACACTGAAGAAATCATGGGTGTTGAAGTGCCAGTCATGCTGCTCGGAGACCCTGCTTATCCCCTGCGAAGCTGGCTGCTGAAGGGATACACAGACACAGGGACCCTCACAGATGAGCAACGATACTTCAACATGCGACACAGCAGAGTTAGAATGACTGTGGAATGTGCATTCGGCCGACTTAAAGGTCGGTGGAGGTGCCTTGGAAGACGTCTTGATGTGGACATCCACACTGTCCCTACAATCATAAGTGCTTGCTGTATGCTTCACAACGTGTGTGAAAAACACAGCGAGGCCTATGAGGAATCCAGTGTAGCTGTTCTACATGATGCCAGAAGCCTTGAAGGAGGCACCTTACCAGATGTTCAGCCAATAAGAATCAGAGAAGCGCTGACCGAACTTTTTCATAGCCAACGCTAAACCACGAAAAGGCATGGCTCCACCTCACTTTCATTGCAGTTTGTTGATTGTTTTTTAAACTACTAAATAAACACAGCAACTTAAAGTGCTGTATTCATATTTCAAAATAAAACGTTCAAAGTGTAATGCCGGCAAAGGCGTTACTATCTCTGAATTCTGACCTCTGGTTCATCACAACAATAACTCATCTTTTGTCCCAATAACTTGGATTAAAATGACTCTTTTATTATGTTGTAACCTGAATCAACATTCCTTCCAGGACCCGGTCGTGTCGGAAGAATGAGAAGATTTCCTTTAATTAATAATTAAACTTAAGAACTCTTTGATGTCTCATTCTAAAAAGACACCACCTTTAATCCACTGTCCAGAAATGTCTTAATATGATTAATTCATTTTCTTCCAGTATTCATGAATGTTGATGTTGCATCAGTATTATTTTATGTTTCTACTTGTGCTAAAAAGGTTAAAGCATATTAATAATCCATCTAACTTCCTGGGTTCCTTAATGACAAGAACCACGTGACTTGGTAACTACTTCCCATTGGGCCACGCGTCCAAGGTTCCCTCTGTCCGGCTTCCTGTCTGGAAGCTAAACAGTTCTCGTTCAACCTACAACGGGAGAACACAGCCTCCGTTTTTCTCCGTTACACGGTAGGCTTCGATGCCGACCGAGCTCGTGGGTAACCAGTCCCACCGGTCGAGGACAGTCCTCCGGCTGAGAAGCCAGACACCATCCGTCTGCTTCTATTCACCAGCCATGGGGAAAGCCTGTTAGCCTCTGCACCAGCCGATCATGGAGCCGCTGGCGCCGACTCGTTCAGACGCCTCTGGGCCTCGAGTGACTTCACGTCCCCCGGGGCTAACCCGAGGCTCGTCAGACCAACGATCTCACCGACGAGCCTCCACCTACCACGCCGAGGCGATCTGGAGCGGTCTCAGCAGGTACCAACTCCGATCTGGTTAAACTGAGGCTCTTGATAAATAACACTCCTGTCAACTTAGCTCAGTTCCCCTCATAACTAGCTCCGACTCCCTAGAGATATGTAAATATCTCACGGGCTCTCGTCATTAACTCTCAGCTTAATAATATCAGAAGAATCTCTTAAGATGCAACCATCTACCTCATATCTGTCTGTTCGTTCAATCTGTTTCTTTAATAAAATAAGTGTAGTCTAAGTCTGCTTCTGGGTTATAACTTCCAAATATAACGTACGTAGGTCTTCCCTTTGAACCAGAAAGAATCTAGATATCCTGCATAACAGTTAGGTTAGTGAAGGTAGCTAACAGTGATTAGCCGTAAAACCGACAAAACTAAGCTAATAACCTTGCAGAAGTGTGTCCGTATTATAACAATAAAATCAGGTTATATTACGCTACAAAAGTAACATTTTGTGTCAACCTTTATTTTATTAGACATATAAAACATTTACATGACTCCTTATGTGTAACTCATTGTTGCAGCGAGTTTAAGGTAATCAAATTGTATTGGAAAGTTGATAAATCTAGTACTTTTTCTGTACTGGAAACTAGTGATGCGCGGGTCCTGCACATTTAAAAACTTCTGACCCGCCCCAACCTCTCCGCATCGCTGCGTCTATTTTTACAACCCGCCCCGACCCGCCTCATTAAAACATGTTATTGACTGAAAGCGCTTTTATTTAGTTCTGACAAAGGTGCGTTAAACAAGCCCTTATATTGGCAGTGGAAACTGGCAGCAACATTTACATTTTTAAAGGGTAAAACAAGGCTGATAAAGTGTAAAGATAAATTAAATTAGGATTTTTTTCCGTCTATTACCCTACTAATATCAGTGCAATAAATCAATACAAAAACAAAACAGCATCCAATTTAACTCTGCCCCTGCTTGTGCAAACATTTTACAACTTTTATCAAACATTTTGAATGCAAACAAATGTATTACTCATTATGTATGCTGTTCAACTGTGCGCACTGCACAACTAACTTCAGCACCGTGGAGTTTCAAACAGATTCTACCTCTATCAGAAAAAACTAAAGAACAATTAAAACAACCTTCGGGTAGCCTGTTTTTTTTTCTTCTTGGCCGTTTTAATTTAGGCCCTTGTCAGCACTGTGCAAAAACAGTATTGCGTCAACAGTCCCGGGGTTAAGCCGGTTTCTCCTGGACTCGAGGACACGGACTGCCGAGCTGAACACACACTCGCTGGATGCGCTTGTTGCAGGTATGCAGAGGATCATTTTTGCCACTTTAGAAAGAACTGGAAAAGCCTCTGTCTGCGATTCCCAGAAGTGGAGACGATTGTCCCCATCCCAGAAGAACTGGCTTTTAATATAGGGCTGAACCTAGGGCCGGGCGATATGACGATTTTAGACCGTTTAACGATCTACGTGTCTAACGATCTGTCATTTTTGGAAGATCGTTTTATCATGATTCACCCATTTTTCCCACCGGCCGTGAAAGCCTCACGAAACAGCCGTGACATGGTATACGCAGCGGAGAAGCGAAGGACGTTATCACACCTTTGTTTTACGTTAAACCAATCAGACTGATTCATGGTGATATTAGCCCGCCCCCCTTCACGTGTGTACAACCTAACAACAACAAACATGGCGGCGGCCGAGAGCGAACATGAGGATTTGGTTCCGAAGAGAAACTCGTCCTCCATTATATGGAACTGCTTTGGCTTTTCACCAGACGACAAAGAGCAAATTAAAATCATTTGCAAGGAGAGCGTCAAGGCAAGTGATGGCAACACCTCAAGAGCAGCTAAAGCTAAAAAGCCAGTGCTTCCAAGCAGTAAACGCTAACAGAGGCATCACAAAATTCACTCCCTACGGCAGAGAGAGCAAACGATGGAACAGCGTGACTGATGCGGTAACGTTTCACTTGGTTAAACACTTGTGTCCTGAGCGTAAAACTATTGGATCCACGCTACGACTTGCCCAGCTGCAAGTTTTCTTCGAACACCGCATGTACGCTGAATGCAGAGAAAGTTGCATTAAATATTAAGAATGTGGAGTTCTTTGCTTCCACAAGCGATCTCTGGTCCAGTAGTCACACATCTGAGTCGTATTTGAGTGTAACCATTCATTTCCTCAACAACTGGGAGCTGCAAAGTGCAACACTGCAAACAACCTTTCTGGAGGACCACACAGGAGAGCACATGATCGCAGCAGGACTGAGAGAGGTTCTAGAGATGTGGAACCCAGAAGAAGAAAACATGACCTCTATGACTCTAACATGGTGAAGGCTCTGGATCTGAATGGCTGGACACCACAGCCATGCTTTGGCCACAGATTACATCTTGCGAGTAGTGAGTTTATATAATAATCACAATTAAACTGGAAGGAACTGGAACAGGTCCGGGGGCTGCAGCGTCAGGAACTGGAACAGGTCCGGGGGCTGCAGCGTCAGGAACTGGAACGGGTTCGGGGGCTGCAGCGGCACAGGAGGCTCCCGGGGCTGCAGCGGCACAGGAGGGTCCGAGACCAGGAGGCTGCCCTTCTTCACAGGAGGTCAGGTGAGATCCCTTTATGAGGACCTGCTGTGCCAGGCGAGCTGCTCGGGCGTACTCCAACTGACCCTGGAGGGCTGGGATTGCTGCCAGTGCCGGGTAGCTGGAGAAGCGGGAGAGGACCACCTCCGCCAAGCGCAGCTTCCTGTGGGGGCATGCCTGTCTGGCGGAGATGATTCTGTTGGTGTGCCTCACCGCTTGCGCAGCCCACAGGAGGAGCTTATCCGCTGGGTCCATGGTGGTCGGTTCCTTCTTCTGGACGTGCTCCGCAGGAAGAGCGAAAACAGCGGGAGGCAGCTGGGACTGAGACGGCTCTGGTGATATCCATCTAGGCTGCTGCAGAGGAGCAGGGAGGTCAACGTGGACCCGGAGGACTCCCGACCTGATGGTGTCGGGTGGCAGCGATGACCGGGGAAGGCGTCTTCGCTGCTTGGGACCCGGTGGCGTCCTGTAAGCCAACCGGGTCCCCAGGTAGGGTGACGCGTGCTCCGGGCCGGCATCTGCTGGGTCCATAACGTGGTCAGATCTTTTTAGTTTATACGTTCTTTTTTTCAGACATGTATATTTTTTTTGTAAGTTTTTACCTTGACATGTTTCGACTGCTCCTGCGGTCTTCATCAGAAGTGTCACTGGTGTTGGTGTGACGTGTCGCTTATCAGCTGTTCTTCCCGATGGGCGTGGCCAACCCCGATCTGTCAAATGTGCGGGGTTGGCCACGCCCATCAAGGTAAAAACTTACAAAAAAATATACATGTCTGAAAAAAAGAACGTATAAACTATTTGGAAAAGAAGACATAATGAACACAGTAAAGTAGGGTCAGATCTTTTGTCAGATTGGAGGTTTAAGGAGGATCCAGGCGCAGATGTTGACTCAAAAACAGACTTTATTCAACGGTAGGGACACGAGGAACACAAAGCAGGGCTGAGGACAAGAAGACGAAGATCCGACAACACCCAGACGAGACAAACACACTGATATACTGGGTGGTGATGACGAGACGAGACACAGGTGAGAGGATAACAATTGGATTCACCTGTGGGAGACAAAAGGCAGAGGGCTAAACAAAGCACAAGACAGGACACTAGAGGGAGACATATGACACAAGTGAGGTGACATATGACACCTTTAGATCCAGACTTCAACCATTTTCAGAGGTTTTAGCAGATTCTTTGCCAACTTCAACATTTATTCAGATATTTTTCAGTCTTTCTTCCACGGATTTAGCTGTATTTACACATTTCATCTTAGATGAAGCTTTAACCCTGTTCTTTGGCTTTTTTTCACAAGTTTAGGCAATCTTTTCAGCTCAATTACACTTTTTCAGCAAATTCTAGACTGACATTTTAACAGTTCAGAAATGTTCAAACATTTTATACAAGTTTAACTACTTTAAGCTTCATTAAACTTCAACAATTTAAAGTTTTCTGCAAATATTTACATTTCAAACACATGTCGGCTCATTTCAGCTTCATTCAGCTGGTTTTGGGCAATTTTAGCTGTATCAGTCAGCTCTCAGCATTCAAACTTTGCATTTTTGCAAGAAATGCAACCTTTCTAGTTTAATTTATTTTGATAGGACACATCAGAGAATTTTTCATTTTGTTTTTAATTAACCTCATCAGTTTAGCTGATTGTCATAATTTACTTGGTTTTTGTTTGTTGTCTGAATTGTAACATTAATTACCATATTGACCAGAATATCGGACGACCATGATTTTAAGACGACCCCCCCTTTCCAAGACTAAGCTTCAGGAAAAATAATAAAATCACAATTTAACCCTTTCATGCATGAATTATGAAATCCTTAGTCAATATTTTTTTCATTAGTGTTTTTATTCTTCTTTAGGGTTAGGTACCAATATTCAACGGAATCAATAGCTGACATGGCAGGCTGGGTTCAACAGGTGGTGGGAAGTAACTCACAGAGGCAGTAGCTCCTGGTTGGTTTTGGGGAGGATGAGAGCAAAATGGTCCTTGAAGTTGCCTTTGGGAGTTACTAGGAGTTTGTGAACTGGATGAGTTTGGAGGAGGAGCCCTGTTTTTATCAGCCCTCCACTGAGGACATGTAGCAGGCGCATGTTGTCCTTTGCAGCGCCAGCAGAACACCTGAGGTTGGGTGGAGGCAGCTGGACCCTGAGGGTGTGATGCGGTTTTTGTAGTTGATGGTGTGGGAGTTATGCTGGAAGGAGGCTTCTGTACTGCTTTCCACAGATTTTTTCTCTGTTCATACTGCAGTTGGTTCTGTCGGTCCTTCTCCAATTGTTGTCCCAAACGGACAACTTCATCCACAGTGGTGACCCTGCTCCGTAGTTGGCTGGCTAGTTGGGGGTTAATATTCTTCAGGATCAACTTAACGACATCCCCTTCAGTTATTGAGGGCTTCCATCGTTTGCACAAGGATTGATACATGTAGGCAAAATCTCTGATGCCTTCATCCTCTTCCTGGATTCTGTTGCGCGCCCTCTCAGACAGCTCATCCTCATAGTCCTCAGATAAGAACGCAGCACGAAACTGCTTGTTGAATCCACTCCAGGTTTGGACTTTATGAAGTGCTACATCCCACCAGTCCCTGAAAGTACCATGTAGCACATTGCGAAGAGTAGCCATACAGTGGAGGAAATAATTAGTTCTGTTTTGAGACTTTTCATTTCTTTGTCATTGGACAAACTTACAAAATCAGCAAGGGGTCAAATAATTATTTCCTCCACTGTAAGCTCCTCATCGGTGAGTGGACTGAGGGCTAAAAAATCCTCACACCTCTCCAGGTACTGAAGGGGGTCAGAGGAGTCATCGACTCTTCCAAATGTCGGTAACTGTAATTTGATAGTAGTCTTTCCCAAGAGTCTGCTCTGAGTTTCTCCCTGGAGGGTTAAACTTCCAGCAGACTCAAGCAAATTATCCGGCTTGTTCCCACTTAATGTTGACTGCAGTCTCGGATGACCTGCAGCGCCTGGCTGTTTCTCAGCTAGTAAGTCATCTGGTAGGGTCTGCACACCTGCATGTCCAGTTGAGGAGGTTACTCGTGTTGTTGTGATTTCTTCGGCCATAGTGCTAAAGTGTTAAGACAGTGAGCAAGCTCCTCCTTCACTGGCTGAATGATATCTGGTATGAGTTTTGATGTGATTTCAGTATACTGTTCCTTTAGCCTCCATCCAAGTGAAGCATCCAACTGGGTTCTTAAATACTCAACTCGTTTATCCACATGCTTGACCAGTTGTTTTTGCTGCTCCATGAATGACTGTCAGTTTTGTTTGTAGTTGCTCCTTTTGAGAGGTTAGTCCTTTGGATAACTGTTCAATGCTTGTTTTTATCTCTTTTTGGTATTGGTCTTGGTCCTTCTCTTCACTGTCAGTCTGTTCCTGTATGTTCTGATCCACTTCATCATTAGGTGGGGAACAGGAGGGGTTCGCTGTTTGTGTTTCATCAGAATGTCTAAGAGAGTTTAATGGCGCGGCGACCTCTGAAGGTTCAGTCAGCTCCATATCCGGCCGAGAGTATGATGTGGCAGGTTCCTCAGGCAGTGGAGTTTGATCCTCTGACTCAACCGGTGCTGCCATAACCTATTTAAATTTACTTCTTTATTTATGTATGAGGTTTAAAACTACGTCTCTTAAAAATTGTTCATGTAGTTTGGTATCCTAAAATGAGTATACCTTTGTATTCCCTAATTAGTACATATATCTCTGAATATTTATCTATTACTACTGGGTTTGTACTTCAATACCAATGTGTATACTGTTAACGGTCCCATGTTAGGTGCCACTTATTTTTATGTGACGGAAACAGGTGTAAACAAGGGGTTTAGTCAGGTGCCAGTCAGGTCTCTCTCCTGACATATAAGATTTAAACACTGATTAATAAGAATATAATATATATAATATACTATATTATATTAATATAATATATAATATACTATATAACTTTCCCTTCTAACACTCTGAATTTACACAAAGGATGTAAACAGTCTTTTTCTTTTTAGTGTTCATCACCCTAAACAAAACATTGACTTGAAACAAACCCACATAACCACAATATCATAGTGCAAAAACTTAGTTGTATTAAAGCAGCTCTCTGGATTATTTTTCTATGTATCAAAGTTTTCTAAATGTTTTAAATGATATTTCAGGTCTAAACTATGATCTATGGGTTGAGTTCCACAACATCTGTCATTCTGATGAAGACCCTCCTTCCTCCTAGAGACCCCTTTCCATTATTTCTTGCCGCTGACATTTTTCAGCCAATGAAATTCAAATGTCTGCAATCTCTCAACATGCACGTGCATCGACCAAACCAGTACCATTAGGGGGCGCTCTCGTACAGGATGCTCCATGTGTTTCTCTGTTTGCCGTCTCATTCACTGAGGACTCACAGCTCATTTCTACTAAAAACCTACCCACTTCCCAGCTAAAAATTTATTTATTTTTATTTTTAAACCTTTCACCTCACAGAATGGCAAGGCTTGACAGGATTACGCGTTTATTTTGGTCAGAAAGTTCATCCAGGGCCAAGTCAAGTTCAGCTTCAGAGTCCAGCAGCAGCTCTCTGCTAACAGAGCTAATATCAGAAGCAGCAGGGACAGAGAGGGCTCATCAGACCCTCGTAGTATTGTTGGAATAAGAGTTGTGAACTGTGAGTGATTAAACCCTACACATTGAGCTGTACAGTTTATGCCCGCAACATATATGTGCGCCGTGTGCACGCGCGCACACGCGACCGGACGCGCGTGTCGAGGTGTTTAGAGGAGGAGCCTTTGGACGTTAGATTCAAAAACTGCCCTCTTGTTGAAATAATCCAGAGAGCGGCTTTAAATCATAAAGCGTTCAGAATATTTACAACAGTTCATTAATAGTCCGAGTCACGTTCGGCTCGGCCCGGTTCGGGTCCGGCCCAGTTACGTTCGTTTCAGGAAGTTTCAGTTCAGTTGAAATACGGAAAAAATAGTTTATATACGATCCACAAAAACAGAGGAGAGAAAATAACGGTTATCTTCCAGTTCAGTTCATAGCAGCTGCAGCAAATGCATCACACGTCGTGACAATCAGCTGTTTACTCACGGTACCGGTGAGGACCCGACAGGCCGCTGCTTGCTGTGATCCATCAGTGCAACCAGCCTTTTTCCTCCAGTGCATCAGAGCAAGGAAGCAAAAAAAAAAAAAACCAACAACGCTGGTCTCCCTCTTGTCTTTCCTTAATCCACACACCGCTTGGCAGCATATAAGCAAACGCACTTCCACCTCGCTGCAGCGTTCTCTCCACAGGTGAGATGACACGACTTGGGCATGTCTCCTCATTAACGCACCCCTCTTATAGACACCGAACCGATAGGTAAACAAAGAAAACAAACAAAATAAAACGGTATATCACAATAAGCTGATACAGCCTTCATGCAAAAAGAAAAAACAAACAAACCAAACAAAGAAGTAAAAACATCATGATCCCCAAGACAGTCATCTCACTTATCTCATATATGTATCAAGTGTAAGTACACAATCTAGACTGTGGCACCAGGTACAGACATGGGCTGTTACAGTGTGTAACATTTACAATAAATCTGGATGAGCAGAGGTGTGTGAGAGGAAGAGATGGGTGATGTTCATGTGTACCCACACTGTAAAAAGAAAAGGTTGAATCAACTTAATTGAATTGCTTCAGTTGGTAACAAGCAATTGAATTAAGTTTATCCAACTTAAAATACTGGGTACAAATTTATTAATTCAAGTTGGATAAACTTAATTCAATTGCTTGTTTCCAATTGAAGCAATTCAGTTACGTTGGTTCAACTATTCTCTTTTTTCAGTGCAGTGTTGCCAGGAAAGGATTATACTTTGAGAGAAATGATCATACACTACTAAGTTACAGCCTGATGACCCACAGCTCTAATATCATTGTATCAAACACTCTGCAAAATTATAGTTATTAAAGTAGTTTTAGCTTTAATGTAACACAATGACTAAAACAAGCATCTCTTTTGCAGATTCCACACAACAAAGGGCTCAAATTATCATATTTATGGATTAATTGATCATTCAAAGTGCTAAATTATCCTACAAATATGATAATTATTAAACATCTGGCAACACTGTTTGTGCCCATGTATGATCTGGTTCTTTGAGGTAACATAAAAAAAAACTTGGCTCATGGTCTCTGACTGGTTGGCCACCCCTGCCCTAACTTCTTGTGTTGTCAACTTTGTTATGCTGTTGTTTTTAAACTGTCCACATTTTTTAATGTTATGAAATTACAAATATGTATTGTGCTGCTACCTTTTCCAATAAGGAAGCTCTTGTAAAAGAAATCGTAGATGTCAGTGAGTCCTTCAAGCTTAAATAAAATTTTTAATAAATAAGAAGTTACATATACCTTTATCTAAGTAATCTATTTTAACTCTTATTGTTTTGTGAAGCACGAAATCGCTTTGTAAATAAAGTTTAGTTGAGCTAAGTTTCAATAGTGAATGTTATAAAGAATGAGAAACTTCTTCTGTATTTAAAAGATTGTGAGGGTTGAAAAATGTCGCCTTTAACTTTTTTTGCATTACTCCACAATTGACAGAGCATACAACATATTTAGTGAAAGTAATTGAAACATATGATTAAAATTTCAGACAAAAAAATTTCAATAAATGCTATAGGCTATCTAAGAAAGCATGAAACTGTTTATTCTAAAGGAGGAGTGTCAACAGTTGTCTACAGTGACTAAAGACTGGAGGACATGAAAAAGAGGAGGGATTGAAAAAGTAATCTTACTACAGAAGGTTCTGTTCAGAGCAGCAGCAGCACTCTGATGATGGAGACACAGGGAGGTGTTGAACTTTGTTTTCCTCATCTCCTCAACAGCTCCTGTAAGAAGCTGACATTTCTGTGGTCTGAAGCTGCTATCCTGAACATCACACTATTCATCTCTCTGATAACTGTTTCTCTCAACCTACTAATCATCATCTCAATCTCTCACTTCAGGTAAAAATATATATTTATTCATTTGAACTTGTAGAATAGAAACACATTAAGTGAAAATGAAAAATATAATGAATGGGTAACTGATGATTTTCTGTCTTCCTGCAGGCAGCTCCACACACCCACTAACATCCTCCTCCTCTCGCTGGCTGTCTCTGACTTTCTGGTTGGTCTCCTGCTGATGCCTTTGGAGACTCTTAGAAAGTCAGCCTGCTGGTTATTTGGAGACTTCATCTGTGTTTTATACAATTATCTGATTACTTACATTGTCTGTACTTCAAACGGAAACATTGTTCTCATATCAGTTGACCGCTATGTGGCTATTTGTGACCCTCTGCATTATCCTATCAGAGTTTCTAGAGCAAAGGTTTCCCTCTGTGTTTGTTTCTGTTGGCTGTGGTATGCTTTCTACAGCATTTTCTTTTTAAATGATGAGTTGATTGAACCAGGCAGGAGTAATTCCTGCATTGGTGAATGTATAATTTCCATAAGTTACATTGCAGTAACTGTTGATCTGATTTTGAACTTCATATTTCCAGTTACAGTCATTGTAGTTTTGTATTTGAGAGTTTTTGTAGTGGCTGTGTCTCAGGCCCGTTTAATGCGCTCTAACATTACAGCTGCAACTTTTCAGCTTCCAGTGAAAAAAAAAGAACAAAGGACAAAGAAATCTGAGGTGAAAGCAGCCAGGACTCTAGGTATTCTTATCCTAGCATATCTAATGTGTTATTGTCCATTTTATTGTTACAGTCTGTTTGAGGGTAATGTAAAAACAGATTCATCTGGACCAATGTTTTTCTTGTTCTTTCTCTCTTTTTTGAACTCCTGTCTAAACCCTCTGATCTATGCTCTGTGTTTTCCCTGGTTCAGAAAAGCGATTAAACTCATTGTGACTCTGCAGATCCTGCAGCCTGGATCCTGTGAAGCCAACATTCTGTAGAGAAGCTGTTTGATTGCAAAAAATATATATATATACTGAACTACAACTGAGTGCTCCTCCAATATGATATGAACAGTTCATTATTTACAAAGCGTTGTTCGGGAAAAAAAAAGGTTTCTAATTGTATTTAGGTTTCAATGATCTAAATACATGTGATTTCAAATATCCTCACTAATTATAATAATAATGTGATTATTGCATGGGTTAAGCCTCTTGATGTTTATATTAGTGATGTGACGTTAATGAACAAGTCAAATCTTTTGAATATCTCTTCACTTTGAATGAGGATAACGGAGTCCTTGTAAAGAACCGTTCATTTCTTTGTATTAACTGTAAAGTTTGATGCTGGGAGGCAATATTCAAAGACAAAGGCTCTTTATTTTAAACATGAGTGAGAATAGCAACATGAACCCATCATTTCTATCTGGGAAGCTAATTAGCGACGCACAGGTAGGTGTCAGAACAAAGAGTATCCCCAAACATAGTTCCACATGACATTTTTCTTTCAAACTATTGCAAAAATCACCATAAAAGAGCCAGTTTTTTGAACGACTTTTTGTCTGAGACTAGGATGAGATCAGCCTTCATCATTGCACTGATTAACTCCCCACTGAGTGCGTTTTACAAATGACCTAAAACTGAACTCTGTACGTTTTGATAAGAAATTTCAATAACATTCTTCAGGTCAGAAGTGAGATCAAGTCTTTGTGGGACTTGGTTGGGACCAGGACGACTATACATGTCAGGGAGTTTCTCCATGATCCTCCAAACCTCGGTTAGGATTTAAGAGTGATGAAGGAGCCTGGTCCCTGCCCTGGGTCAGCAGAACTTGGATTCCATAATACAAACCTGCCACTTGAGTGGTTCTGTCCAGTAAGATTCAGTCTTTTTAAAATACATTTGGGAAGGAGACTCCCTGGAGATGAGCTTGATCTGCTGTCAGGTATCAGAGGGATAAGGCCCTCAGGTGACTGTGGGGTTTCACACCAAAAACAGAAATACCAGGGGATCCTAAGATACTTTAGTATTTTCATACCTTTTGGAAAATCCTGTGAGGAGACGTCTTGCACAGTAATGGGCTTGAGCGACAGCCGGCAGGAAAGATCGCCTCCAGACATCCCTCTGTGTGTTTTCATGAAAAGATATTTAGAGATGACAGTGTTAAAACATGGTTACTACTGGCCAGAGATTTTTGGTTTCCCTGAGGAAGCCTGGCTTTAAATTATTTAGGAGAAACTGAAAAAAATACTTTGGATAAACTTGTAATAATGAGTAATATTATGAGACATATTTAATGAATGGTACCTAGATAAAAACAGGGGTTTTGTTTTCATGTTTTTGTGTCTGTGTTTGTACTGATGTGTCACTTAGATGATGAAGGGTTTATGTTTGTTTATTGTAGCAGAGGTCAAAAGCAATTTTTAATTAAAATAACATGTTGTGAAATGGATGGATCCCTGAATTTGATTCTGATTATTGGTTAGGTTTGAGAATGTGTTGGGAAGGTTTGAGATCGTTGAAGAGGAAAGAAAAAAAAGAAGAATTTTGCTGAAGGGGAGATCAGAAGGTACAGGGAAAGTGTTGAATGGATCTGATGTATGAAAGTTACTGGGAAAGGCATAACGCTTTGTTTATGGTCTTGGTAAATTTAAGATACGGAAAAACTTACTAGATAAATGAATAAATAAGATATATATATTTTGTGAGAATGATATTTAGAGGAAATAAATCTAAATAATGTGTAACATTAGAAATACAGTGTTAATGCAGTATTACCAGTTATGGTAAAATAAATTAAGTTAGAGAGGTCAGCATTAACATAATAACATTTGAACATACATGGGGCAATTGGGTATTTAGTCAGCTACCAATTGTGTAAGTTCTCCCACTTAAAAAGGTGTGAGAGGTCTGTAATTTTTATCATTTTTTGTCCGTCAACTTTGAGGGACAAAATGAGAAAATCACATTGTCTGATTTTTAAAGATTTTATTTGAAAATTATGGTGAAAAAAAGTAATTTACCTATATGCCTTTGTTGTCAATGACAAATGTTTTCTGTACGTCTCCACACAGTTTTCACACACTGTTGCTGGTATTTTGGCCCATTCCTCAATGCAAATCTCCTCTAGAGCAGTGATGTTTTGGGTCTGTCGCCATGGCAACACAGACTTTCAACTCCCTCCAAAGATTTACTTTAGGGTTGAGATCTGGAGACTGGCTAGGCCACTCCAGGACCTCCACATGCTTCTTAGGAAGCCACTGTCATACTGAATGACCCAGCCATGTTTCATCTTCAATGCCCTCAGGTTCCCCAGCCTCCACAACCGGCTCTTTGTTAAGGCAGAGAAGTGCGAGTTTCATGTCTCTTCTCTCTCTTTTCTTGGCCTCATGGTGGGAGGGGACAGGATCCAGATGGATCCCGCTAAAGTCGCAGCTGTCAGGGACTGGCCTACTCCTGCCATAAGGAAGGACATGCAGCGCTTCCTAGGATTTGATAACTTCTATAGGAAGTTCATCAGGGGCTTCAGCACCATCGCAGCTCCCCTCCACTCACTGACCTAGGCGCTGTTCTGTCACAGCGTTCGGCCAAGGATGGCCACATCCACCCATGTGTCTAACTATGATGAGAACTATGATGTGGGGGACCGGGCGCTGCTAGCCATCAAGGTAGCACTGGAGGAGTGGCGCCATTGGCTCGAGGGCACTCAGCATTCTTTTATAGTTTGGAATAACCACAAGAACCTTGAGTACCTCAGAAGTGTTAAAGGCTCAACCCACGCCAGGCCAGGTGGGTTTTGTTCTTTTCACGCTTTTACTTTACTGTCTCCTGTTGTCCAGGATCCAAGAACCTGAAACCCGATGCCCTCTCTCGTTTGGGAGAACCCGCCTTCTTGGCCCCAGAACCGCCCACGTGTGTCCTCCCTTCCTTTTGTTTTGTTGGAGACTTAAACTGGGGAGTAGAGGAGAAGGTGAAACAGGTCACCACTGGCACCCAGCCTCCCGCCGGATGTCCCCGAGGCTTGCTTTTTGCCCGACCGATCTACGTTCGCAAGTAATCCATTGGGCCCATGCCTCCAGCTTTGCCTGCCACCCTGCAGTAAGGAGGACTCTCTTCCTGGTTAAACCACGTTTCTGGTGGCCTGTCATGGAGAAAGAGATTATGTATGGGAGTATGTGGCAGCCTGCCCAGTCTGTGCCAGAAACAAGACATCCTCCGGCCGCCCCCCCTGGACTGCTGCGTCCACTGCATGTGCCACACCGTCCCTGGTCCCACATCTTCCTGGACTTTGTAACTGGGCTGCCTGCCTCTGAAGGTAATAACAGTTGTGCTAACTGTGGTTTACCGTTTCTCTAAAATGGCTTGTTTCATCCCTCTGCCCAAGCTGCCCTCTGCTAAGGAGACGGCCGAGGTCCTGCTGTCAAAGGTCTTCAGGATCCACAGATTCCCATCCGATGTTGTTTCTGACCAAGGCCTGCAGTTTATCTCATGGTTTTGGAAAGCCTTCTGCTCTCTACTGGGAGCCACCGTGAATCTATCCTCTGGATATCACCCTCAGACCAACGGACAGTACGAGAGGGTCAACCAGGAGTTGGAGAAGGGGCTGCGCGTCCTAGCTGCCAGTCGGCCGACCACCTGCTGTTCTCAACTGGTCTAGGTAGAGTTCGCTCACAACACATTTCCCTGCTCCTCCACTGGTTTCTCCCCTTTTCACTGTGTTTATGGCTACCAGCCTCCATTGTTACCCTCTCAAGAGCAGGAGCTCTGTGTGCCATCAGCTCTGGCACTCATCCGCCGCAACCGCAGTCCCTGGGCCAGGGCTCGCTGCACCCTACTGCTAAAGTCAGGGCAGTACAAGAAGGGGGCAGGATCATGGCGGTCTCCAGTTCCAGCCTACCGAGAGGGCCAGAAGGTCTGCTTATCTACAAGGGATTTGCCTCTGTGCCTGGAATCTCATAAGCTGGCTCCTAAGTTTATTTGACCTTTCCCTTTGTCTAAAGTTATTAATCCTCTGGCTGTGAGGGTCCGACTCTCGAGGACCATGAAGTGTTGCCCCACCTTCCATGTCAGTCGACTCAAGCCTGCACCCATCAGTCCCTGCAGAACCACCTCCGCCTCCCTCTTGGCTTGTGAACGGTAGTCCTGTATATATGGTTCACCACTTCCTGGATGTCAAACAGCGCAGTCGGGCTGTCAGTTCTCGATGGACTGGGAGGGTTACAGTCCTGAAGAACGTTCATGGGTTGCGGCCAGCGACATCCTGGACCCCACTCTCATCCAGGACTTCTACGACCAACGTGCAGCTCTCTCAGGTCCGTCGAGAGCCGGACGTGGGGGGGGGGGGTTGTCACTCCCTGCTGTGAGACCAACCTCTTTTCTTATTTCCTGTTTTATTTTGGTGTCACAGTCCTGTTTCAGTTCTGTTTCCTGATTCTCATTATTCTGATTCCTTACAGCTGTTTGTGGTTGTACTTAACCGCTCTCTTGACTCTTTCAGTTGCCAGTTTGTTAGTTTCCTGACTCTCGTCCCAGCCTTTGTTCCTAGCTTAGATTTTTGTGCCTTGACCCTGTTTTTGGATATTGGATTACCTTTTGCCTCACGACTTGGAGTTCTGCTTGACCTTTAATAAAGGATTTGTGTATTTCCTTTTAACCTGCATTTGAGTCGTCCTTCATACTTGCCTAACAATTTCAGCTTAAGTTCATCTTGACTACATCAGGTTCCAGCCAGATTCAACTGTTTAGTCTCTTCCTGGCCCTATTTGATTTTACTGTCATTTCTTAGTTTAGCTTCTGTGAGACTTTAGATCCAGGATTCAACCATTTTCAGAGGTTTTAGCAGATTCTTTGCCAACTTCAAAATTTATTCAGATATTTTTCAGTCTGTTTTCCACGGATTTAGCTGTATTTACACATTTCTACTTAGATGAAGCTTTAACCCTGTTCTTTGGCTTTTTTCACAGGTTTAGGCAATTTTTTCAGCTCAATTACACTTTTTCAGCAAATTTCTACATTGACCTTTTAACAGTTCAGAAATTTTCAGAAATTGTATTCAAGTTTAACTACTTTAAGCTTCATTAAACTTCAACAATTTAAAGTTTTCTGCAAAATTTTACAGTTCAAATACATGTCAGCTCATTTCAGCTTCATTCAGCTGGTTTTGGGCAATTTCAGCTGTATCAGTCAGCTCTCAGCATTCAAACTTTGCATTTTTGCAAGAAATGCAACCTTTCTAGTTTAATTTATTTTGATAGGACGCATCNATCCGTTTATGGTTTGGAATAACCACAAGAACCTTGAGTACCTCAGAAGTGCTAAAGGCTGAACTCACACCAGGCCAGGTGCGTTTTGTTCTTTTCATGCTTTAACTTTACTGTCTCCTATTGACCAGGATCCAAGAATCTGAAACCCGATGCCCTCTCTCGTTTGGCAGAACCCGCCTTCTTGGCCCCAGAACCGCCAACGTGCGTCCTCCCTTCCTCTTGTGTCATTGGAGCCATAACCTGGGGAGTAGAGGAGAGGGTGAAACAAGCCACCGCTGGCACCCAGCCTCCCGCCGGATGTCCCCAAGGTTTGCTTTTTGTCCCCCGGATCTACATTTGCAAGTAATCCATTGGGCCCATGCCTCCAGCATTGCCTGCCACCCTGCAGTAAGTAGGACTCTCCTCTTCCTGGTTCAACCACGTTTCTGGTGGCCTGTCATGGAGAAAAAGATTATTTATGGGATTATGTGGCGGCCTGCCCAGTCTGTGCCAGAAACAAGACATCCTCCGGCCGCCCCAGCTGGACTGCTGCGTCTACTGCCTGTGCCACACCGTCCCTGGTCCCACATCTTCCTGGACTTCGTAACTGGGCTGCCTGCCTCTGAAGGTAATAACAGTTGTGCTAACTGTGGTTTACCGTTTCTCTAAAATGGCTCGTTTCATCCCTCTGCCCAAGCTGCCCTCTGCTAAGGAGATGGCCGAGGTCCTGCTGTCAAAGGTCTTCAGGATCCACAGATTCCCATCCGATGTTGTTTCTGACCAAGGCCTGCAGTTTATCTCACGGTTTTGGAAAGCCTTCTGCTCTCTGCTGGGAGCCACCGTGAATCTATCCTCTGGATATCACCCTCAGACCAACGGACAGTACGAGAGGGTCAACCAGGAGTTGGAGAAGGGGCTGCGCGTCCTAGCTGCCAGTCGGCCGACCACCTGCTGTTCTCAACTGGTCTAGGTAGAGTTCGCTCACAACACATTTCCCTGCTCCTCCACTGGTTTCTCCCCTTTTCACTGTGTTTATGGCTACCAGCCTCCCTTGCTCCCCCTCTCAAGAGCAGGAGCTCCATGTGCCGTCAGCTCTGGCACTCATCCGCAGCTGTCGCAGTCCCTGGGCCAGGGCTCGCCGCACCCTACTGCTAAAGTCAGGGCAGTACAAGAAGGGGGCAGATTCATGGCGGTCTCCAGTTCCAGCTTACCGAGAGGGCCAGAAGGTCTGCTTATCTACAAGGGATTTGCCTCTGTGCCTGGAATCTCATAAGCTGGCTCCTAAGTTTATTGGACCTTTCCCTTTGTCTAAAGTTATTAATCCTCTGGCTGTGAGGGTCCGACTCTCGAGGACCATGAAGTGTTGCCCCACCTTCCATGTCAGTCGACTCAAGCCTGCACCCATCAGTCCCTGCAGAACCACCTCCGCCTCCCTCTTGGCTTGTGAACGGTAGTCCTGTATATATGGTTCACCACTTCCTGGATGTCAAACAGCGCAGTCGGGCTGTCAGTTCTCGATGGACTGGGAGGGTTACAGTCCTGAAGAACGTTCATGGGTTGCGGCCAGCGACATCCTGGACCCCACTCTCATCCAGGACTTCTACGACCAACGTGCAGCTCTCTCAGGTCCGTCGAGAGCCGGACGTAGGGGGGGGGGGGTTGTCACTCCCTGCTGTGAGACCAACCTCTTTTCTTATTTCCTGTTTTATTTTGGTGTCACAGTCCTGTTTCAGTTCTGTTTCCTGTTTCTCATTATTCTGATTCCTTACAGCTGTTTGTGGTTGTACTTAACCGCTCTCTTGACTCTTTCAGTTGCCAGTTTGTTAGTTTCCTGACTCTCGTCCCAGCCTTTGTTCCTAGCTTAGATTTTTGTGCCTTGACCCTGTTTTTGGATATTGGATTACCTTTTGCCTCACGACTTGGATTTCTGCTTGACCTTTAAAAAAGGATTTGTGTATTTCCTTTTAACCTGCATTTGAGTCGTCCTTCATACTTGCCTAACAATTTCAGCTTAAGTTCATCTTGATTACATCAGGTTCCAGCCAGATTCAACTGTTTAGTCTCTTCCTGGCCCTATTTGATTTTACTGTCATTTCTTAGTTTAGCTTCTGTGAAACTTTAGATCCAGGATTCAACCATTTTCAGAGGTTTTAGCAGATTCTTTGCCAACTTCAACATTTATTCAGATATTTTTCAGTCTGTTTTCCACGGATTTAGCTGTATTTACACATTTCTACTTAGATGAAGCTTTAACCCTGTTCTTTGGCTTTTTTCACAGGTTTAGGCAATCTTTTCAGCTCAATTACACTTTTTCAGCAAATTTCTACATTGACCTTTTAACAGTTCAGAAATTTTCAGAAATTGTATTCAAGTTTAACTACTTTAAGCTTCATTAAACTTCAACAATTTAAAGTTTTCTGCAAAATTTTACAGTTCAAATACATGTCAGCTCATTTCAGCTTCATTCAGCTGGTTTCAGGCAATTTCTGTCACGGTTCTGGCTCCTGCTCTCTGCCCCTCCCTCATCGGTTTGCCCTGCTCCTGTGCTCTCTGCCCCTCCCTCACCTGCTAATCAATCATCATTGTTTCCACCTGTCCCTCTGACTATTTATACCTCAGTCCCACAGCCACTCAGCGCGAGATCGTCTGATGTGTTTTTGCCACTCTGTTCATCTAGCCTCATAGTTCTGTCCATAGATCATAGTTTTTCTTGTCTTAGCTCTCGTTTTTTGACCATAGTTTTTCCGCCTCCTGACCACTGCCTCTAGCCTTCTCCCCGCCGGACCCCGTTTTGGATTTGCTGGTTTTTTTATCTTACCTTCTGTTGTTGGATTTCCGCCTCTGCCTGCCCCCTCTGGACTCTGCCTGCCTCGTCTCCAAACCGGACCGTCTCTGACCACCCCGCATCGGATTACGGACTTTACCTACCCTCAGTGGTGAGGCTCATATTTCCACTTCCCCTTTCCCCTTTTTTTCTAAATAAAATACTTTTTTTGATACATCCTGTTGTCTGGGTCTCGTTATGGGTCCGACTCGAGTCGCGATCGTGACAGCACGATCTCGCCCACATAGACCCGAGACCCTAGACAAGACCGAACCAGTTTCAGTGTCAAGCATTGCCGACCAACCTTCGGACCAAGCAGAGGAGGCCACCATACGGAGGGTGCTTCAAATCATCGCCACAGCATCCCCAGTCTTCCGAGGTCCGGAGGGACCTGCCTGTCCCCATAAAAGGTTACGTGTGGCGAAACTACTCTACGGGCTCTTCTGGGAGGAGCCAAGATTGGCAGCGTTTCCTGCGTTGTCGCTTCACGTAGCATCGATCAAGTGTGACTACCTGGCAGCGCTGCGAGACCTCTCGACGGAGGGGCTCACCTGCTGTTCGGTGCACGAGTCTGACGCTCCGTGTCGGTTCCAGCCGGAGGTCACACCCGACGCCTCGCCTCTCCTTCAGCCGGGAGTCCCGCAGCCAGTTGCCTCTCCACCTCTTCCTCAGTCACCCCAGCCACCGAGGGTTCCGTCACCGGACGCCTCGCTCCCTGTTCCACCGAGGGTCCCGTCGCCGGACTCCTCGCTCCTTGATCCACCGAGGGTCCCGTCGCCGGACGCCTCGCTTCCTGTTCCACCGAGGGTCCCGCCGCCGGACGCCTCGCTCCCTGTTCCACCGAGGGTCCCGCCGCCGGACGCCTCGCTCCCTGTTCCACCGAGGGTCCCGCCGCCGGACGCCTCGCTCCCTGTTCCACCGAGGGTCCCGCCACCGGACGCCTCGCTCCCTGATCCACCGAGGGTCCCGTCGCCTGAAGCCTCGCTCCCTGTTCCACCGAGGGTCCCGCCGCCGGACGCCTCGCTCCCTGTTCCACCGAGGGTCCCGCCGCCGGACGCCTCGC
>SSNR01000419.1:355824-367130 GCA_006937965.1 Callopanchax toddi | reverse complement strand
GGTCCTGTGTCCAGTCCAAGTCCTGAGGGTCCTGTGTCCAGTCCAAGTCCTGAGGGTCCTGTGTCCAGTCAAATTCCTGAAGGTCCCGAAGTCCCCGGGTCAAGTCGAGGTCCCGATCCAGTCCCCGTTCCTCGTCAAGGTCCCGATCCAACCCCTGTTCCAGCGTCTAGTCCAGCCCCTGTTCCAGCGTCAAGTCCAGCCCCCGTTCCAGCGTCAAGTCCAGCCCCCGTTCCAGCGTCAAGTCCAGCCCCCGTTCCAGCGTCAAGTCCAGCCCCCGTCGGTCCCAGAGTCCCGGTGCCTGATCCGGACCCGGGGCTCCCTGAGCCTGAACCGGACCCGGGGCTCCCTGAGCCTGAGCCGGACCCGGGCCTCCCTGAGCCTGAGCCCGACCCGGGCCTCCCTGAGCCTGAGCCCGACCCGGGCCTCCCTGAGCCTGAGCCGGACCCAGGCCTCGTTAGGCCGGGCTGCTTTGGCCCTCATGCCTGTTCCCCCTCCTCCCTCCCTGTATGGTTTCCTGTTGGGGCGTCTGGAATCCGCCCCTTGTGGGGGGGGGGTTCTGTCATGGTTCTGGCTCCTGCTCTCTGCCCCTCCCTCACCGGTTTGCCCTGCTCCTGTGCTCTCTGCCCCTCCCTCACCGGTTTGCTCTGCTCCTGTGCTCTCTGCCCCTCCCTCACCTGCTAATCAATCATCATTGTTTCCACCTGTCCCTCTGACTATTTATACCTCAGTCCCACAGCCACTCAGCGCGAGATCGTCTGATGTGTTTTTGCCACTCTGTTCATCTAGCCTCATAGTTCTGTCCATAGATCATAGTTTTTCTTGTCTTAGCTCTCGTTTTTTGACCATAGTTTTTCCGCCTCCTGACCACTGCCTCTAGCCTTCTCCCCGCCGGACCCCGTTTTGGATTTGCTGGTTTTTTTATCTTACCTTCTGTTGTTGGATTTCCGCCTCTGCCTGCCCCCTCTGGACTCTGCCTGCCTTGTCTCCAAACCGGACCGTCTCTGACCACCCCGCATCAGATTACGGACTTTACCTACCCTCAGTGGTGAGGCTCATTTTCCCACTTCCCCTTTCCCCTTTTTTTCTAAATAAAATACTTTTTTTGATACATCTTGTTGTCTGGGTCTCGTTATGGGTCTGACTCGAGTCGCGATCGTGACAAATTTCAGCTGTATCAGTCAGCTCTCAGCATTCAAACTTTGCATTTTTGCAAGAAATGCAACCTTTCTAGTTTAATTTATTTTGATAGGACGCATCGGAAAAATTTTCATTATTTTGTTTTTAATTAACATCATTAGTTCAGCTGATTTGTCATAACTTACTTGGTTTTTGTTTGTTGTCTGAATTGTAACATTAATTACCATATTGACCAGAATATCGGATTACCATGATTTTAAGACGATCCCCCTTTCCAAGACTAAGCTTCAGGAAAAATAATAAAATCATATTTTAAAGAAACTTTTTTTATTTAAATTTTGAGAAAGTCTGTTGTTTTTAAACTGTCCACATTTTTTTATGTTATGAAATTACAAATGTGTATTGTGCTGCTACCTTTTCCAATAAGGGAGCTCTTGTAAAAGAAATCGTAGATGTCAGTGAGTCCTTCATGCTTAAATAAAATTTTTAATAAATAAGAAGTTACATATACCTTAAGCTAAGTAATCTAATTTAACTTTTATTGTTTTGTGAAGCACTAAAGCGCTTTGTAAATAAAGTTTAGTTGAGCTAAGTTTCAATATTGAATGTTATCAAGAATGAGAAACTCCTTCTGTATTTAAAAAATTGTGAGGGTTGAAAAATGTGGCCTTTAACTTTTTTTGCATAACTCCACAATTGACACATCATACAACATATTTCGTGAAAGTAATTGAAACATATGTTTAAAATATAAGTCAAAAACTTTTTCAAAAAATGCTATAGGCTATCTTAGAAAGCATGCAATTGTTTATTCTAAAGGAGGAGTGTCAACAGTTGTCTACAGTGACTAAAGAGAGGAGGAAACAAAAAAGAGGAGGGATTGAAAAAGTAAGTCTTACTACAGAAGGTTCTGTTCAGAGCAGCAGCAGCACTCTGATGATGGAGACACAAGGAGGTGTTGGACTTTGTTATCCTCATCTCCTCAACAGCTCCTGTAAAAAGCCAACATTTCTGTGGTCTGAAGCTGCTATCCTGAACATCACACTATTCATCTCTCTGATAACTGTTTCTCTCAACCTGCTAATCATCATCTCAATCTCTCACTTCAGGTAAGATTATATTTTTAGTCATTTGAACTTGTAGAATAGAAACATATTAAATGAAGATGAAAAATATAATGAATGGGTAACTGATGATTTTCTGTCTTCCTGCAGGCAGCTCCACACACCCACTAACATCCTCCTCCTCTCGCTGGCTGTCTCTGACTTCCTGGTTGGTCTCCTGCTGATGCCTTTGGAGACTCTTAGAAAGTCAGCCTGCTGGTTATTTGGAGACTTCATCTGTGTTTTATACAATTATCTGATTACTTACATTGTCTGTACTTCAAATGGAAACATTGTTCTCATATCAGTTGACCGCTATGTGGCTATTTGTGACCCTCTGCATTATCCTATCAGAGTTTCTAGAGCAAAGGTTTCCCTCTGTGTTTGTTTCTGTTGGCTGTGGTATGCTTTCTACAGCATTTTCTTTTTAAATGATGAGTTGATTGAACCAGGCAGGAGTAATTCCTGCATTGGTGAATGTATAATTTCCATAAGCTACGTCGCAGTAACTGTTGATCTGATTTTGAACTTCATATTTCCAGTTACAGTCATTGTAGTTTTGTATTTGAGAGTTTTTGTAGTGGCTGTGTCTCAGGCCCGTTTGATGCGCTCTCACATTACAGCTGCAACTTCTCAGCTTCCAGTGAACCCTGAAAAGAAAGAACAAAGGACAAAGAAATCTGACTTGAAAGCAGCCAGGACTCTAGGTATTCTTATCCTAGCATATCTAATGTGTTATTGTCCATTTTATTGTTACAGTCTGTTTGAGGGTAATGTAAAAACAGATTCATCTGGACCAATGTTTTTCTTGTTCTTTCTCTCTTTTTTGAACTCCTGTCTAAACCCTCTGATCTATGCTCTGTGTTTTCCCTGGTTCAGAAAAGCGATTAAACTCATTGTGACTCTGCAGATCCTGCAGCCTGGATCCTGCGATGCCAACATTCTGTAGTGAAGCTGTTTGATTGCAAAAAAAAAAAAAAAAAAATACTGAACTACAACTGAGTACTCCCCCAATATGATCTGATCAGTTCATTATTTACAAAGTGTTGTTCGGGAAAAAAAAAAGGTTTCTAATTGTATTTAGGTTTCAATGATCTAAATACATGTGATTTCAAATATCCTCACTAATTATAATAATAATGTGATTATTGCATGGGTTAAGCCTCTTGATGTTTATATTAGTGATGTGACGTTAATGAACGAGTCAAATCTTTTGAATATCTCTTCACTTTGAATGAGGATAAGAGTCCTTGTAAAGAACCGTTCATTTCTTTGTATTAACTGTAAAGTTTGAGTCTGGGAGGCAATATTCAACGACAATGGCTGACAATGACAGTGTTAAAAGATGTTTACTACTGGCCAGAGATTTTTGGTTTCCCTGAGGAAGCCTGGGTTTAAATTATTTAGGAGATTTAGGAGAAACTGAAAAAAATACTTTGGATAAACTTGTAATAATGAGTAATATTATGAGACATATTTAATGAATGGTACCTAGATAAAAACAGGGGTTTTGTTTTCACGTTTTTGTGTCTGTGTTTGTACTGATGTGTCACTTAGATCAGTGTTTTTCCACCTTTTTTTGAGTCAAGGCTCACTTTTTTATTGAAAAAAATCGCAAGGCACATCGGGAGGCAGGGGGTCAGGGAATCCAGTACTAACACCTGTCAGAACCTCCCAGACTGGAGTCACAAGCCCACCCAACATTCACCAGACAAAATGAGCTCATTGATGGTTGATAAAGTTATCAGATGAATTTTGTCAAATCAAACATTTTTAACACTAAAACAACTTCATCTGTCAGGACTGCATCTGTTTTCAAAGGCTCATCCTGTTTTAATAGTTTTACTGTAGAAGCTCTCATCTCCTGACAATAAAGGATTAGCTTTAGTTTACAGGTGACCTGATTAAAGTTAAACTGTCTATTTTTTACCACAATGAATAACTTCAAACTGATTATTTTCATCAAAAAGTGATTGTAGCATCCAGTTTATCTGTGATGGATTAAATCTGCCTTAAAATGACTTTATTTCTCTAATATTAATTTCATTATCCGTGTTACAGCATGCACAGCTCTGATTTGTTGAATTTTAAACTGTCAGGCTGAGAAACTTGTGATGCACGCTCTCATTATGACAACAGGCGCGAGCACATCTGCTACTCACCAGTCTGACAGGTGATCAGAATAACGGGACCTTCAGCCAAAGAGAGGAGACATTAAAGAAAAAAAACAGTGAACCTTTCAGACCGTTAAAAAACGAGTTATGCTGATGGGTTTTTACTCAGATTTATTTTTTTATTTTTTATTTTTTTGCCAAATGCGCATTACTCAGGATCAAACCGAAATGATGACGACCCAACCCAGTGTCTGTGGACCCGCTGATCTGTTTTATGGACCGGGCAGATCAAAGTATGAATTTTTAAAAGTCGGGACTGTCGTTGCTGCTCCACCAGGAAACACCAGAGAGCCAGTCCATGACTGCTTGACGCGGCGGAGGCAAAGGGTCTACGACTCAACTTGTGAATCCGTTGCATCAAGCGATCGCCAGCCTCCCCCTCCTCCTCCTTTTCCTCCTCCTCGACTAAGTCCGAACCACAGACTTGATGCGGTCCAGTTTGGCGGTAGGAGGCGTGCCGGTGCTGAGCGTGTTGCGGGCTGCGGCGTCTCAGAGCGCATCGTGCGTCTTCCCAGAGAGCACATTAACCCCGGACCAGGTCCAGGTCCTGAATTTGCTGCGCGGTCTGACTCCAAACAGAACCAAAGTCTGCCATTTGGTGATGGCTGGCACAGATGCACAACAATGGAATATTATTTGCAGATAAAAGTTTTCAAAAAATGTGTTTTAGACCAATAGGTGACATTGAATAATTTCCTGCGGCACACCTGATGATCTCTCACGGCACACTAATGTGCCGCGGAACAGTGGTTGAAAAACACTGACTTAGATGATGAAGGGTTTATGTTTGTTTATTTTAGCAGAGGTCAAAAGCAATTTTTAATTAAAATAACATGCTTGTTGTGAAATGGATGGATGCCTGATTTTGGTTCTGATGTATTGGTTAGGTTTGAGAATGTGTTGGGAAGGTTTGAGATCATTGAAGAGGAAAGAGAAAAGGAAGAATTTTGCTGAAGGGGGAGATTAGAAGTTACAGGGAAAGTGTTGAATGGATCTGATGTATGAAAGTTACTGGGAAAAGCATAACGCTTTGTTTATGGTCTTGGTAAATTTAAGATACGGATAAACTTACTAGATAAATGAATAAATAATATATATATCATTTGTGAGACTGATATTTAGAGGAAATAAATCTAAATAATGTGTAACATTAGAAATACAGTGTTAATGCAGTATTACCAGTTATGGTAAAATAAATTAAGTTAGAGAGGTCAGCATTAACATAATAACATTTGAACATACATGGGGCAATTGGGTATTTAGTCAGCTACCAATTGTGTAAGTTCTCCCACTTAAAAAGGTGTGAGAGGTCTGTAATTTTTATCATTTTTTGTCCCTCAACTTTGAGGGACAAAATGAGAAAATCACATTGTCTGATTTTTAAAGATTTTATTTGAAAATTATGGTGAAAAAAAGTAATTTACCTACATGCCTTTGTTGTCAATGACAAATGTTTTCTGTACGTCTCCACACAGTTTTCACACACTGTTGCTGGTATTTTGGCCCATTCCTCAATGCAAATCTCCTCTAGAGCAGTGATGTTTTGGGTCTGTCGCCATGGCAACACAGACTTTCAACTCCCTCCAAAGATTTACTTTAGGGTTGAGATCTGGAGACTGGCTAGGCCACTCCAGGACCTCCACATGCTTCTTAGGAAGCCACTGTCATACTGAATGACCCAGCTATGTTTCATCTTCAATGCCCTCAGGTTCCCCAGCCTCCACAACCGGCTCTTTGTTAAGGCAGAGAAGTGCGAGTTTCACGTCTCTTCTCTCTCTTTTCTTGGTCTCATGGTGGGAGGGGACAGGATCCAGATGTTTCCCTCTAAAGTGGCAGCTGTCAGGGACTGGCCTACTCCTGCCATAAGGAAGGACATGCAGCGCTTCCTAGGATTTGATAACTTCTATAGGAAGTTCATCAGGGGCTTCAGCACCATCGCAGCTCCCCTCCACTCACTGACCTAGGCGCTGTTCTGTCACAGCGTTCGGCCAAGGATGGCCACATCCACCCATGTGTCTAACTATGATGACAACTATGATGTGGGGGACCGGGCGCTGCTAGCCATCAAGGTAGCACTGGAGGAGTGGCGCCATTGGCTCGAGAGCGCTCAGCATCCGTTTATGGTTTGGAATAACCACAAGAACCTTGAGTACCTCAGAAGTGCTAAAGGCTGAACTCACACCAGGCCAGGTGCGTTTTGTTCTTTTCATGCTTTAACTTTACTGTCTCCTATTGACCAGGATCCAAGAATCTGAAACCCGATGCCCTCTCTCGTTTGGCAGAACCCGCCTTCTTGGCCCCAGAACCGCCAACGTGCGTCCTCCCTTCCTCTTGTGTCATTGGAGCCATAACCTGGGGAGTAGAGGAGAGGGTGAAACAAGCCACCGCTGGCACCCAGCCTCCCGCCGGATGTCCCCAAGGTTTGCTTTTTGTCCCCCGGATCTACATTTGCAAGTAATCCATTGGGCCCATGCCTCCAGCATTGCCTGCCACCCTGCAGTAAGTAGGACTCTCCTCTTCCTGGTTCAACCACGTTTCTGGTGGCCTGTCATGGAGAAAAAGATTATTTATGGGATTATGTGGCGGCCTGCCCAGTCTGTGCCAGAAACAAGACATCCTCCGGCCGCCCCAGCTGGACTGCTGCGTCTACTGCCTGTGCCACACCGTCCCTGGTCCCACATCTTCCTGGACTTCGTAACTGGGCTGCCTGCCTCTGAAGGTAATAACAGTTGTGCTAACTGTGGTTTACCGTTTCTCTAAAATGGCTCGTTTCATCCCTCTGCCCAAGCTGCCCTCTGCTAAGGAGATGGCCGAGGTCCTGCTGTCAAAGGTCTTCAGGATCCACAGATTCCCATCCGATGTTGTTTCTGACCAAGGCCTGCAGTTTATCTCACGGTTTTGGAAAGCCTTCTGCTCTCTGCTGGGAGCCACCGTGAATCTATCCTCTGGATATCACCCTCAGACCAACGGACAGTACGAGAGGGTCAACCAGGAGTTGGAGAAGGGGCTGCGCGTCCTAGCTGCCAGTCGGCCGACCACCTGCTGTTCTCAACTGGTCTAGGTAGAGTTCGCTCACAACACATTTCCCTGCTCCTCCACTGGTTTCTCCCCTTTTCACTGTGTTTATGGCTACCAGCCTCCCTTGCTCCCCCTCTCAAGAGCAGGAGCTCCATGTGCCGTCAGCTCTGGCACTCATCCGCAGCTGTCGCAGTCCCTGGGCCAGGGCTCGCCGCACCCTACTGCTAAAGTCAGGGCAGTACAAGAAGGGGGCAGATTCATGGCGGTCTCCAGTTCCAGCTTACCGAGAGGGCCAGAAGGTCTGCTTATCTACAAGGGATTTGCCTCTGTGCCTGGAATCTCATAAGCTGGCTCCTAAGTTTATTGGACCTTTCCCTTTGTCTAAAGTTATTAATCCTCTGGCTGTGAGGGTCCGACTCTCGAGGACCATGAAGTGTTGCCCCACCTTCCATGTCAGTCGACTCAAGCCTGCACCCATCAGTCCCTGCAGAACCACCTCCGCCTCCCTCTTGGCTTGTGAACGGTAGTCCTGTATATATGGTTCACTACTTCCTGGATGTCAAACAGCGCAGTCGGGCTGTCAGTTCTCGATGGACTGGGAGGGTTACAGTCCTGAAGAACGTTCATGGGTTGCGGCCAGCGACATCCTGGACCCCACTCTCATCCAGGACTTCTACGACCAACGTGCAGCTCTCTCAGGTCCGTCGAGAGCCGGACGTGGGGGGGGGGGGTTGTCACTCCCTGCCGTGAGACCAACCTCTTTTCTTATTTCCTGTTTTATTTTGGTGTCACAGTCCTGTTTCAGTTCTGTTTCCTGATTCTCATTATTCTGATTCCTTACAGCTGTTTGTGGTTGTACTTAACCGCTCTCTTGACTCTTTCAGTTGCCAGTTTGTTAGTTTCCTGACTCTCGTCCCAGCCTTTGTTCCTAGCTTAGATTTTTGTGCCTTGACCCTGTTTTTGGATATTGGATTACCTTTTGCCTCACGACTTGGAGTTCTGCTTGACCTTTAATAAAGGATTTGTGTATTTCCTTTTAACCTGCATTTGAGTCGTCCTTCATACTTGCCTAACAATTTCAGCTTAAGTTCATCTTGACTACATCAGGTTCCAGCCAGATTCAACTGTTTAGTCTCTTCCTGGCCCTATTTGATTTTACTGTCATTTCTTAGTTTAGCTTCTGTGAGACTTTAGATCCAGGATTCAACCATTTTCAGAGGTTTTAGCAGATTCTTTGCCAACTTCAAAATTTATTCAGATATTTTTCAGTCTGTTTTCCACGGATTTAGCTGTATTTACACATTTCTACTTAGATGAAGCTTTAACCCTGTTCTTTGGCTTTTTTCACAGGTTTAGGCAATCTTTTCAGCTCAATTACACTTTTTCAGCAAATTTCTACATTGACCTTTTAACAGTTCAGAAATTTTCAGAAATTGTATTCAAGTTTAACTACTTTAAGCTTCATTAAACTTCAACAATTTAAAGTTTTCTGCAAAATTTTACAGTTCAAATACATGTCAGCTCATTTCAGCTTCATTCAGCTGGTTTTGGGCAATTTCAGCTGTATCAGTCAGCTCTCAGCATTCAAACTTTGCATTTTTGCAAGAAATGCAACCTTTCTAGTTTAATTTATTTTGATAGGACGCATCAGAAAAATTTTCATTATTTTGTTTTTAATTAACATCATTAGTTCAGCTGAATGTCATAATTTACTTGGCTTTTGTTTGTTGTCTGAATTGTAACATTAATTACCATATTGACCAGAATGTCGGATTACCATGATTTTAAGATGACCCCCCTTTCTAAGACTAAGCTTCAGGAAAAATAATAAAATCACATTTTAAAGAAACTTTTTTATTTAAATTTTGAAAAAGTCTGTTGTTTTTAAACTGTCCACATTTTTTTATGTTATGAAATTACAAATGTGTATTGTGCTGCTACCTTTTCCAATAAGGGAGCTCTTGTAAAAGAAATTGTAGATGTCAGTGAGTCCTTCATGCTTAAATAAAATTTTTAATAAATAAGAAGTTACATATACCTTAAGCTAAGTAATCTAATTTAACTTTTATTGTTTTGCGAAGCACTAAAGCGCTTTGTAAATAAAGTTTAGTTGAGCTAAGTTTCAATAGTGAATGTTATCAGGAATGAGAAACTCCTTCTGTATTTAAAAAATTGTGAGGGTTGAAAAATGTGGCCTTTAACTTTTTTTGCATAACTCCACAATTGACACATCATACAACATATTTCGTGAAAGTAATTGAAACATATGTTTAAAATATAAGACAAAAACATTTCAAAAAATGCTATAGGCTATCTAAGAAAGCATGAGACGGTTTATTCTAAAGGAGGAGTGTCAACAGTTGTCTACAGTGACTAAAGAGAGGAGGAAACAAAAAAGAGGAGGGATTGAAAAAGTAAGTCTTACTACAGAAGGTTCTGTTCAGAGCAGCAGCAGCACTCTGATGATGGAGACACAAGGAGGTGTTGGACTTTGTTATCCTCATCTCCTCAACAGCTCCTGTAAGAAGCCAAGATTTCTGTGGTCTGAAGCTGCTATCCTGAACATCACACTATTCATCTCTCTGATAACTGTTTCTCTCAACCTGCTAGTCATCATCTCAATCTCTCACTTCAGGTAAGATTATATTTTTAGTCATTTGAACTTGTAGAATAGAAACATATTAAATGATGATGAAAAATATAATGAATGGTAACTGATGTTTTTCTGTCTTCCTGCAGGCAGCTCCACACACCCACTAACATCCTCCTCCTCTCGCTGGCTGTCTCTGACTTTCTGGTTGGTCTCCTGCTGATGCCTTTGGAGACTCTTAGAAAGTCAGCCTGCTGGACTTGGGGGAATTTTATCTGTATTTTATACAATTATCTGGTTACTTATATTGTCTGTACTTCAAATGGAAACATTGTTCTCATATCAGTTGACCGCTATGTGGCTATTTGTGACCCTCTGCATTATCCTATCAGAGTTTCTAGACCAAAAGTTTCCTGTTGTGTTTGTTTCTGTTGGCTGTGGTATGCTTTCTACAGCATTTTCTTTTTAAAGGATGAGTTGATTCAACCAGGCAGGAGTAATTCCTGCATTGGTGAATGTGTAGTATTCATAAGCTACATTGTAGTAACTGTTGATCTGATTTTGAACTTCATATTTCCAGTTACAGTCATTGTAGTTTTGTATTTGAGAGTTTTTGTAGTGGCTGTGTCTCAGGCCCGTTTAATGCGCTCTCACATTACAGCTGCAACTTTTCAGTTTTCAGTGAACCTTGAAAAGAAAGAACAAAGGACAAAGAAATCTGACTTGAAAGCAGCCAGGACTCTAGGTATTCTTATCCTAACATATCTAATGTGTTATTGTCCAATTTTTTTTACAGTCTGTTGGAGGGTAATGTAAACACAGATTCATCTGGACCAATGTTTTTCTTGTTTTTTCTCTCTTTTTTGAACTCCTGTCTAAACCCTGTGATCTATGCTCTGTGTTTTCCCTGGTTCCGAAAAGCGATTAAACTCATTGTGACTCTGCAGATCCTGCAGCCTGGATTCTGTGAAGCCAACATTCTGTAGTAAAGCTGTTTGATGGCTGAAAAAATACTGAACTACTACTGAGTACTCCTCCAATATGATCTGATCAGTTCATTATTTACAAAGTTTTGTTTGCAAAAAAAATGGTTTCTAATTGTATTTAGGTTTCAATGACCTAAAAACATGTGATTTCAAAACTCCTCACGAATTATAATAATAATGTGATTATTGCATGGGTTAAACCTCTTGATGTTTATATTACCGATGTGACGTTCATGAACGAGTCAAATCTTTTGAGTGTCTCTTCACTTTTTTTTTTTTTTTTTTTTTTTTTTTTTTT
>SSNR01000419.1:313273-348296 GCA_006937965.1 Callopanchax toddi | reverse complement strand
CTACAGAATAAAACTAACAAAAAGCTTTTCTAAAAAGGTAGGTTTTCAGGTTCTGTTTAAAAGCATCCACAGTTTGTGGAGACCTTAAGTGGACAGGGAGGGAGTTCCACAACCTCGGAGCAGCAGAGGAAAAAGCCCGATCTCCCATGCTGCAGAGCTTGGTTCTGGGGGTTTGAAGCGTGTTCGCTTTTACGGAGCGAAGGATGCGTGTGGTCGGGGAAGTGAGGAGTTCCTTTAGGTAGTGGGGGGCTTGACCGTAAATGCACTGGTGGGAGAGGAGGCAGAGTTTGTATTCTATTCTAAGTGGGACAGGGAGCCAGTGAAGTGCTTTCAGAATGGGGGTGATGTGCTCATGCTTGCGCACCCTCATCAGGATCCTGGCAGCGCTGTTCTGGATGTACTGTAGTCTCTGGAGGTTCTTGCCAGAGATCCCGATGAGATGACTAAAAACTAAAAAGTCTAGCGCTACCTCTGGTTGCGCAATCATGTGCTTTTCACGAAAGATTACCCAATGGCGGTATAAGGGGGGTATGGGGGTGGTGGTCGCGCTGTTGACTACGTGCAGGATTACACAGACGTGAGTCGGGAGTAGTGATGGGACTAATGGTTCTTTGATGGGAGCCATTCATTGGTGAGCCGTTTTCCTACGTGTTTTCTTTGTTTTTGCAACATTCTGCAACTAATTAACACTGACAAGTGGTCTGTTCGAAACTGATGGCCCCGCCCTTTTGCACAGCTGCACCTTTGACAATGAAGGCAGTTTGACTTCTTTTGTTATCTTTAATGTTTCAACTCATCCTATTGAAAAACAGCCATTCACACCTCCAACGGATTCCTCACCCAAGTGGCAGCCAGACAACTGCTCTCCACACCTCTCCCTCCCCCCTCAGCCCCCCTGCTGCATTAGCATTAAAACACCCGCGGCTTATATTCCGGTGCGGCTTATGTGTGGACAAATCTGCAATTTCCCCCAAATTTAGCTGCTGCGGCTTATAATTAGGTGCGCTTTATAGTCCGGAAATTACGGTACTATTCTGTCTAGAAACTGATTAATCTCATTATCTGATGGGTTAACCTGTGGAGAGTATAAGGTTTTATAAAAATCTCTGAAAGTGTTGTTTATACCTTCAGGATCATAAACTGTATTCCCAGTCACGTCTTTAACTGCAGATATAGTTGTTTTTTCTTTATTTTTTTTCAACTGGTTGGCTAGAAATCTACCTGATTTATTACTATGTTCAAAGTTTTCCATTCGAAGTCTTTGTGCTAAAAATTTTATTTTTTTATTAATAATTTGAGTGTCTCTTCACTTTGATAGAGGATAACAGAGTCCTTGTAAAGATTCATTCATTTCTTTGTTTTAACTATTGGGGAAGCTAATTAGCGACGCACATGTAGGTGTAACAACAAAGACTGTCCCCAAACATAGTTCCACTTGACATTTTTCTTTCAAAATATTGCAAAAAATCACCATAAAAGAGCCAGTTTTTTGAACAGCTTTTTCTCTCAGACAAGAATGAGATCAGCCTTCCTCATTGCACTGAGAGGGTCGCCAGTTCGATCCCAGCTCTGGCTGGGTTACTTTGTCATTTCGTCCTTGGGAAAGACACTTCACCCACCTTGCCTACTGCTGATGGTCAGAGGGACTTGGCAGGCATGGGTGCATGGCATCCCCCCTGTCAGTGTGACCCAGGGCAGCTGAGGCTACAATTTAGATTATCAACACCAGTGTGTGAATGTGTGTTAATGGGTGAATGACTGTTGTGTTGTACAGCGCTTTGTGGAGTGTAGAACACTCTAGAAAGCACTCTATAAATACAGGACATTTACTTTTTTGCCCCACTGTATGTAGAAATAACTTATTTAGGTTGACGTAAGATTAAAATAAACATCTCATCAATATCTAATTCTGTTATTTGTGTGAATGTATTAAATTAGGTTTAAAATAGGACACTTTAGGCATTAACCTATCTAACAAGCTGTACTGACAGTTTAACTAGAGGTCAAAGTTTCAGCTGTTGTCCAGAAGAAAGGTCAGAATCTGGGTCATAACAGGAGACAAAATACTAACGGATTCTATTTATTCACAATTAGTGACCATTTATACAGTAATCCCTCGTTTATCATAGGAGCTAAGTTCTAAAAATAGCCCGCAATAGGTGAAATCCGCAAAGTAGCAGTTATATATTTTTACAGTTATTCCAGATGTTTTAAGGCTGTAACACTCCTTACTACACACATTATACACTTTTCTCAGACAGGCATTAACATTTTCACACCTTTCTCTCTTATTTAAACACTATTGGACCATCAGAAAGGCAGAATAAATAATTTAATTGATTTATTGATCACGTCTGATGGACACAGTGTGCTTCATCGCTGTAAAAAGCCAGCAACTGCTGCCATGCAGCACCGATCACCTGCAGAGAAGCTGGAAGTGAGCTGAGAGCTGCTCTGTGCTTCTAACTAGAGGTGTCAATTTCAGCCTGAGCCATCAGGTCGAGTTAGGCCAAATTATTACATTAATTATTTCGGGTCGGGTTGGACACAGAGAGAGAGGGAAGAAAAGAGAAGCTGGAGAGTGCACCATTTGAAGATGTGACGTCAAAGCTGCTGTTCATGGTTCTGATTTTGCTGTCTGTCAATCAGTTATAAACATCTTTTCTACTTGTTAAAGTGTAGATTTTCATTCTCACCTCCCAATGCGCTGCAGACAAAAAAGCTCATAAGGGAAGGGGGCAAGATAAGGGTGTGACTCATCCAGGCTCTTGGGTGGTCCAGTGCACATTCTCCAGAGAGGAGTCAGGAAAATCATCATCCACTACACAGAGGAAATTGACTGACAATGGTCAGGACGCAGAACATAATGTGATTTTTTTAAGCATGCAAGTTTGCACTATAAATATCCACAAAACTGAGAGTCTACAAAAGGTGAACTGCACAAGAGTGAGGGACCACTGTAGTCCAAACAAGGATTAAAATATGAACAATTATATGACTCGCCTTCCTCCGCTTATCTGGGTCCAAATTGCAGAGGCAGCATACCAAGTAGGGCATCCCAGGCCATCCTCTCCACAGCCAAGTGCACCAGCTCCTCAGCTGGGATGCCCAAGCACTCCCTGGCCAACCTGGAGATGTATTTCCTCCAGCTTGTCCTGGGTCAACCTGGTGGCCTCCTGCCAGCAGGACATGCCCAAAACACCTCCCGAGGAAGGCGTCCAGGAGGATCCTAACTAGATGAACCATGGTCTTAGATTTGAAGGTGCTAATCCTCATCCCAGCCGCTTTACACTTGCGAACCTCCACAGCAAGAGCTGTAGGTCAGAGCTCAATGAAGCTAAGAGGACCACATCATCCGCAAAATACAGAGAAGAAATTCTCTTGCCATCAAACTCAACACCATGGCTGCACCTAGAAATCTTGTCCATAAAGATTATGAACAGGACCGGTGACAAAGGGCAGCCCTGCTGAAGTTCAACCCTCACCAGCAACAGGTCGGACTTACTGCCGACCAAACTCACGATCCTCTGTTACAGGGACTGAATGGCCCTTACCAAAAAACACCCCATACTCCTGGAGCGCCCCCTACAGGGTGCCCCTGGGGACATGGTCATAAGCCTTCTCCAAATCCACAAAAAACATGTGGATTGGTTGGGCATACTCCCATTACCCCTCCATCACCCTAGCAAAGGTAAAGAGCTGGTTCACAGGACCAGGACGAAAACCACATTGCTCCTTCTTAATCCGAGATTCAACCAATGACCACATCCTCCTCTCCAGTACCCTGGAGTAGACCTTTCCAGGGAGGCTGAGGAGTGTGATCCCCCTATAGTTGGAACTCACCCTCTAGTCCCCTTTCTGTCATGTATTCCTGTCTGTCTAGTCTTGTTTTAGTCTCGTCCTTGTCATAGTTTAGTTTTCTGTGTTTGGTTCATGTTTTGGTCTGTTTTTTTAGTCATAGTTCTAGTCATGTCAGTCTAGTTTCATGCCCCTGTGTTTCCTCCTTGCCCTGTGTTTTAATTGGTTCCTCTACTTTGTTTATTCTCCTCAGGTGTGTCTTGTTTCCTTGATTGTTCTCCTCCTGTATTTATAGCTCCCCAGTCTTGTCTTTCCTTGTCGGTTCATCTGTTCTGTTAGTCCTGTTTTGTCATAGTCACAGTCTTGTCATAGCCTTAGTCATAGTCCCTTGTTCTGTTCCTGTTCTTTTGTTTTCTAGTCTAGTCAGAGTTTTTAGTTTCTTAAATAAATTGCACCATTTGGATTTTACCTCTTTCTCCTGCCTCTGCTTCTCTGCACCGTTGGGTCCAACCTCCACAGTTCATGTCACTTTCTTAAAAATGGGGACCACCACCCTGGTCTGTCACTCCACAGGAACTGTCCCCAATTACCACACTATGTTGCAGAGACTTGTCAACCAACTATGACAGTCCTACAACATTTATAGCCTTGAGATACCCAGGATGATTTTCATCCACCCCCGGGGCTCCGCCGCTGTGTAGATGTTTGACTACCTCAACTTCTGCCCCAGAGATTGGACAGTCCATCCCCAGGCCTCCCAGCTCTGGTTCCTCATAGGAATGCGTGTTGGTGGGATTGAGGAGCTCCTCAAAGTATTCCTTCAATCACTCAACTATAGCCCCAGTTGATGTCAGCAGCTCCCCATCCCCACTGTACACAGTATGAATGAATTGCTGCCTTCCTCCCCTGAGGTGCTGGATGCTCATTTATAAAACTTGCTGATACAAAAAAAAACTAGCCTGAAAATTGCGTAAGTCACTTTTTACACATACTTTGGGATTTATAAAAGAAAACGTAACGAAAAATGTTTGTAACTTTAAACAAACTTTGAACCTTTGGGGACGGATAACCTGGCAGCGCAGCTGTTCAGATAGAAAAATTATGAATTTAAGACACAATTTCAGACTTGTACACCCTCACGCGCACACACAGAACCAACAATCACCCCCACCACCCGCATTTCTGAACAGAATAAAAATTAAAATCTGAATGGACATATGTCACATTTTAGAATATTCTCACATTATGTTCATACAGACATCTTCAGATTATATAACAACTCACTTATCGGTGCATTAATTGTGATTATTGAGACTTATGAATCCTGCAGTGACACTTGTGTGTAATGTGCTGCGGCCAGTAGGCAGACTCTGGTTGAAGAGAGAGCTTAGAGATTTCTAGGTCATGACTGACTGATCAGCGGATTTAGATTCCGTAACAAAAGTAAGAAAAACCTCCTCAAAATGGCTAAACTACATAAACCAATGTATCAATAAACAGTATCAGTGTATCTCTAATATTCGGCCACAACTATAACCAAAGCATGTCGCTATTTAAGTTATAAATTCACTCATCAGGACTTAGAACAGCTAGCCGCGGCTAGCTAGGCCTATGGGGGTTTTGAATAGAAAATCCACGACAGATTCATTGTTAATAAAAAATAGAAACAAATAAACGAAATCACTCACCATCGAGTTCATTAAATCAGGACACATGGAATCAATCGGCCATGTTTTCACAAGCTGCCAAATAGGATTCTTTGAGTAAATATCCATTTTGTTTTCTCCATGATAATTCCAAAAGCAAGAACTTTCAGGTCAACTTCCTGATCTGAGCTCAGCCAATACTCTGGTCTCCTGCCATTCTGCGCATGACACTTCAGCTCTCCTATATTTTGCACTAAAGTGTTGTTCCAGTGCGCATGTGTCAGTAATAGCAAACAAAGTGTAGGTCTATTTGTATAGATGAGTGCACCTAGGACGCAGAAGACCCCAAAGAAACAGGAAGTATATCTCTCAACCTTTTGGTCTGGTAAAACGTACTCAGTACTTATTGTATATATAATGGATGGATCATTTAGTTTTATTTTCACTTTTGATTTTTATATTTTGTGATTCATATCCTCTTCTTCTTCTTCCTCTTGGACTGGTGGGGCGGTGCCCTAGTGCCCCCTATGGATGGGCCGCCACTGGGTAAAATAGTATTTTTCTTAATCCCCATCAAAAGTTAAATTCCCTTTGACGCCTGTCAGGCCATTCCTACAGATTTCCCCTTAATGCAAATGAAGGATGAGTCAACCACACCATTAGTTGAAACCACGACTCCACCTATTCTTTTAAAACCAGAAGGCGCTAACTGCTTGCTCTCTTTTCCTGAGCTGCTCTGCTTTGCTGACCTGCTAACAGCTCCACTGGACTGTGTACTGACCTCGAGCCTTTGGGCTCCAGGGCGTGTCCGGCCTCTCAACATGGCTGGGCCTTGGAACTCCTGCAGACCACACTCTGAAACTTTCGTCATTAAGCTTATCTTTTCTTTATTTTTCACAATACTTTATCATCCAAAACCCAAGTTTAGACATTTTAAAGTTTATTTTTCTTTCATCCGGCGAATTAAGTTAAAACTTAAATCACTTCCAGTGCTTTATTTTGCTTTATTTCATCAACGTCTGAAAATGTCTTTCCATGAGAGTTCAACCCTGCTTGTTGAAATCATCAGGGCCCCCGAAGTCTCCCAGTTCAGCATCTTTATCCTGTCACCTTCAGAATCGTGAGTTACCCACTGGAGCCGTCTTTGAACCGAGACCAACACCAAAGGATAACAGAGGACCGCTGTTATTCCCTTTGGACGCACAACATGTCGACGGATGGCATCCTGGAAACTTCAAAGTTTGGTGAAGTTGACGTCAATTTGTGTGGCTATCAGTGTTGGGAACGTTACTTTAAAAAAGTAATTAGTTATAGTTACTCACTACTTGTTCCAAAAAGTAACTGAGTTAGGTACAGAATTACTTCATAACAAAAGTAACTAGTTACAGGGAAAATAATTTTTGCGTTACTATTTAAAAAAAATAGTAGTGGTATATCAAAGAATTAGGATTTTTCTGAGCAGTTTTTATGAGTAAATTTAAAAGAAATGGAAACTTTAGGACAGAATGACACCTCACAAACACATTCTGGTCTTTTAACTCAATGAGTTTGAAGTAGTGGATAAATCTCCACCTTGAAGATGACAACTTTTCATCCTAATGCTCCAGACTGCCCTGCTCCATCGCTGGCGTTTGTGTGTGTGTGTGTGTGTGCTTGTGTGTGCGCGGTTGCGCGCACAAGCAGTTTGTGCATGGGGACGATGCGTTCAGAGTACACAGTTTATTTCATCAATTTATACTGTAATAATCTGGTTATCGTTTGTTCTGAGACTATGCTTGGAAGTTAAGACGCTGTCCTTTTCTGCTTGATGTGAAAACAGCGAGAGTCGCATGAGAACAGCTGATGGGGAAACGGGGCGGAGCGCACGCGTGTGTGAGAGAGCTGCTGCAGCAGCAACAGAGAGCAGGAAACAGCTCTGTTCGGTTGTTTTTAACTGTTTTAGACTGGGTTAGTTTCTGCTCAGCGGAAAACTGAAGAGGCTAACTTTTCTGTTCAGCTACGACAGTTTCCCAACAATTAAATTAATAAATATCTAAATATATCGTATTGCTTGTACTATCCTGATATATTGCAATAAATCATATTGTTGCCTCTGTATCGTAATGCATATCATATTGCCAGATTCTTGTCCACACACCCCTAATATTTTATATCTTAAGTTCACGCTACAATACACATGGAGTAGTGAGTTACAGTATGCATGGTGCCTTAAAAGGTAATGTGTCCACTATAAATATAGAAATTCATTGGTAAAATGTAATCATTATTTCACTTTACTGTAACTACAATTATTTCAATTGTTTTAATCTAACATTTAGATTTTGCTGTAACAATGCTGTTATTTATATGCTGAGAAGATACGTTTAATATTGTACAATGCTTGAATGAACCTAATTAGATGATAAAGAATTAGTACATGGACTATGCCATAGTCCATGTACTAATCCCAAAACAGTCCCATAGTCACTATGGGACTGTTTTGTAAATGCAGGTCAGGGAACTCATTGATAAAACTTTGCATGCAAGGTTCCCCATCTCCAAAATGTACTTATTCCAGCCTCAAAATCTGTTTAAAGTTATGTAAATTTTTTGTCACCTTCTTTTCCATACAATAAAACCACAATGTTTGCGTGGAAAGTGGTTAAAAAAAGTTTTGTGCATTTGATTACCCTTACCTGTGTCCATGGAATACTGCTAATTCTCTAAGCTCCTTTGAACCTAGATAGTGACGTAAACATACCTTGAGGTGGATTACATAAAAGAGGAGTGTCAACAGTCTTCTACAGAGACTAAAGAGAGGAGGAAAGAAAAAAGAGGAGGAATGAAGGGAATTGATAAGTGTAAACAACAGATGGTTCTTATCAGAGCTGCAGCACTCTGATGATGGAGACACAGGGAGGTGTTGAACTTTGTTTTCCTCATCTCCTCAACAGCTCCTGCAAGAAGCCGACATTTCTGTGGTCTGAAGCTGCTATCCTGAACATCACACTATTCATCTCTCTGATAACTGTTTCTCTCAACCTGCTAATCATCATCTCAATCTCCCACTTCAGGTAAAATATGGAAGAATGAATGAATGGAAGAAATATATTTAGATGATGGTAACTGATGTTTTTCTGTCTTCTTGCAGGCAGCTCCACACACCCACTAACATCCTCCTCCTCTCGCTGGCTGTCTCTGACTTTCTGGTTGGTCTCCTGCTGATGCCTTTGGAGACTCTTAGAAAGTCAGCCTGCTGGTTGTTTGGAGACTTCATCTGTGTTTTATACAATTATCTGGTTACTAATATTGTCTGTGCTTCAGTTGGAAACATTGTCCTCATATCAGTTGACCGCTATGTGGCTATTTGTGACCCTCTGCATTATCCTATCAGAGTTTCTAGAGCAAAGGTTTCCCTCTGTGTTTGTTTCTGTTGGCTGTGGAATGCTTTCTACAGCATTTTCTTCTTAAAGGATGAGTTGATTCAACCAGGCAGGAGTAATTCCTGCATTGGTGAATGTGTAGTTTCCATAAGCTACATTGTAGTAACGGTTGATCTGATTTTGAACTTCATATTTCCAGTTACAGCCATTGTAGTTTTGTATCTGAGAGTTTTTGTAGTGGCTGTGTCTCAGGCCCATTTAATGCGCTCTCACATTACAGCTGCAACTTTTCAGCTTCCAGTGAAAAAAAAAGAACAAAGGACAAAGAAATCTGAGTTGAAAGCAGCCAGGACTCTAGGTATTCTAATCCTAGCATATCTAATGTGTTACTGTCCATATTATTGTTATTCTATTTCTGAGGGTAATGTTAACAACGACTCATCTGGACCAATGTTTTTCTTGTTCTTTCTATTTTATTTTAACTCCTGTCTAAACCCTCTGCTCTATGCTCTGTTTTATCCCTGGTTCAGAAAAGCGATTAAACTCATTGTGACTCTGCAGATCCTGCAGCCTGGATCCTGTGAAGCCAACGTTTTGTAGTGAAGCTGTTTGATGGATGAAAAAACATTTTTGATGCAGAGTACTCAACCAGTATGATCTGAGTAGTTCTCTATTTACAAAGTGTTGATTGGAAAAAAACATATTTAGATTATTTCAACTTGTTTACTTTTAAATAAATTCACAAAATATTTATACAACCAGTGACTACTCTGTTGGTTAGGCCTCTCTCATTTGTTTATATAATTCACTTTCTTTTTACTCAGATTAGTGATAAACAGCATGACCATTTAGGTAGTTTCCGATCATTTTAAATTTTATACTATATCTTCACTAAATATTCGGCAGTCTGGTCCTCCTGAGACCAGCATTAGATTGAAAACATAAAGAACATTTCCACTAGATTTCCTGAATTTCCAAAACCCCCTAGACTCATTGGAGGGGGCAATTGCCCCCCCCCCCCCCAATTATTCAGCAACAACAGTAGAGTGGTTGTATTTTTGTTAAATATTCACATTTTTTAACAAGTAATTGGTTTGTTTGTAAATGTTTTACTAATCCTTTGAAGTTGACATTTTAAATATTTATATAAAATACATATATTTTATAATTTTTAAAAATAATTTTAATAAAATACTTTTTGTTTTAAGTAATTATTATACAAAAACATTGAAAGAACAGTAAATACTGAATACAGATCAAACTCCCCAAAATGATTCCTACAGTGGCAAACTACTCACAATCCAAGCACACGCTGCACACCTGACATGTGTTTTTGTGATTTTGTTTCTTACATTATTTCACTTGATGCTGCAGTTTCTCCTCTTTTCAGTGAGCAGTAAAGTTGTCAGGCTTGGTGTTCAGGGGTTTGTTGGACCAGAGATATGGGAGAAGATTTGTGCCAAAAGGATCAACCAAAAAATACAGTACAAACAAAATATATCCAGATTACGCAACCAAAAAGAAACAAAGTGTGAAATTCAAAAGGAGAAACAACCACTCCAAAATCAAAATGTTATGTCCCATGCTCCCATGTGTCCTGTGCTTAATTTAGATGGTATTTTCCTCCCCTGTTTTCCTTTGATTTTGTGCCCTTTTAGACATTAGGTTTAGTTATTTTCCCCTCAGTGTTCCTCCTCCAGTCTCCCAGCACTAATCTTCTTGATTAGCTCCCTCCCTATATGTACTGTTGAGTTCTTTCACTCACTGTTAGTTCCTCCTCTGTCTCCCCTCAAGTCGCCCTAGACTAGTCATTCATGGTTTATTTCCGCTCGATGCAAATAAAGCTGTTTGTTCATCTACCTGCTGCCTTCTTGCATGCTCAACTCACCTGTGCCTGGGTTCTTCACAGTCAAACCATAACAGAAGGGACCACCCTCCTTGGACACAGCAGGTGAGAGTAGGGATGCACCGATACTGATACTGGTATATACCGGTATCGGTTAAACTTACCCGATACCAGGAACCGATACCAGTGGCTTCACTGTCTGTTAGTGATGGAACCAATTAACACTGATAAGTGGTCTGTTCGCAACTGACAGCCACACCCACTGGCACAGCTGCACCTTTGACAATAAAGGCAGCTTGACTTCTTTTGTTATCTTGAAAGTTTCAACTCATCCTATTGAAAAACAGCCATTCACACCTCCAACCGATTCATCGCCCAAGCCCTTTCCCAACAATAACTCCTCTCCACACCCCTCCCTTTCACCCTCAGACCCCCTGCCTGCATTAACAGGCTTTTGTTTGTTTCGCCATGAAATTAAAAAGTGAATACAAAACAGGCATGCATAGTGCTTACAGTCACCCCCAAAACAATGAACGGTTCTCTACAAAGACTCGGTTCTCCTCGTTCACAGTGAAGAGCCGTTCAAAAGATTCGGTTCGTTTATGAACGTCACATCACTACTGTCTGTGACTTGTGATTTATGTTGTAGTTTCCTATATTGAACACTAGGGGGAGCTATTGAGCTAAAGAGGAACAGTGTGGGTTGAGAGCTGGAGATGGTGCCAAATAGTTCATTTTATTTGGTTAAAATGTGGAAAACTGCAATAATTTCACTGTGAAATCACAGAAAATGGTTATTTTTCATCTTATATTTTAGTTTTGTGATCATTTTTATTAATATATTTTATTTTTTTATCTAACTCAGTTATTTGTTGTAAAAAGCAGAGACGAAAAAATAAAACCTGTATTCCAATTTGTTGCATTTTTTTGTGTGGTAGAAGTATCGGTATCGGTACTCGGTATCGGCGAGTAGTCAGATTTAAGTATTGGTATCGGATCGGTTTTGAAAAAAGTGGTATCGGTACATCCCTAGGTGAGAGGATTACTTTCTGGGAGTTCTTGCACAGGCAGGCAGAGAAGTCCATGCTCAGGTACACGTAGGAAGAGGAGCAGAATTTGCCTTACCGAGGAACCCTTCAAGCCACCTCTCCAGAGACACGGTGCTGCTCCACCGCCCGAACCCTCTGTTGAAGCCTGGGCAGCAGAGCTCTTGTGCCACGACGGCAGTGGTCCAGTGGATTTCTTGTGCTGCCACAGTCCCAGAAGCTCCCTCCCTGGGATTCTGTTTGGGTCGTCTAGGAACTTTCCTGTTCCAGCCTGCCCCGTTGATGTCCAGCGCAGCTGCAGATCCAGTGTGCTCCAGTTCAACAGCCGACCTCTCACTGAGCTGCCACAGCCCCAGCAACGTCCTGACGTGCCGCCACAAAGTTCCACTGTTCTATTGCATGTGGGTCGGAATGTAGCTCAGTTGGGCCGGTCTGGTAACCGGAGGGTCTACGGTTCGATCCCCAGCTCTGGCTGGGTTAGATTGTCGTTGTGTCCTTGGGCAAGACACTTCAACCACCTTGCCTGTGTGATTGTGTGTGAATGTTGGTGGTGGTCAGAAGGGCCAATGGCGCAGAATGGTAGCCTCACTTCTGTCAGTCTGCCCCAGGGCAGCTGTGGCTACAGACGTCAGTCATAGTTTACCATCACCAGAGTGAGAATGACTGTGCGAATGAATAATGCAACTCTGTAAAGCGTCTTTGAGTGACCTAAAAAGTGCTATATAAAACTGATGTATTATTATTATTATTATTATTATTGCAGCCCACAGAAACCCATCACAGACCTTTTCACAGACACTGTGCAGCAGGTGCGCCAGGTCTTTGACAAGGCCTCCTGTCTGGTCCTTGCAGGAAGGGCATGCCCCCACAAGAAACTGCAAACGACTGAGGCAATCATTTCTTAGCTCTGCAGCTCTACAACTTTGACCACAGTCCCAGTGCTCCATAAACATTATGAGTATGTCCAAGCAATTTGCCTGGATCTACTGGTTCTCATAGAGCTGGAGGGGCCAACCTGCTATGTGGACCAAGGATCACCGGTTCCTGATTCTCCCAGCAGCTCCACTGTCCCAGATTCTCTCAGCGGCTCCTCTGTCCCAGAGTCTCTCAGCGGCTCCTCTGTCCAGAGTCTCCCGGTCCAGCTCCTGCCCCTTCATCCAGTCCAGTCCCAGTCTCTCCTTCCATCCTGTCCAGTCTCTGTTCCGTCCATCCAGTCCGGCCCCGGTCCCTCCATCCTGTCCAGTCCCTGTCGAAGAATCCTCTAGTCCAGTCCTGGTGCTCAAGTCCTCTAGTCCAGTCCCTTTGTCCCTGTCCTGTCGCTGGATGCCTTGCCTCCTGCTCCAGTCCCTGAGGTCCCTGGCACCGCTCAAGTCCCTGAGGGTCCTCGCCGCTTCCCTAAGGGTTCTCACCTCTCCAAGCGATCTTGCCCCTTCCCTGAGGGTCCTCACCTTTCCAAGCAGTTTCACCTCTTCTCTGAGGGTCCTTGCCTCTCCAGGAAGTCTTGCCTCCTTTTGGGGTCCTTGCCTCCTTCCAGAGGGCTCTCGTATCATCAGACCACCTCGTTGCCTCTTTCCAGAGGAGTCTTGTCCCGTCTGACCACCTCCTTCCAGAGGGGTCTCGCCTGCCTTGTCACCTCCTTCCAGAGGGGTTTCATCCTGCCTGACCACCTTGTTGTCCTCCTGAGGGGACTCGTCCCGCCAGATCAACTTGTCATCCTCATGAGGGGTCTCGTTCTGTCAGACCACCTCCACGACACCCTCCAGAAGCCTGCCTCATCTGGCCTTGTCAAATCCCTCCTGGGGCTCTTATGGTGGTTTGATATTGACTAAGTGGTGGGGCAGGAACTTCCAAGCACAGTGCCAGGCTGCTGCAATACGCTCAGCCATCAGCCCCTGGTACCGGGTGGGGAGGGAGATTAAGGGTGTCAAAGAGTACATTGAGGCAGATAAGGTATAGTGATGTGTAGAATGTAGAATGTTATGTCTGAACTAAGAGAGGCCATGGCCTTTCTCCCAGCTCAGTGGTGAAATGTCCCTTGTTTGATGTTGTGAAACGAGCTCCAAACTGGACCAGGTGGCCACAATACCCCTGAGTGGGAGGAGCAGAGCAGTAAGCTGTATCAATTCTCCGGGGCAGGTTGAGATATCTTCAGCTCAAGGCTGAACTCGAGGAGGCCAGATTCAGATTCAGACAACAGAATGTTTTGGGAACAGGCAGAGATGATTTCCTCAGGCTTCCTGTCTGTAGCCGGTCGTCACATGCCCAAACAGCCAAATCAGGGGGTAATTAGTGTCCCTCCATTCGAGCCAGGGTCTTCTCCAAGCTGGTTCCCAAATTGCACACAAGTCCGATAAGATCCTTAATGTTACGATTAGATCTTGCAGCGCCAGTCAGAGTTCCCCTGGCTCGACACACTCAGTGAGAGCGGGTAGTTTAACAATTTAACCCATCTTCTCAAAACGTTTGCGGTACCCCAGGAATCCACAAGCTCCAATCAGCAGAAATCCGGTGACCATAATCCCAATCATGTAGACATCTTCTGAGTCCTCGATAGCAAACAGTGAGAGGCACATGATCTTCCAGTCGCCCCAGGAATCCATCATGCACCCGACCACGTACGTGAAATCGGGGCACGTCGCCGTTCAATAAGTGGAAAAAATCTTGTCAATGAAGTTGATCGACCAGCTCACTAAATCCATAATTACTCCAGTGAATATGCAGAAGGTTGCTCTGGATAGTCAGACAAGAGAAAGCAGCAGGAATCCAGGGGAGGGAGGAGAGAAAAAATATGTGTCTGCACTCCTTCAGAGCTGGAAGAAAAGAGGTTCATCTGTAGACACTGCAGCAGTTCAGTCGGGACCTCACCTTGTTAAACCCCTCCACTGCTTGTGCCAGGTTATTGTTCTGTCAGACCACTGAGAGGTGCATAGAAGTCTAATTTCTCCAAGGCGGAAAGATTACTGACTCACAAATTTTGGGAAAATTGGAAACAAGAGAATTGTTAAGAATAATCGAAAAAGTTGGAGGTGTACAATGCCGATGGAATTGGTCTGTTGGAATCGATTCTAAGTCGGAAATGGTTCTTGATTCCCACCCCTATGCAGAAACTTAATCATGTTTTTATTATCAGTCATGTTTCATATTACTATCAATATATGCTGGTGAAGGTTCTCAGTCATCCAGGTCATGATAATCCAAAAAAGGGTTTTAAATAAAGGCAACTGGACTTATTTGGTTCTTTGAAGCCGTTTTGCTGCTCATCCAAGTAGCTTTGTCAATTCTGTCTGTAGTCAAGGAGAGAGAGACTTATAAACTGTGCTTCTCTTCCTCTGTCTGTGACACACCTCCTTCTCCCCCCTTGAGGAGGTGTTCGCTCCACTGTATTCAACTGGAGTCCTGATGAGGTGTTCTGATTAGAGGCGGGAATTGTCTGGGAATTAAGTTCAGAGCAGACTGGTAGGAGCTGGAAAGATGAAATCTGAGTCCTCCTCCTCTGTTTAAAGTTGTTTTTTCATGTTTGACATATATGTCTTCTTTAATTCCTCTCTCAAACCATCGGTCTTCTCCGTCCAAAATGTGGACGTTGTCGTTTTCAAAGGTGTGTCCCTTGTCTTTGAGGTGGAGGTGGACTGCTGAGTCCTGGCCTGATGATGTGGCTCTCCTGTGTTGAGACATGTTCTTGTGTAGTTGTTGTTTAGTTTCTCCATGTAAAGGTCTGAACAGTCCTCATAAACAACACCACTGATCTTCTGTTTGGGAGTCTTGTCCTCAGGATGAACCAGTTTCTGTCTGAGGGTGTTGTTGGGTTTGAAGTTTACTGGGATGCTGTGTTTGAAGAAAATTCTTCTCAGTTTCTCTGAGACTCCTGCTACATATGGGATCACGGTGCTTTTGCACTTGTTGTCCTTGTCTTTTGTAGCTGCTGTGGAGTCTTTTCCAGATTTCTTTCTTGATTTAGCGAAGGCCCAGTTTGTGTAACTGCGGGTCTGGAGAGCTTCTTTGACGTGTTTCTATTCCTTTTGTTTCTCTTCAGTTCTGGTGGGAATGTTCTCAGCTCGGTGGTGTAAAGTCCTGATAACTGATAGTTTGTGCTCCAGTGGGTGATGTGAGTCAAAATGCAGGTACTGGTCTGTGTGAGCAGGTTTCCTGTAAACCTCAGTGTTGAGACTTCCATCCTGTTGAATTTGTACAGCGCAGTCCAAGAAGGGCAGTTTGTTGTTGTGTGCATCCTCCCTGGTGAACCTGATGTTTTTATCCACAGCGTTGATGTGTTTGGTGAAGCCTTATACTTCATGAGTCAGAATCTTGACCCATGTGTCGTCCACATATCTGAACCAGTGGCTCGGTGCTGTTCCATTGTAGGAGTTCAGTGCATTGTTTTCCACTTCCTCCATGTAGATGTTAGCGACAATGGGTGACACTGGAGAGAGCCCATGGCACATCCATGTTTCTGCCTGTAGAACTTGTCATTGTGTTTGAAGTAGGTGGTGGAGAGGCAAAGGTCCAGGAGGGACCAGATCTGGTCTGGAGTCAGGTTTGTTCTGTCACTTAGTGAGTCATCTTGTTTCAGCCGTTTCCTAACAGCTTCCACTGCTTCAGCTGTAGGAATACATGTGAAGAGGGAAGTGACGTCGAAGGAGACGATGGCTTCACCTGCTGCCAGTTTGAGATTTTGAACTTTCTTGACAAAATCCACAGAATTTTGGATGTGATGTTGGGTTTTTCCAACTAAAGGGGCCAGGATGGTGGAGAGGTGTTTAGCGATGTTGTAGGTGGTGGAGTTGATGCTGCTGCTGATGGGTCTGAGTGGTGTTCCTGCTTTGTGAATTTTTGGAAGTCCGTATATGCATGGAATGGCTTCTCCTGATAGAGTCTGTAGTACAATGAGCGGTCAATTACTTTTTCTTTTTCCAGTTGCTGTAGATGGTCAGTGATTTTCTTCTTATATCCACTTGTCGGGTCCCTCTTTAGTGCTTCGTATGTGGTGCTGTCACTCAACAGTGTGGTGACTTTGTTATGATAGTCAGTTGTATTCAGAATAACAGTACAACGTCCCTTGTCTGCTGGTAGAATTGTGATGTTCTGGTCTCTGCTGAGGGAGGAAACTGCCTTTCTTTCCTGTGGTGACAGGTTAGATGCAGGGGTTTTAGCATTATAAAGAGCTGCTGTTACCTTGATCCTCAGTTCTTCAGCTTCTGCTTCCTTTAGTTTGTTGTTCCTTATAGCTGATTCTGTGGCAGTGATGAAATCTACTGTTGGAATGTGTTGTGGACAAATAAGTCCAAATAAGTCCAGTTGCCTTTATTTAAACCCTTTTTTGGATTATCATGATCTGGATGACTGAGAACCTTCACCAGCACATTGATTTAAGGTTTCTCAGGTGATCGTAAAATCTGGGTGGTGCTCCGAGGTTTATTATTAGCATTATTAATAATAATATCACTATTGTTGTTAATAATCCTAATAATATATATTTTATAATTAACATCTAGGGAATTTTCCGCCTACACTCTGTATCTGGAAAAGGGCAGCAACCACCATGACCCATGGTCTTTGTGGGAACTTGGTAGGAAGGATGCCACAACCACTTTTTAGGTGAATGATACCATTTCTCCATGGCCTCACCAAACTCCTCCTATACCTTAGTTTTTTTTCTCAGAAACTTCCACTGCTCTATCCATCTTGGCCCTCAATTACATGTCTCAGCTTCTTCAGCCTGACTGATCCCCTAACCCAGTGGTGACCAACCTGCAGTTCTTTACCTGGCTCTTACGTTCATATCAATGGTTGTGTTTATATTTTGAGTTCTCATTTTCAATAGTCAACATCAATTTAAATTAACTTGTGCTTTAGAGAGAGAGAGAGAGAGAGAGACAGAGAGATGGGTGATGGTCATGTGTACCCAGTATCGCCAGGAATTATTAAAGTATCGTACAAGGATCCTAAAATGATTATATTTGGAGAGAAATGATCATACAGCACTAAGTTACAGCCTGATGACCCACAGCTCTAATATCATTGTATCAAACACTCTGCAAAATTATAATCTTTAAAGTAGTTTTAGCTTTAATATAACAATGATTAAAACAAGCATCTCTTTTGCAGATTCCACACAACAAAGGGCTCAAATTATCATATTTATGGATTAATTGATCATTCGAAGTGCTAAATTATCCTACAAATATGATAATTATTAAACATCTGGCAACACTGTTTGTGCCCATGTATGATTTGCTTCTTTGAGGTAACACATTAAAAAAAATGCGTCTCATGGTCTCTGACTGGTAGGCCACCCCGGCCCTAACTTCTTGTGTTGTCAACTTTGTTATGCTGTTGTTCTTAAACTGTCCAAAAAATTTTTTAAATCAAATTACAAATGTGTATTGTGCTGATTCTTTTTCCAACAAGGAAGCTCTTGTAAAATAAATTGTAGATGTCATTGAGTCCTTCATGCTTAAATACAATTTTAAATAAATAAGAAGTTACATATACCTTTATCTAAGTAATCTATTTTAACTCTTATTGTTTTGTGAAGCACTAAAGCGCGTTGTAATTAAAGTTTAGTTGAGCTAAGTTTCAATAGTGAATGTTATCAAGAAAGAAAAACTCATTCTGCATTTTAAAAATTGTGAGGATTGAAAAATGTGGCCTTTAACTTTTTTGCATAACTCTACAGTTGAAAAACCATACAACATATTTAGTGAAAGTAAATGAAACATATGATTAAAATATGAGCAAAAATTTCAAAAAATATTATATCTAAGGAAGCATGAAACTGTTTATTCTAAAGGAGGAGTGTCAACAGTTGTCAATAGTGACTAAAGAGAGACAGAAAGAAAAAAGAGGAGGGACTGAAAAAGTAACTATTACTACAGAAGGTTCTGTTCAGAGCAGCAACACTCTGATGATGGAGACACAGGGAGGTGTTGAACTCTGTTTTCCTCATCTCCTCAACAGCTCCTGTAAGAAGCCGACATTTCTGTGGTCTGAAGCTGCTATCCTGAACATTACACTATTCATCTCTCTGATAACTGTTTCTCTCAACCTTCTAATCATCATCTCAATCTCCCACTTCAGGTAAGATTATATTTTTAGTAATTTGGACTCAGAAAACTAACACATCAAAAATGAGAAACATAATCAATGGTAACTGATGTTTTTCTGTCTTCCTGCAGGCAGCTCCACACACCCACTAACATCCTCCTCCTCTCACTGGCTGTCTCTGACTTCCTGGTTGGTCTCCTGCTGATGCCTTTGGAGACTCTTAGAAAGTCAGCCTGCTGGATTCTGGGTGAAATCATCTGTGTTTTATACAATTATCTGCTTGTTTACATTGTCTGTACTTCAAATGGAAACATTGTTCTCATATCAGTTGACCGCTATGTGGCTATTTGTGACCCTCTGCATTATCCTATCAGAGTTTCTAGAGCAAAGGTTTCCCTCTGTGTTTGTTTCTGTTGGCTGTGGTATGCTTTCTACAGCATTTTCTTCTTAAAGGATGAGTTGATTCAACCAGGCAGGAGTAATTCCTGCAATGGTGAATGTCTAATTTCCATAAGCTACATTGTAGTAACTGTTGATCTGATTTTGAACTTCATATTTCCAGTTACAGTCATTTTAGTTTTGTATTTGAGAGTTTTTGTAGTGGCTGTGTCTCAGGCCCGTTTAATGCGCTCTCACATTACAGCTGCAACTTTTCAGTTTTCAGTGAACCTTGAAAATAAAGAACAAAGGACAAAGAAATCTGAGTTGAAAGCAGCCAGGACTCTAGGTATTTTAATCCTAACATATCTAATGTGTTACTGTCCAATTTATTGTTACAGTCTGTTTGAGGGCAATGTAAACACTGATTCATCTGGACCAATGTTTTTCTTGTTCTTTCTCTCATATTTGAACTCCTGTCTAAACCCTCTGATCTATGCTCTGTGTTTTCCCTGGTTCAGAAAAGCGATTAAACTCATTGTGACTCTGCAGATCCTGCAGCCTGGATCCTGTGAAGCCAACATTCTGTAGTTATCTGTTTGATGGCAAGAAAAAAATACTGAACTAAAACTGAGTACTCCTCCAATATGATATAATCAGTTCATTATTCACAATGTGTTGTTTGGAAAAAAAAGTTTCTAATTGTATTTAGGTTTCAATGATCTAAATACATGTGATTTCAAATCTCCTCACTAATTATAATAATAATGTAATTATTGCATGGGTTAAGCCTCTTGATGTTTATATTACCGATGTGACGTTCATGAACGAGTCAAATCTTTTGAGTGTCTCTTCACTTTGATAGAGGATAACAGAGTCCTTGTAAAGATTCATTCATTTCTTTGTTTTAACTATTGGGGAAGTTAATTAGTGACGCACATGTAGGTGTCACAACAAAGACTGTCCCCAAACATAGTTCCACTTGACATTTTCTTTCAAAATATTGCAAAAAAACACCATAAAAGAGCCAATTTTCTGAACGGCTTTTCTCTCAGACAAGAATGAGATCAGCCTTCCTCATTGCACTGAGAGGGTCGCCAGTTTGATCCCAGCTCTGGCTGGGTTACTTTGTCATTTTGTCCTTGGGAAAGACACTTCACCCACCTTGCCTACTGCTGATGGTCAGAGGGACTTGGCAGGCACAAGTGCATGGCATCCCCCCTGTCAGTGTGACCCAGGGCAGCTGAGGCTACAATGTAGTATATCACCACCAGTGTGTGAATGTGTGTTAATGGGTGAATGACTGTTGTGTTGTACAGCGCTTTGTGGAGTGTAGAACACTCTAGAAAGCACTCTATAAATACAGGACATTTACTTTTTTGCCCCACTGTATGTAGAAATAACTTATTTAGGTTGACGTAAGATTAAAATAAACATCTCATCAATATCTAATTCTGTTATTTGTGTGAATGTATTAAATTAGGTTTAAAATAGGACACTTTATGCATTAACCTATCTAACAAGCTGTACTGACAGTTTAACTACAGGTAAAAGTCTCAGCTGTTGTCCAGAAGAAAGGTCAGAATCTGGGTCATAACAGGAGACAAAATACTAACGGATTCTATTTATTCACAATTAGTGATCATTTATACAGTGATCCCTCATTAAATAGCCCACAATAGGTGAAATCCGCAAAGTAGCAGTTATATATTTTTACAGTTATTCCAGATGTTTTAAGGCTGTAAAACTCCTCACTACACACATTATACACTTTTCTCAGACAGGCATTAACATTTTCACACCTTTCTCTCTTATTTAAACACTACCTGACCATCAGAAAGGCAGCATACATAATTTAATTGATTTATTGATCACGTCTGATGGACACAGTGTGCTTCATCGCTGTAAAAAGCCAGCAACTGCTGCCATGCAGCACCGATCACCTGCAGAGAAGCTGGAAGTGAGCTGAGAGCTGCTCTGTGCTTCTAACTAGAGGTGTCAATTTCAGCCCGAGCCATCAGGTTGGGTCAGGCCAAATTATTACATTAATTATTTCGGGTCGGGTTGGACACAGAGTGAGAGGGAAGAAAAGAGAAGCTGGAGAGTGCACCATTTGAAGATGTGACGTCAAAGCTGCTGTTCATGGTTCTGATTTTGCTGTCTGTCAATCAGTTATAAACATCTTTTCTACTTGTTAAAGTGTAGATTTTCATTCTCACCTCCCAATGCGCTGCAGACAAAAAAGATCATAAGGGAAGAAGGCAAGATAAGGGTGTGACTCATCCAGATTCTTGGATGGTCAAGTGCACATTCTCCAGAGAGGAGTCAGGAAAATCATCATCCACTACACAGAGGAAATTGACTGACAATGGTCAGGACGCAGAACATAATGTGATTTTTTTAAGCATGCAAATTTGCACTATAAATATCCACAAAACTGAGAGTCTGCAAAAGGTGAACTGCACAAGAGTGAGGGACCACTGTAGTCCAAACAAGGATTAAAATATGAACAATTATATGCCTCGCCTTCCTCCGCTTATTTGGGTCCAAATCGCAGAGGCAGCATACCAAGTAGGGCAACCCAGGCCATCCTCTCCACAGCCAAGTGCACCAGCTCCTCAGCTGGGATGCCCAAGCATTCCCTGGCCAACCTGGAGATGTATTTCCTCCAGCTTGTCCTGGGTCAACCTGGTGGCCACCTGCCAGCAGGACATGCCCAAAACATCTCCCGAGGAAGGCGTCCAGGAGGATCCTAACTAGATGAACCATGGTCTCAGATTTGAAGGCGCTAATCCTCATCCCAGCCGCTTCACACTTGCAAACTTCCACAGCAAGAGCTGTAGGTCAGAGCTCAATGAAGCTATAATGACCACATCATCTGCAAAATACAGAGATGAAATTCTCTTGCCACCAAACTCAACACCATGGCTGCACCTAGAAATCTTGTCCATAAAGATTATGAACAGGACCGGTGACAAAAGGCAGCCCTGCTGAAGTTCAACCCTCACCAGCAACAGGTCGGACTTACTGCCGACCAAACTCATAATCCTCTGGTACAGGGACTGAATGGCCCTTAACAAAAAACACCCCATACTCCTGGAGCGCCTAGGGCTGGGGGATATAACGAGTATATTCGATGTATCGCGGTATTTTCCACGTGGGATGTGTAAAATGGCTATATCGTCAACACTCGAGTATAAACGGTGACGGCAAATTGAAGCCGTCTGCTTGTAATTCACTGTAAGTTTCGCTTCTCCCACACGCTGTGAATGCATCACTACTCGCCCCTCCCAACCTGAAAACTGTACCTGCTGCAGCGATGAGCGAGCGGGTCTCCTCGATGAGGAAAAAGACAGAAATTAGACGGAATCGCGGGAATTACCAAACAAAACTGAGTTCAGTAAAAGGGAATAAACTATTTTCTGAGTTATTGTGTCCGCTGCAGCCACCACACCTCATGTCACCTGGTGACGCAGCGGCTCAGCTGAGCTCCCCTCGGAGAAAACCGAAGACATAACCAGACCGCTTCGAAGAAAATTCTCACTGAAATGCGAATTTTCTCTAAGTTTAGCTCAAAGCTCAGGATGGAGCAATACTTAAAAGACTTTTATGAATCTGGAGAACAACTTTTCTCTAAGTTTAGTCAGCAGACGATGAAGAGTCCCTGTAATGAGCTGATAGTCAGAACGCCGTGTGTCTCTGCTCTGTGATGGATGGAGAAGTTAAAATGAACAGAGGTCTGTTTAACAGGCAGGTGTCTCAAGTTTTATCTTTAGGCAGCTTTTATGTTTCTTTATGAGACATTTTTATGCTGAGTTTAATTCTAAAGAAATTTATTTTACAAAAATACTTTTTTTTAAAAGTGAGATACACTAGATTATTTGGTTTGCACATAATATCTTCTTTAAAAATACTGTATATCATAAATACTTTTAATACCTTAAACACCCAATGATCAGCTGAACCACAGAACTTTGTTTTATTTAAGTTAAATAACAGTCACTAGGTTTAGAATCCTGTGGCTTTGATTTGTTGAATTATTTGTCATTAACTTTATAATTATTCACTTTTTAGGTCCATAAATGTGGTTAAAACAAAAATGTGGAGTTTAGAAATATTAAAAGTGAGTTTAGGGGAAAGGGGGGAAATTTGAGTAAAAACGGGGGTGAATTAATTTGGGAGGAAAGTCAAGTAAGAACCAGAGCAGAGACTTGTTTAACAGTATTGTCCTGATGAAACCTTCTCTGCAACTGATGGTCAAATACGTGAATGGATGATTCTAACGAGTCCACCAGTGCCTTTTAATGCACATAGCTCAAAATAACATTTGTTTTCGGAGCTTATTTAAAATATCGTGATATATATATCGTATAGCGATATCGCCAAAAAATATCGGGATATTAGATTTTTCTAATATCGTGCAGCCCTAGGAGCGCCCCCTACAGGGTGCCCCTGGAGACATGGTCATAAGCCTTCTTCAAATCCACAAAACACATGTGGATTGGTTGGGCAAACTCCCATGACCCCTCCATCACCCTAGCAAGGGTAAAGAGCTGGTCCACAGTTCCAAGACCAGGACAAAAACCACATTGCACCTTCTCAATTCGAGATTCAACCAATGACCACATCCTCCTCTCCAGTACCCTGGAGTAGACCTTTCCAGGGAGGCTGAGGAGTGTGATTCCCCTATAGTTGGAACACACCTTCTAGTCCCCTTTCTTAAAAATGGGGACTACCACCCTGGTCTGCCACTCCACAGGAACAATCCCCAATGACCACGCAATGTTGCAGAGATGTATCAACCAACTATGACAGTCCTACAACATTTATAGCCTTGAGATACCCAGGATGATTTTCATCCACCCCTGGGGCTCCACCACTGTGTAGATGTTTGATTACCTCAGCAACTTCTGCCCCAGAGATTGGACAGTCCATCCCCAGGCCTCTCAGCTCTGGTTCCTCATAGGAATGTGTGTTGGTGGGATTGAGGAGTTCCTCAAAGTATTCCTTCCTTCACTCAACTATAGCCCCAGTTGATGTCAGCAGCTCCCCATCTCCACTGTACACAGTATGAATGAATTGTTGCCTTTGTAATGAGATAACCTGAAGACCCGGAAATCAGCCAAGAACACAGGAGTAAACGTTATAATAAAAAAGCTTTATTGTTAGGTTGAGGATTTGGTGAGCTCAGGGACCAGCACTGCAGGAGGAACTGAGAATGGGGAAGGTTGCTGTAGTGAGATGTCAGAGAGGGGGCGGGGCTTGGTCGGGGTTTCCTTGAGAGCTCAGCTTCAGTCTGTGAGATGATTCCTCTTGAATGACACAGACAATTAATCCAAAACAGGTCCAACATCCACAATCCAGTAGCAAGGTAATGAGCAGGCAAAGGTCATAAACAGGCAGGCAGGGGCAGTAATACTTATCAGGAGGAGGGGGAGAGATCGGTAGTCAGGGTTCAGAGTAGTGGTCGAGGTCCAGATGACAGATGAGCAAGAAAATCCGTGAGGGGCAAGGCAGGCGTAATCCAAAGGCAGAAACTTGATCAAAGGTTTAGAAACAATTGCAAACATGAACGCTGGATCCCTACTGGCACAAGGCTGTCGATAATCTGGCAGGGAAACAGAGACTGAGCTGCTCTTATGAGGAGGAGCACACAGGTGAAGCAGAGTGACAATCAGGCATAGCTAAGGTGAACTGAATGAAGCTGATTAGAGCAGGGAGGAACAGGCAGAGAAAAACATGACAGGCATCGCAGTATGGGGCTGGATCATTACAGTACCTCCCTTTCAAGGACCGGCACCCGACGGTCCACCAGGCTGGGTGGGATTGGCACGATGTAAGTCACGGATGAGCGACTTATCCAGGATGTGGCGGGCAGGAACCCAAGAATGCTCCTCAGGGCCATAGCCCTCCCAGTCAACAAGGTAGTGCAAGCCACGGCCCCAGCGACGGGAACAAAGGAGCCGCGGCACCATGTAGACAGGACCCCCAGCAAGAAACCGGGCGGGAGGAGGGGGCTTGGAGGAGGGTACAAGAAGAGAGACAGTCACAGGCTTAACACAGGATACGTGGAAGATAGGGCAGACCTGGAGCGTCCCAGGAAGGCGGACACTGACTGCTACGAGTTTAACAACCTTAGAAATGGGGAACGGGCCAACAAAGCGAGGAGCCAATTTGCAGCACTCAACACGAAGAGGAAGGTCCTTGGTGGACAGCCAAACCTTCTGTCCTGCCACATAATCTGGTGTGGGTGTCTGTCTCCGGTTGGCCATACGGGAATACACAGCAGAGGTCTTGAGCAGAGCGCTGAGAGCCCGTCTCCACACACGTTGACATATCAGAGCTGCAGCATGAGCAGAGGGCACCATGGCTGCCCTGTCTTGAAGAGAGAACACAGGTGGTTGGAAACCATAGACTGCATAGAAAGGGGATAGCCCAGTGGCACTGGAGGGGAGGCAGTTAAGGGCATGTTCAACCCAGGGGAGATTCTGTGACCATTTAGTGGGGTCGTGTTCACATAGCATGCGTAACTTGATCTCAACTTCTTAGTTAAGGTGCTCGGTTTGTCCATCAGATTGTGGATGAAAGCCAGAAGAGAGACTTACTTGAATCCCAAGCAAACCGCAGAACTCCTTCCAGAATTGAGAGGCGAACTGAGGGCCCCGGTCAGAGACAATGTCAACAGGGACACCATGCAGATGGAAAACCTCTCAGACAAGGATCTCTCCAAATTCCTTGGACGATGGCAATTTCACAAGAGGAACCAGGTGAACCATCTTGGAAACCTGTCAACAATGGTGAGCAATACTGTTAACTTGTTAGACAGGGGCAGACCAGTGATGAAGTCCATGGAGAGGTGAGACCAAGGACGATGGGGCCCAGTAAGAGGTCTCAGGTAACCAGCTGGTGGGCAGCATGAGGGCTTGGCCTGACAGCAAACACGACATAAAGAGACAAACTCCTTAAAGGTGTGGTTTTCTGGGTTATTTTATTGTTTTGCATTGTTCTCTAGTGTAATTCAATGCTATCTGTGTAATTTTTATAAAGAAAGAAGCCTTGATGCTTATAATATAAGCTTTAGAAGTTTGCTATTCTAAAGCTGAGTTTGAAACAGCAGGATTCTCATTAGTATTAATGATATGCACAGCCCTTGTTTCTGATTGGCTGTAGGTATATGATACTAAATGTGACGGTAAACATGGCAACTAGACTTTATGTGGATAAAATTACAGTCAAAGGACAAATTAGAAGAACTACTTCTTCAGCGTTTGTCAATGAATGATTCAGAAGGGTATACTCACAATTGAATTTACATTTTCTCCTGAAAAAAGCTCAGCCAGTCTCGAGCAAACAGCCATTCGCTCCCCGCATACGGGCTGCTGTCCACACCGAACTCCGAGTCCGCCTTCTGTATACTGAAGCTCGACACACGGGCCGACTCTTCCCACGTCCTGCATAACTCTTTCGGCCAAAAGTCAGCTGTGTTTTCCACCAACGAGAAGCGAAACTGAAACTCCGCTGGTCACCTTACTCACATGCCGGCCGCTGTCTGCTCACCTCACACACACACACACTGCTCAGTACTTTGTGTGTCTTAACCAAAATAACTCAGAAAAAGTTCTAATTTCGCCAAGATTAGCCAAAATATATTACAAAGTTAGCCAATAGCTGCACCTACAGAATTTATTAACTTCCATGCATAAAAAATAACTAAATAATAAATTAATAAAGACAGCTCGCGGGTTCGCTGCATGGTGGCGCAGCTGGTTAGCACTGTTGCCTCGCAGCAAGGAGGTCGTGGGTTCGCGTCCCGGCTCTGCGGCCTCTCTGCGTGGAGTTTGCATGTTCTCCCCATGCGTGCGTGGGTTTCCTCCGGGTGCTCCGGTTTCCTCCCACAGTCCAAAGACATGACTGTCAGGCTAATTGGGCTGGTAAATTGTCCTTAGGTGTGAGGTTGTTTGTCTCGTTCGTCTCTGTGTGGCCCTGCGATGGACTGGCGACCTGTCCAGGGTGTCCCCCGCCTCTCGCCCCTTGACCGCTGGAGATAGGCACCAGCTGCCCCGCGACCCTCTGTGGAGGAATAAGCGGCTACAGAAAATGGATGGATGGGCTCGCGGGTTCGAACTCAGAACCTCCAGATTTGCAGTGTTACAATGCTGCTACGCCGCACGCCAGGTATAGCTATTGTGCTTTGTTTATATATATATATATATATATATATATATATATATATATATATATGTATATATATATATATATATAAACATTAAGTATCAGTTCTGTTTTGTGAGGTTTGATCTCCGCAAATAACACAAGCCCGTCTGCGTTCCGCAATGTTGATTTATGAAGAAAAAAAAAAGCTAGCAGTTGGGCGCATAGATATTTGGGCGGACCGAAAGACGTTACCATCTCAGCAAATACATGTTGTGACCAAACCGTGCACAAATGCAGATCCGCATTTTTACGTTTCATTTCTTAAAGATTCTGTTTTTTTAAAATAACCAGGGAACAGAGAGTCTTCATGTTTGGCCTACATGACAGGCTCAGGGGTACCTATTAGAAACTATGAAAACCTGAAAAAAATAGATTCTGACAAAACCACGCATTTAACATCCCGTAGCATGGTCTTCCACCAAAAGTGGTCCAGAACAACTGACAGGGTCTTGCGCACTCCTGGATGACAATAGAGACAAGAACAGTGACACAAGGAGAGTACCTCAGAAACCAGGTGATCAGGGATGAAGAGGCGATCCTTAGGGCAGTTTTAAGGGACTGGGTACTGTCCATGGGCCTCCCTTATGGTGTTTTCCAGTTCAAGCCGTGTGACCGCCAGTCGTACCGACTGGGATAGAATGCAATCCTCTTCTGCCTGGGTAAACCCTCCATCTGGGTTCTCATGGATCCTGGATAGGGCATCCGGCTTGGTGTTTTTGAGCCCAGGTCTGTAGGACAGTGTGAAGTTGAATCTGTTAAAGAATAAAGCCCACCTGGCCTGCCTGGGGTTGAGCCTCTTGGCTGAACGAAGGTATTGAACATTCTTGTGGTCTGTCCACACAATGATGCCTCTAGATTAGCGTTGCACCATTATAACTCAAAATACGCTGTCATTATTTCCTAACGAGCAACTCAGAGATCAGAAGAATGCGCAGCCTTCCGGTTCTGCTGGGTTTCTCCTTATTTGGCAGCCTGACACTTCGGCTGCAGTAGGGGGCAGTGCCGTCACGTGAAAGTGAAAAGAAAGTGAAACTAAACACTACATGGTCTACTGTATGGTCAATGGCGGCAGCACTGCCTCGCTCCAGGTGTCGTGAACATGCATGTGGGCGGAGAATTTACCATATAAGCAAGTCCGGATCACTATGACCTCATAGCGGGCTGGAGTGAAAAAAACGGTTTGAAACCTGGGTCTGAAATCTTGAAGAGCTTCTCACTGGCTGTACTAGGAGACAGATGGACGCCGTTTTTTGCTCTTTCTGGCAGGTTTAAGGTGAGAACTCAACATTGCAACATGATAGATAAGTCAGAAAACACGGAAAACCATGACATGGGCACTTTAACGGCAGCTGTTTTGCAGGGGTCCATACAGTAGAGACCTGGCCTGGGGAAATGATAAAGCCTAGGGATAATGTTGTGGTCTTGTGAAACTCTGATTTCTCTGCCTTGATGAATAATTTATTCTGCAGGAGACAAAGAATAACTGCACATACATGATCCTGGTGCGTGGGGAGGTCTTTGGAAAAGATGAAAATGTCATCTAGGTGTACAAAGACATATTGGCCAATCATATCACGGAAGACACAATTCACGAGAGCCTGAAAAACAGCAGGAGCATTGGTTAGACCAAATGGCATAACAAGATACTCATAATGTCCTGTGGGGGTGTCAAAAGCTGTTTTCGATTCATCCTCTTCCTTAATCCAAACCAGATGTTAGGCGTTTCTGAGGTCAAGTTTAGTGAAGATGGTGGCACTCTGGATTTGGTCAAAAGCAGTGTTCATGAGGGGTAGGGGGTAACGGTTCTTGATGGTTATTTCATTAAGGCCTCTGTAAGTGATACAGGGTCTGAGGGACCTGTCTTTCTTCCCCACAAAGAAAAACCTCTTTAAGGTTTTGGTATTCAGGGGGAACCTTGGATAGGTCGGGGGAGGTCTCTTGGGTCTCTGTGACCATGGGGCATGGTGACTTGGCAGTTAGGAGACATGTAGAATGGCAGCTGGCTGACCAGTCAAGGACCACACCTTTACTCCAGTCTATGTGTGGGTTATGTTGTCTTAGCCAGGATGCCCCCAGGGTAACTGGGATCTCAGGGGGTTGTATGACGAGGAATGAAATACCCTTGTGAGGATTTCCCTCGATAATAACNAGGGCAGTTGCAAAAGAATTGGATTTATCTGCTCAGGAAGAGCTTAACCTCCTTGTCAAGTGGCTTGGGCCTGACTCTGCTGCACAAGCAAGACGAATAAGGTCAGTACATGTGCACAACCCCACCGCTGGTGTAAATATGATATGGCAGCGTTTGGAGGAAATTTATGGCAGTCCAGAAGTGATTGAACATTCTCTGTTGAGCAGATTGGACACCTTTCCAAGTATTTCAAACAAAGATGCTCACCAGCTAAGAGAGTTGGGTGATTTATTAATGGAGATTGAAGCTGCTAAAGCAGGTGGACATTTACCTGGCCTGTCTTATTTAGACACAGCCAGAGGAGTCAATCCTATAGTAGAAAAACTCCCCTTCACTTTACGGGAACGCTGGATTGTACAAGGATCTCAGTACAAGAATAACTTTCATGTCTCCTACCCACCATTCAGCTTTTTTGTAAAGTTTGTGTGTGATCAAGCAAAGACAAGAAATGATCCCAGCTTTATATTCAGTATGTGCAGTTCTCAGATCCAAACCACCTCAGTAAAAACAATGAAGAGCATTCCACGTCCAGCTGTGTCTGTCAAAAAAACAGAGATCACAGCTAGCACCACAGCCACAAACCCTCATTCATCTTCCAGCCAAGAGGAAGCAGACAAACAGTGTCCTATACACCATAAGCCCCACCCACTGTCAAAGTGCCGTGAATTTAGGAAAAAGCATCTTGATGAGAGAAAAACATTCTTGAAAGATAAAAACATCTGCTTCCGATGTCTAGTTTCCACTAAGCATGTTGCTAAGGATTGTAAGTTACCACTTAAGTGTAAGGAATGTGATAGTGAGTATCACATGTCTGCTATGCACCCTGGTCCAGCTCCCTGGTTACTTACCTCAGAGTCAGAGCACGGCGGGGAGCCTGAAGACAACCCACCTCCAGAGGTCATGTCTAAGTGTACAGACATCTGTGGATCTGCCCCTAAGCCCAGGTCCTGCTCAAAGATATGTCTGGTTAATGTTTACCACGCTGAGTGTCCCAATGTGTCTCACAGAGTCTACGCAGTTCTAGATGACCAGAGCAACCGGTCTCTAGCAAAATCAAGTTTCTTTGATTTGTTTGGACTTAATGGCAGTTCATCTCCCTACACTCTCAAGACATGTGCTGGAATTGTGGAAACAACTGGAAGAAAAGCAAGCAATATTGTTGTGGAGTCACTGGATGGGAAAACCAAGGCAACACTTCCCACTCTCTTGGAATGCAACAACCTACCTGATGATAAGTCAGAGATTCTAACTCCTGATATAACTGAGTATTTTCCACACCTGCAACCAGTTGCCAGCAAAATTCCCCCACTTGACCCAAATGCAACCATTTCATTACTGCTAGGCCGAGACATTTTGAGCTTACACAAGGTGCGAGAACAGTTCAATGGACCTCACAACACACCTTATGCCCAGCGTCTTGACCTAGGCTGGGTCATTGTTGGAGAGATTTGTTTGAATGGAGCTCACAAGTCAGATTCCATCAACATCTACAAAACCCATGTTCTCCAGAATGGACGTACATCCTTTTTTACGCCATGCAATCTGAAAATCCATGTGAAGGAAAAGTTAAGTGAGACATTCCAGCATCATCCACCAGACAAACCTTTCCACATGAAAATGTGCCCCAGCCCAAGTTTAAATGATCTGGGAGAACATGTGTTCCAAAAAACAATGGACGATGACAGATTGGGGCTTTCTGTGGACGACAACATTTTCCTTGGAATAATGGACAAAGAAGTGTATATGGATGATGAAAACCACTGGGTGGCTCCACTGCCATTTCGTTCCCCCCGCAAACAGCTTCCAAATAACAAGAAGAATGCCCTACTGCGTCTCTCTTCCCTACAAAGGTCATTCAACAAGAGACCACATATGAAGGATAATTTCTTCGACTTCATGCAAAAGCTAATGGACAAGAAACAAGCTGAACCAGCTCCACCATTGCTGCAGGGGCAAGAATGCTGGTATCTGCCCTTATTTGGGGTATATCACCCTCAAAAACCAGGAAAAATCAGAGTGGTTTTTGACTCTAGCGCACAACACGAAGGAATATCATTAAACGATGTTCTCCTCACTGGACCTAACCTAAACAACAATCTGATCGGAGTCTTACTAAGGTTCAGAAAGGAACTAGTTGCCATCACTGCTGATATAGAACAAATGTTCTATTGTTTCAAGGTAAATAAAGACCATCGCAACTTCCTCCGGTTTCTATGGTACAAGGATAATGACCCAACCAAGGAGATTGTGGACTATCAGATGACTGTGCATGTGTTTGGAAATAGTTCATCACCAGCCATTGCCACATATGGAATGAGAAAGGCTGCAGAACTAGGCAGAGCAGAACATGACTTGGATGCAGAACAGTTCATCCTCAGAAACTTTTATTTATTTATTTATTTATTTATTTTTTTTATTCACTTTTCCACATTTGTACATTTCATGTATTCTCTACATCTTAGTAGACAAATGTATGTAAACATATATTCATATATATATTCATACAGAGGTTATATAGAATGCTCATTGACAGCATAACAAAAAAAGTATATGAAGAAATTAGGAAAAAACAAAGGGAAAATAAGGTATAGAGAAAAGGGTGAGAAAAAGGTGAGAAAAAAAAAGAAAAAAAAGAAAAGAAAGACGGTAAGAAAGTTAGGTAAGAGTAATGTAGGAGCTGCTCTATGTGCTATGTTTATGGGAGAACTGAAAAGTTCCACTCCTCATGTTCTTAAAAAATAAGGCGTGTGCTATGTATGCATGCTATAAGAAGGAGCATGTGGGACAAAATATGTGCTTCATTGTGTTAGTAAAGGTAACATGGGTCTCCAACGTTTCTCAAAAACAAATTTCTGTAGTCTAAGTGAGTATGTAATTCGCTCCATTGTATAGACATCCCATACTTTCTGGATCCATATATTGTATGTGGGAGGATCTGGTTTTAACCATCTAATGGTTATACATTTAAGGGCTGTGGTAAGTAATATATTAAATAGGTATTTTTTGGTTTTGCAGTCAATACAGTTTGGGATCTTTCCTAATATTGCTATTGTAGGGCTTAATGGAATGTCTACGTTGAAGATTTCTTTGAGAGCGTCAAAAATCTGACTCCAGAATTGATTAAGCTTAGGACAGAGCCAAAATATGTGGGTGTGGTTGGTGGTATATGCTCCGCAGTTTCTCCAACATGAGCTCAGATGTGTTGGGCCCATCTTAGCAGTTATTTCTGGAGTTCTAAAATATCTGGTAATGACTTTCCATTTGAATTCTCTCCAGGTATTTGAGTTTGTGGCTTGATGTGCTTCAGTGCATAATTCCCTCCAGGTGTCATCTGCTATTGTCTCGTTAATTTCTACCTCCCATTTTGCCCTCATCCCTAGAGGGGGTTGCATAGTCATAGTTGAGATTATAGTGTAGGTTTTACTGATGATGTTCTTTTCTCTTTTCCCCATTTGTTTATCTATTAGGAATCTTTCGATTAGTGTAGGGTAGCTAATGTTTTCCCAGTGTTTATGTGTCGTCAAAAATGACCTTAGTTGTAGATATCTGTACAGATCCGTCTTGGGGAGATTAAATTCGCTCTTCAACTGTTCAAAAGTCTTAAGGCTCCCTTGTTCCAATAATTGATGTATGTAGTCTAATTTATAATGTGTCCAGTTTTTAAATCTTCTGTCTAGATTATTAGGGGAGAAAGTCTTCATAAAACCGATGCTTGATAGTGCTGATATCTCCTTTGATAATCCCAGTGCTGACTTGATTCTTTTCCAGATTTTCAATGTATTTTTTGTCCAAATTGACATTTCTTTTACTGGAGTATCTAGAAAGGGTAGTATTTGCAGAGGTTCAGGGCATTTACTTTTTTCCATTTCAAGCCATCGAGTTTGTGTATCATCTTGGATCCAAGTTAACAGAGGTTTCATTTGTGCAGCCCAGTAGTAGTGTTTTAAATTGGGTAAGTTAAGTCCCCCTTCTGATTTTGGTAGCTGTAAAGTTTTACGTTTTAAGTTTAAGTTAAGTTTTAAGAGATATTTTATGCTCTTCTTTATTTATTGTAATACCTTTAATATTGGAGTTATCTCTAATAAGCTGGGCCAATGGCTCAATGCTAATAGCGAAAAGGAGAGGTGATAGAGAGCAACCTTGTCTGCCCCCTCGTTCCAGACTGAATCTCCCTGATCTGTGTCCATTGACTTTGACGGCGGCTTGAGGGGCAGAGTAGAGCGTTTCTATCCATTTTATGAAATTAGGCCCAAATCGAAAACGTTTTAAGGTCTGAATTAAGTATTGCCATGACACTCTATCAAATGCTTTTTGAGCATCGAGGGATATGATTGCTGCCTCTGATTTACTTTCTTTTTGGTGAGATATTATATTTAGTGTGCATCGCAGATTGTCTCCATAATACCTTCCGTTTATGAATCCAGTCTGATCTGGGTGAATGATTTTGGTAATGACTTGGTTAACGCGTCTGGCCAAAATTGCAGTAAGTATGCGCAGGTCTCCGTTTAACAGTGATATTGGTCTATAGGATTGACATTCAGTGGGGTCTTTGCCTTCTTTATGGATCACCACTATGGTTGCTTCTGTCCAGGATGGTGCAATAGTTTTGGAGCTTAGAGCATAATGGTATGCGTTCAATAACAGAGGGGAGAGGAGATCTTTAAAGGTTTTGTAAAATTCGTTTACATATCCGTCTGGGCCTGGGCTTTTATTATTCTTAAGTGATGATATTACATGTTCGATTTCCCCTTTCTCAATAGGTTCATCTAATTTTGTTATTGCTGGGTTGTTCAGTTCTGTCAGATTGATTTTGTTAAGAAATTCTGTAAGTTCATGATCATCACTAGAGGTGTCTGTGTTTCTGTATAATGATTTGTAATACTCTGCAAAGGTTTCTGCAATCTCATCTGGTTTGGTGGTGATAGCGCCATGTGATTTTAATTTGTGTACTGTTCTAGAGGATTGCTGCTTTTTTAATTTAGAAGCTAATAATCTACTTGCCTTATTTCCATATTCATAATACTTTTGATTTGCGAATCTCAAGCTTCTTTCAATTTTTTCTGACAGGAGGCTGTTTAATTGTCTTCGGGCTGCATTCAGGTCCTTTAAAATGCTCGCAGACGTAGTTTGTTTGTGTTGAGATTCCAGTTCTTTGATTTTATGTTCCAATTCCTGCTGTCTGGCTAGTTTTTCTTTTTTCTTTGCAGAGGCGAATGCGATAATACGACCTCTGAGGAATGCTTTGGCGCAGTCCCAGAGTATCAGGGGTGTTATTTCTAAAGTATTGTTAATTTCTAGATATGTTTTTAACTCATTTTTAATAAAGGAAGTAAACTCTTCGTCATTAAGGAGAGATGTATTAAATCTCCATTGTTTAATTATTGGTCTATGGCCTATGTCCCATTTAATAGATTTTGGTGCATGATCAGAGATAGTAATGGGTTGTATTTCAGTGTCTACTATCCTGTATAGTTCTGTCTTCGGAGTAAAGAAATAGTCAA
>SSNR01000419.1:266333-304150 GCA_006937965.1 Callopanchax toddi | reverse complement strand
GAGTGAGTGAGTGAGTGAGTGAGTGAGTGAGTGAGTGAGTGAGTGAGTGACAATGCATGCAAAAGAGTTAGGCAAAGTTCTACTGATCCTGAACCCCAACAAACAGTGAGAGTTAATTCAGTCACCTGGCTCTGCTGAGGATCTCATGTTCTGGACGTACTCCATGGCTTGTTTTGGGTCTAAGAATACCCGGTCTTCATTCTGGTGTGTGATCCGTAATCTAGCAGGGTAGAGTAGACTGTAGCGAACTCCATGTCGACCTTGTAGTGCCTTCCGCACCTCAGTGAAGGCCACTCTGGCTTTAGCGACAGTTGTGGTGTAATCGGGGAATATGAAAATTCGTTTTCCGTTGAGTTCCAGCGGGGCACTTTCCCGAGCTCTCCTTAGTATTTCTGCAGCTTCTCCGTCGCTGTGTAGCTTGGCAATTATGATCCGCGGCTTCTCACGCTCTCCCGGTTTCCTCACAGTGGATGTGCGGTGTGCGCGTTCCACCTTCACGTCCCGGACCAGCTGCAGCGTGTCTCGGAGGATTTTAGCGACTGCTGTGGGTGAGCTGGAGTTTGGTAGTTCTTCTATTCCTGCAATTCTGATATTGCTGCGTCTCATTCTCCCCTCCATATCTTCACATTTTTCGCTCAGAGTTTTCACCTGTTTTTGGAGGCTGGTCACAGTGTTTTGTAGCGAAGTTGTTTCATCAGACCACATTGATAATCCACCCTTCATATCTTGTATGTCTGTTTTCATGAGGTCGATTTCTGCTCTGATAGCTTTGGTACTGTTAGCGATTTCAGACCTGACTCCTTGTAGTTCGGTCTTAATGAGGTTTAGATCTTCTCCGAGAGCACCTTTGAGTTCCTCTTTTATGATTTTGGACACTTCTCCCCGCAGGGAGGACAATATTTCATCTCTCAATTCTTCAACAGCCATACTCGCAGTTTCAGCTCGGGAAGATGAGGGTTGATCTAAGTCACCTGTGGTGCATTGGCGTGTAGTTCTCGTCTGCCTTGAAGCGTCGCCTTTGTACTTGTATTTTTGGAGCTTTTCCGCCATTCAACACAGAGTGGTGTGATTATTTAGAATCTGTGAGATCCACTTCTTTTCTTACAAAAATCTGAGTAGTTCAGGGCGTATTTTGCCGCATTTATAAGAAAATATTCAAAGTTCTGCCGGAGCTCTACAGAAGTGCGTCTTACGCTTTGCCTCGTACCATAGCCACGCCCCCCCTCCCTCAGAAACTTTTATGTGGATGACGGTCTCACCTCAGTGTCTTCTGAGCAAGAAGCAATTGATCTTCTCCACGGGACCAAAGAGCTACTCGCAGTGTCCAATTTGAGACTTCACAAACTGGCATCAAGTAGTGAGCACATCATGAGAGCCTTCCCACCAGAAGAGTGGGCAAGTGATCTAAAAGATCTGGAGTTAGGAAATGAACCTTTGCCTCTCCAACGTAGTCTAGGAACCAGCTGGGATCTCCGCACAGACACCTTTACCTTCAGAGTTTCAAAAGATGTCAAACCCTTTACTCGCAGAGGCACACTTTCCACTGTTAACAGTTTGTATGATCCCTTTGGATTTGCTTCTCCCATCACAGTACAAGGCAAGGCCTTAGTAAGGGAGTTTTCCATAATGGAATGTGAATGGGATGCACCACTCCCTCCCCACAAGGAAGAACAGTGGAAAAGATGGACTGATAACTTGAGTGAGCTTGAGGACATAGTTGTTCAAAGACAATATGTTCCACTCTCCTTGTCACACTGTGATACCATTGAACTGTGTGTTTTCTCTGATGCCTCAACTGCAGCTGTAGCAGCTGTGGCCTACATGAGGGCCCAAGGTCCTGACAAACAATGGCATGTTGGATTTGTAATGGCAAAGTCTAAGCTTGCTCCTCGCCCTCTGCACACCATACCTCGGTTGGAATTGTGTGCCGCAGTGCTAGCTGTTGAGCTAGCAGATCTTGTACAATCAGAGCTAGACCTGGTTTTTCACTCTGTCAAGTTCTATACAGACAGTCGTGTTGTTCTTGGCTACATCCACAACACCTCAAGAAGGTTTTATACATATGTAGCCAACAGGGTGGCTCGGATCAGAAGCTCCACCTGTCCTCAACAGTGGCATTATGTGAACACAGAAGAGAACCCTGCAGACCATGGGAGCAGATTGATTTCTGTTAATCATCTTTCTTCATCTAACTGGTTCACTGGTCCATCATTTCTGTACCAATCAGACATGCCTCAAAAGCAGGTTCAGTCATTTGAGTTGATGAAGCCAGAGTCAGATATAGAGGTTCGACCTCAGGTTACCTCTCTTGCAACCAAGGTTACTGAGAAGAGTCTTGGATCTCACAGATTTGAGCACTTTTCCACCTGGAAAGGTTTAGTGAGAGGCATCGCAACCCTCATTCACATAGCAAAGTCATTTGCTAAGAAGACTGACTCTGAAGAGTGCAGGAGATGGCATCATTGTAAGAATACACGTGCCCCAGAGTTCTATCAGGCTAAGACAACTATTTTTGAAGCAGTGCAAAGAAGCATGTATGGAGAGGAAATAAAAAACCTGATACAAGGTAAAGAAGTGCACGGCTGCAGTCCTCTAGCAAAGTTAGATCCCTTTCTTGACAAAGATGGACTCCTTAGGGTTGGAGGTCGCCTTCATCATGCCCAACTAGAGGACCAAGAAAAGCACCCACTGATTTTGCCTGCTAAACACCACGTTGCCACCCTCCTGATCCGACACTATCATGAAGAAGTAGCACATCAAGGTCGTCACTTCACTGAGGGATCGCTACGTAATGCTGGTATTTGGATTGTAGGAGGGAAGAGACTCATCTCCAGCATTATTTTTAAGTGTGTCATCTGTAAAAGGTTGAGGAGCAAGTGTGAAGTTCAAAAGATGTCTGACCTACCTGTTGACAGATTGTCTACTGATCCACCTTTCACTTATGTAGGACTTGATGTCTTTGGTCCATGGCATGTGGTTACTTGTCGCACTAGAGGAGGTGCAGCGGAGAGCAAGAGGTGGGCAGTCATGTTCACTTGTCTCAGTACTCGAGCTGTCCACTTGGAAGTTATTGAGACCATGTCAACTTCAAGTTTCATAAATGCACTGAGACGTTTTTTGTCAATACGGGGACCTGTTAAACACCTTAGGTCAGACAGGGGCACAAATTTCATTGGAGCTTGCACAGAACTTCAGATCAACACCAATGATCCAGACTTAAAGACTCAGCTTGAAGATCTGGGATGTACATGGACATTTAATCCACCTCATTCTTCCCATATGGGTGGTGCCTGGGAGAGAATGATAGGTGTGACTCGTCGTGTGTTGGATGCACTACTGTTAAAAGAATAGGACATGCCAACTCACACATGAAGTGTTGACTACATTGATGGCTGAAGTTATGGCCATAATTAATGCCAGACCCCTTGTTCCTATCTCATATGACAAGGATGCCCCTGAAATACTTTCACCTGCTACTCTCCTGACACAGAAGGCAAGCGTTATACCTGCACCTCTGGGTGACTTCAAACTGGATTTCATGTGCAAGTTGCAGTGGCGCCAAGTTCAGGGTCTGGCAGACTGTTTCTGGAAAAGAGTACTTGGATTCCCTTCAACCTCGCAGGAAGTGGACTAAAGTACGGACTAACCTTCAGGATGGTGATATTGTGTTGTTGAGGGATATTCACACAAAACGCAATGAATGGCCACTCGTACGGATAGTAAAAGCCATTCCAAGCTCTGATGGGAAGGTGCGAAAGGTCACAGTAAAGTCCTTTTACCAAGGAACACTCAAGAAGTACTTGAGACCTATTAGTGATTTAGTTTTACTTGTCCCAAAGGAGGACTAATTTCAGTTGTGGTATAATATCATTATACCAAGCGGGGAGTGTTCTGACTTCAGTCAGTATTTGTGGTGTTTTAGTGCCATCTATTGGTTGGTTTGGGTACTGCACTCTGGACCGTTATGAACCGTTGTTATTGCCATCTTGTTTTCAGTTTATTTAGTCTAAGAGAGCAGACAGACTCAATGCAGCCTTATGGAGCATTTTGATCGATTCTGACGTAGAACTGTCTGTAAGTACTTTGATTTATGTTTGTAAAGAAGTTGCTCTTTGTTGAGACACAATTAGAGTACATTTTAGTCACATTTGTTTAGCATTAATTAGCTCCTAAGCAGTTTTGAGTTGCCTAAAATGCTGAAGAAACCATTTTATAGTAAAGGGTTGTTTTATCACAAACTACAATGTTTTGTGAGCTTATAAGAAAGCAGTTGTGCTGTTTCAAGCAGTTTATTGTAAAATGGTGTGATTGTTTTCTTCTGTTTGTTTCCAGTTTTACAAAAAATCTAAATACAAGTCTCAGTTAACCTCAACGCAGCCTACTGAGTCTCCTGTTCGCTATCTGTCAAGCAATGCAGCGTGCGCATCTGTAAGGACAGAATAATGGGTGTGATGTGTTCAAATTTCCGCACTCTCAGCAGGATCCTAGCTGCAGAGTTTCTGACGTACTGGAGCCTCTAAAGACTCGTGCCAGAAATCCCAAGGAGCAGTGAGTTACAGTAGTCCAGTCTTGAGGAGACAAAAGCGTGGATCAGTTTCTCTCCATCTGGAAGGGTAAAAGTGGGGCGAAGTCTTGCAATGTTCCGAAGGTAAGGAAGTCTTACTTAAGTGGTTTATATGGGATTCAAAGGAGAGGTGGCAGTCCATTTTAACACCAAGGTTGGTAACTGATGAGGTGTGAGGGGGATGTTGTGACCAGAGAAAGTAATGCTGGTTATAGAATATGACTGGATCTGATGGGGGGTGCCTACCATCATGGCTTCTGTCTTGGAGGTGTTTAGTTGCAGAAAATTGTGGCTCATCCACACTTTTATCTCCTCCAGACAGATGGTAAGTTTAGATGCTGCTGCTGCTGCTGTCGGTGAGGTAGACAGAGGTACAGAGGAACAAGGAACTGCAAGTTTTGTTTTAATGTACAACTGTGTGTCATCAGCATAGCAGTGGAAAGTGATTCCATGATGACTGATGACTTGACCGAGTGGGAGGAGATAGATGATGAAGAGGATAGGGCAGAGAACAGAACCCTGAGGGACTTCACTAGTGACTGGGTGTGAGTGTGATCTGGAGTGACCCAGAGAGACGTGCTCTGTTCGATTTGTTAGAAATGACTTGAACCAGCTGAAGGCCGTGTCTGTGAGTCCAATGGTATGGTGAAGCCGGTGAAGTTGGATATTGTGGTCAGCTGTGTCAAAAGCAGCAGAGAGAATGAGAAGGGAGAGAGAACCAGCATCTGCTGCCATGAGGAGGTCATTTGTGACTCTTAGCAGAACCGTCTCAGTGTTGTGGGCAGAGCGGAAACCAGATTGGAATTTTTCATACAGACTGTTTTGCTTGAGATGATCCTGAAGATGGACAGCGACAATCTTTTCCAATATTTTGGACAAAAACGGAAGATTGGAGATAGGTCTGTAATTTGACAGGACATCAGGGTCATGAGTGGGTTTTTTGAGTAGTGGTCTGATGATGGCATTTTTAAGGCGGACGGGACATGATCAGTTTGGAGGGAGCGGTTTACAACAGAAGTGATGAGGGGGGCAAGGGCAGATATGTGGGATTTCACCAGGGTGGTTGGAACAGGGTCCAGGAGGCAGGTGGAGGGTTTCATTTTCATAACAATGTCCTGGGTGCTCATTTATAAAACTTGCTTACGCACAAAATGGGCCAAAAAGTTGCGTAGGTCACTTTTTACGCAAAATTTGGGATTCATAAAAGAAAACGTAACGGAAAAATGTGCGCAACTCTAAGCAAACTTTGTACCTTGCGTAAGCACATGTTGAAGACATGAAACCTGTTAGAGCAGCTGGTGAGATGGAAAAATGTTGAATTTATGACACAATTAAAGACTTGTAGACCCTCACGCACACAGAACCAACAATCCCGTCTCTAAATAGAATAAAAATTAAAATCTGAATGAAAATATGTCGCATTTTTGAAAAATATCCCATTCTGTTCATCCAGTCGTCTTCAAATTATAGAACAACTGCACTTATTGGTGCATTAATTGTGATTTCTGAGACTTAGGAATCCTGCAGTGACACTTGTGTAGATATGCTGGAATGCGCTGCGCAGTTCAGCCAGTAGTCAGACTCCGGATGAATGGGAGAGTTTTTAGAGATTTCTAGATAATGACTAGACGATCGATCAGCTGATAGATTCATTAGAGCATCCTATGGATCAACTGGGTCCAGTATTAGATCATCGGAACCAGTAAAACCCGGTGTCACCGGCCGTTCTCAGGTTCCCAGTGATTTTATCCGACATGTTGACTGTTTGATAGGATGAACAACATGACGTGTCTTCCCCTTTGGATTAAATTAAATGTCAATAAACGCATCTCTTAGATCCTACACGATCTCTCTGTCAGTCTGACAGCAGACGCGCTGCAGTGAGGGCACTTCCGTGTTCTCTAATCTGTCAACATTTCACCACCAAATAAAACATTTTTCTGTCCATCCACCACAAGCACCTCGAGTTTCAGCCTCTGTAAAATTATGTTTTCTAAACCTCTCCGTTGTCACGATTTACTGTTAAAAGCCAGAAACCCACCGGCTTATGCATATGCTATTATTCATGAGGTACTTTGCATTGACCGTATATGGCAGAATGTGGGTGTGTAGGAGGAGGGTTCTGACCCAAAAACAGCTGAGCACAGTTCTAGGTCTGAGAGCGATTTATAAAGCAGAATTGCGTGGATCTGTGCATTCGCAGGGTTTTATAAATCGGAAATGGAATTTGCGTACCTGAAATTTTTTTTGAGGTTAAGCAAGTTTTAGTAAGGATTCTACGCAAAGTTTTATAAATGAGCACCCTAAACTGTAGCTAATGCATCGGAAGGCAGTGAGGATGACGTTCTGTGGGAGGAGACGGGATCAGAGACTCACAGTGACAGTGAACACAGTGAGGCAGAGGATGCCTGTGAATAAAAGCCTCATGTGGTTTTGAAATGTGAGCAAAGTTCTGACAGTTTGCATTTAAAACAGTGTTTTTCAACCGCTGTTCTAATTGTTATAAAGGTTTTATAAAGCATTTGTTAATGATGAACAGAACATTTATAAACTAATTATTAATGGTTAACACATAATTTACAAGCTCTTTGTTAGCAATGAGAAGAACATTTATAAACTATTTGTTAATAATTAGGACATAATTTATAAGCTATTTGTTAATGATGGACAGAACAATAAAATATTATGCTGGTGAAGGTTCTCAGTCATCCAGGTCATGATAATCCAACAAAGGGTTTTAAATAAAGGCAACTGGACTTATTTGGTTCTTTGAAGACGTTTCACTGCTCATCCGAGTAGCTTTGTCAATTCTGTCTGAAGTAAAGGGGAGAGAATCTTATAAACTGTGCTTATCTTCCTCTGTCTGTGACACACCTCCTTCCTGCCTCCTGAGAAGGTGTTTGCTCCATTGTATTCAACAGGAGTCCTGGTGGGTTGTTTTGATTAGAGGTGGGAATTAAGTTCAGAGCAGACTGGTAGGTGCTGGAAAGATTAAATCTGAGACCGTCAGCAGTCCATCTCCACCTCAAAGACAAGGGACACACATTTGAAAACGACAACGTACACATTTTGGACAGAGAAGACCGATGGTTTGAGAGAGGAGTTAAAGAAGCCATCTATGTCAAACATGAAAAACCAACTTTAAACAGAGGAGGAGGACTCAGATTTAATGGGTTAGGGTTTAGGGTTAAGGTTAAGCCTAACTAAATGTTTAGTTCATCATTAACAAACAGCTTACAAAGTTTTTTAAACATTTAATACATAGCTTATAAATGTCTACTAACAACACATTATATTGTTCTATTCATCCTTAACAAATAGTTTTTTATACGTTCTGTTTTTTATTAACAAATAGTTTGTTAATGTTTAACCAAACATTTATAACCAGCTTATAAATGTTTAGTTAATAGTTAACACATAGCTTATAAATGCCTATTAACAACATAATATTTTATTGTTCTGTCCATCATTAACAAATAGTTTATAAATTATGTCCTAATTATTAACAGTTTATAAATGTTCTTCTCATTGTTAACAAAGAGCTTGTAAATTATGTGTTAATCATTAATAGTTTATAAATGTTCTGTTCATCATTTACAAATAGTTTATACATGTTTTGTTCATCATTAACAAATGCTTTATAAAGGCTTTATAACAGAACATTATAAAGTGTTACCGAAATATTTTATTGTTAGTTTGCCTATTTTATTTTTATGTATCTTAGAGGTAAATGTGTTTCTTTACTGTGCATATAACAATAAAGCTTTGAAATTTGAAATCAACTGTGTAATTAATACAATGACTTTATAAACTCCTTTACCAACTGGTGGCTACCTAAAGGTAGTTTTTCATTAAGGTCTGGCTTTGTCATTTTTTCTGTCACACCTGCTGAAGGGGAGTCAAGGTGATTTAAGAAATCACAGTTACAGCTGATGTGTGCAGATTAGCATATACACATAGCATGCTAATCATCATTAAGTATGGCCTTATGAAGTAAACCTCCTCCATGTTCTTTTTTCATTCCATTTACTAGAATGAGCATCAGTTCCCAGAAATATTCAATGCTATTATACTCTTCAGTTCAATGTAATAATTTTTATCTATAAACTACAAATTTAGCTTATAAGTGGATTAGGATAGAGATGTCTGTCAAATCACTACAGTAAACAACAGTAAAGCACTGATAGACAGTCAGCCTGTTCAGGGTGTTACCTGGTTGAGATCAATTCCATCAGCCTACAACCCTGAACAGGACCACACAGGTATAGAAAATGAATAATACCATGTTTTAATGAATTTTAAAAAGCACAGCTAATAAATATATATAAATGTGGGGCATGCACAATATTGTGCAAAAGTTTTAAACTGGCCCTCATTTCCTTATATTTTGCATCCATGGAGTTTGGAGAATCAGTAGTTCTTCAGACTTAGGATCTTTCCATGTGTATCTTTGAAATTTATCAAATTTTTCCAAATAATATTTGTCCAGTTCAGCTACATGACTGAGTGCAAAAATATGAACAGGAATAAATCATAGAAGTTAAAGACAGGACCTGACAATCCATCATTTAACATGTGATCGATCATCTGCTGTAGGACATGTCTTCAGCTAATAGTTCTCAGCTTGTTGGTGCTAAAATACCATTTCATGTTTGTCAAACTGCTTTATCCTTGTCATTTAAAAAAAAATCAAATCAGCTAAGAAAATAAACTATCTCCACAGCACGGCTGGTAACAAAAACATTTGATCTCATTAACTTTGTTAGGTTTTCTGTTATGTGTTGACACTGGTTCTTTAATGTCTATAAAGATTTACATCAGCATTAAGTGACTTAAATAAAACCATTCCTATGAAAATGGTCAAGTACTGGACACTGAATGAAAAAAAAAAAAATATATATATATATATATATATATATATATATATATATATATATATATATATATATATATATATATATATATATATATATATAATTTTGAAAGAGCTTCAGAAATTCTGAAGATCTACTGATCAAGATCACTGAAAAATAAAATAAAAAAGAGCTGAATTTGTAGAAGCAAAACATTCAAAAATGAAAGTTGACAAATTTTCTGTGTTGTAGGTTTTAAAATACCCATGTCCATATCTGCTTTTTTGTTACCTTTGTTATGATTGATTATCATTTTTAACTTTGACTGACAATACAAACCTGTAGTTTTAAGGTTTTGAAGGAAGTCTGGGAAGAAGCTGATGACAGGCTTTGGACTTCTTCTCACTCAGCTCAGGCACAGGAATGAACATCATGCAAACAGCATCTCAAGAACAGAAAATAAAACACAATTTATATCTTAATACAACTGGAAATAATCCATAAAGGTACTAATTACATACTTTCATTAAACATTGCTCTGATCAGTGATCAGTAAAGTTGACAAACACTTAAAAAATGAATCAATCTAAAAAAAAAATTTTAACTATAAACATTGAGGTTGTGCAAGAACCATATTAAATAAGATAAATATTCTGAATTATTCAACTCATCTGGGTATAAACAGGTCTGAACTGAATTTCTGCAGGGTTCCTACAGGTTTCTTCTAGTCAAATTCAAGTCTTTTTAAGACCATTTATTTAAAAATGTTATACCCATTTCACAGACCTACCGACAAGGACAAATAAAAATTCTTGAACATATGCTCATTTAATTTTAAAAGAAATGTGGAATGTGCAAATGACATGTTATTTAATCAGAATAATCGTGGTTGACAAATGAAACCTTTGAGGTGAAATGCGATATGGAGAAGTTACATACAGCACACATTTTAAGACCCAAATATCAAAATTCAAGACTTTTTCAAGTCTTTTTAAGGTATTATTTCCAAATTCATAAATTTGATGCTTTTAAGACTTTTTAAGATTTTACTGAGAAAGACAACACATATAATTATCACAGATAAGAAAGAGGTAGTTAGCAGGTGGTCAGCATTAAGTCATTCACGATGGTAAGGTGTTCTGAATTGAATCTTAAATAAGTTTTAGTAATCTGAGTCTCATGATGGTTTAGGAGACTAGGATTTTTACTTAGTTTAGATTAAGGATTCTGATGGAGCTTAAGAGTACTGATGGATCAGTGACTAGTTTGAGTGAGCTAAAGTTGTTAGCTTTTTCAAAGTAGGCCTTTAAACTTTACCAGGATGTGGTCACTCACGGTACCGGGTGGCCTCGATGGATCCGGCCAGTGTAGACTCGCCTCGTCGAGGTGGGTGCACCCAGCCGGGGAGAGACGTCCGCTTGGGGAGGTGGATCGCCAGCAGGACAAACCGGGCGGTCCGAGAGTACCAGTGGTAGTGAGTTTCAGTCCATAATCCATGGTGACACAAGTGTGAGGCTCATATTGAGATGAAGGGAAAACGGCTTGTTTTCTCTTCAGGAGCCGGAGGTGAGATCGGCCGCCAGGGTGAGAGAGGCCGTCTCCAGGAGCAGGTCAGCTGTGTAGAGGTTGACAGCTGAGGTGTTGCCTGACTTGAGGCTGAATCAGAACTCAGAGTAGCTTCCGGGGTCGGAAGTGCTGTATGGAAGTCTTAGGGAACGTGGGCAAATGAATGAGGAGTTATTAATGTCACGTGACTCAGATCACTAACTCTCATTGGTTAGGAAGTAATATATGATTTAACCTTTTAGCAAAGTATGTATGTGAAATAATACTGATGCAGGATCAACATTCATTAATACTGGAAGAAAATGCATTAATCACATTAAGACATTTTAAAACAGTTTGATTAAGAGTAATGACGTTAGAAGGAGACGTCTGGAAGTCTTTGAGTTATTATTAACTAAAGAGTGAAAACCCAGTGGTGTCTTCCGGAGAAACGTCCTTGATCTGGGAATGTTAATCCAGGTTAACATAATAAAAGAGTCATTTTATTCCAAGTTATTGGGAAAAAGATGGTTATTATTTGTGATGATCCTAGAGGTCAAAGTTAAGAGGATACAGCCTATTTGGTGGCGTTACACTAACGTTAGCTTTTCCACCGCACCTTTATCAAACATAACTAATTAAAAATGAAACTTATTTTCAATTTACAGCGTATTTTGTCCAAAGTGGCTTTGCCGTAGTGTGACGTCGTCAGTAGGAGAAGGACCCCGAGCCGATCTGGCAGCCCGAGCAGATGTGTTACCTACACCAGCACTCATCTACTAGCTTCTAGCTTCGGCTCCCTCCTCCATGAATGCTAATGATATGCAAGCTAGAAGCCCCGCCCCGCTCTGCGCAAAAACAGTGACAGCAAACTGAAACACAGTGAAGTGAAACTCAGAAAAATAAAGTGAAACACTGAAAAAAAGAAACTGAAAAATGAAATGAAACACAGAAAATAAAGTGTCAATGTAAAAAAAAATATTTTTGTGGATTTGTTTCAATTTCAGTGTATTTTTCGGTTTCAATATTTTTTCTTTCAGTATCAATGTTTTGTTTTTCAGTTTTAACGTTTTATTTTTCAGTTTTGTTTTTTTTTTCTTCAGTTTCAATGGTTTTTTTCAGTTTCAGTTTAACCTGTCATCGTTTTAACCCCATACTTTTCCTGTTATGGATCAGTGCTTTGAAATATATTTGTTTTTAGAATTAATAACTTTATTATAAGGCTTCAAATAAATGTAATGAAATGTGTGTGATTTTGTTTAAACAGGCTGCAGGAGGTGTCAGATGTGGCTATGATGCAGGTTTCTGCTCTGCAGACCCGACATAAATCCACAGATACAGAAGTAGAAACTTTAAGGAGACAAATACTGGACTTTCAGGTAACTACATTTTATTTTATAAGTAATTCCTGCTTTTTATTAGGTTAGTTTCTTTTTACCGATAGTAATGTGATTTCAGAGACTGTAGGTACACTGGGAGGGGAGTTGGTGATCACTGCTGTAGATTACAGCATTGGCGAAAACTTTTGAGCCACGTCTACCAGTTTGGCAGATGTGGGAGCATCTCAGGCAGGGCATTTTTGAAACATGTAGGACAATGTCTTCACGTGCTGCGGATTTATTTAGAATAGAATAGAATAGAAATGCCCTTTATCGTCCCTCAGTGGGGAAATTCAGGTGCACCAGCAGCAAAGTGACGGCAAGTCAAGAACAAACAGTAGTAATAATGACACAAAAATAATAGAATAGCAGCATAAAGACTAGTAATAAAATACTGCACAATCATTAAATATCAGATACTAAGTCACAGAAGTGAGACAGAAAAGGGTTTTTGTTTTGAAGGATGTTCAAATATATTTGTGCATAAAAAGTTCAGTGAAAATAACAGCTTGGATGTACTGTAATTTCCGGACTATAAAGTGCACCTAATTATAAGCCGCAGCAGCTAAATTTGGGGGAAATTGCAGATTTGTCCACACATAAGCCGGACCGGACTATAAGCTGCAGGTGTTTTAATGTTAATGCAGCAGGGGGACTGAGGGGGGAGGGAGGGGTGTGGAAAGCAGTTGTCTGACCACCCCCTTTATACCGCCATTGGGTAATCTTTTGTGAAAAGCACATGATTGCGCAACATTACTGGCATGGACTGATCCCTTATGAATGACCAAAGGCTCCCAGATGCCCACTCAGCTTCGTGGCAAATTGCCGGCATTGTTTTATGAAGGCAAATTGTGAGTTCCTGCTGCTACCACAGAGAGGATTGTCGTGAGGCTCGCCTCGCCTCGCCTCGCCTCGCCTTCCTCCGCTTATCCGGGTCCGGGTCGCGGGGGCAGCATTCTAAGTCGGGCAGCCCAGGCCACCTTCTCCCCGGCCAAGTCCACCAGCTCCTCAGCTGGGACGCCCAGGCGTTCCCAGGCCAAACTGAAGATGTATTTCCTCCAGCTTGTCCTGGGTCGACCTGGGGGCCTCCTGCCGGCAGGACATGCCCAGAACACCTCCCGAGGGAGGCGTCCAGGAGGCATCCTTACCAGATGCCCGAACCACCTCAACTGGCTCCTTTCGATATGGAGGAGCAGCGACTCTACTCCGAGTCTCTCCCGGATGTCCGAGCTTCTTACCCTATCCCTAAGGCTGAGCCCGGCCACCCTGCGGAGGAAACTCATTTCAGCCGCTTGTATCCGCGATCTCGTTCTTTCGGTCACTACCCAAAGCTCATGACCATAGGTGAGGATTGGGACGTAGACCGACCGGTAAATCGAGAGCCTTGCTTTCTGGCTCAGCTCTCTCTTTACCACAACAGACCGGTTCAGCGTCCGCATCACTGCAGACGCTGCCCCAATCCGCCTGTCGATCTCCCGCTCCCTCCTTCCCTCACTCGTGAACAAGACCCCGAGATACTTGAACTCCTCCACTTGAGGCAGGACCTCTCTCCCGACCCGGAGTTGGCAATCCACCTTTTTCCGGTCGAGAACCATGGCCTCAGATTTGGAGGTGCTGATCCTCATCCCAGCCGCTTCACACTCGGCTGCGAACCTTCCCAGCAAGAGCTGAAGGTCAGAGCTCGATGAAGCTAGGAGGACCACATCATCCGCAAAAAGCAGAGACGCGATTCTCCTGTCACCAAACCCAACCCCCTCCACACCACGGCTGCGCCTAGAAATCCTGTCCATAAAGGTTATGAACAGGACCGGTGACAAAGGGCAGCCCTGGCGGAGTCCAACCCTCACTGGGAACAGGTCCGACTTACTGCCGGCTATGCGGACCAGACTCACACTCCTCTGGTACAGGGACTGAATGGCCCTTAACAAAAGACCATCCACCCCGTACTCCTGGAGCGCCCCCCACAGGGTGCCCCTGGGGACACGGTCATAAGCCTTCTCCAAATCCACAAAACACATGTGGATTGGTTGGGCAAACTCCCATGACCCCTCCATCACCCTAGCGAGGGTAAAGAGCTGGTCCACAGTTCCACGACCAGGACGAAAACCACATTGCTCCTCTTCAGTCTGAGGTTCAACTATCGACCGGAACCTCTTCTCCAGTACCCTGGAGTAGACCTTTCCAGGGAGGCTGAGGAGTGTGATCCCCCTATAGTTGGAACACACCCTCTGGTCCCCCTTCTTAAAAATGGGAACCACCACCCCGGTTTGCCACTCCATAGGAACTGCCCCCGATGACCACGCAATGTTGCAGAGACGTGTCAGCCACGACAGACCTACAACATCCATTGCCTTGAGATACCCAGGTCGGATCTCATCCACCCCTGGGGCTCCGCCGCTGCGTAGTTGTTTGACTACCTCAGCGACTTCTGCCCCAGAGATTGGACAGTCCGTCCCCAGGTCTCCCAGCTCTGGTTCCTCCTCGGAATGCGCGTCGGTGGGATTGAGGAGCTCCTCAAAGTATTCCTTCCACCGTCCGACTATAGCCCCAGTTGACGTCAGCAGCTCCCCGTCCCCACTGTAAACAGTGTGAGCGAGTTGCTGCCTTCCTCCCCTGAGGCGCCGGATGGTTTGCCAGAACCTCTTTGGAGCCGACCGATAGTCTTTTTCCATGGCCTCGCCAAACTCCTCCCACGCCCGAGATTTTGCCTCGGCAACTGCCACTGCTGCACTTCGCTTGGCCCGCCGGTACCTGTCTGCTGCCTCTGGAGACCCACAGACCAGCCACGCCCTGTAGGCCTCCTTCTTCAGCCTGACGGCTCCCCTAACCTCTGGTGTCCACCAGCGGGTACGGGGGTTACCGCCACGACTGGCACCGGCTACCTTGCGACCACAGCTAGCAACAGCCGCCTCAACAATCGCAGAGCGGAACAAGGCCCATTCGGACTCAATGTCCCCCACTGCTCTCGGGACGCGGTCGAAGCTCTGCCGGAGGTGGGAGTTGAAGACCATCTTGACAGGCTCTTCTGCCAGGCGTTCCCAGCAGACCCTCACTATACGTTTGGGTCTACCAGGTCTGCGCGGCATCTTCCCCTGCCATCTGATCCAGCTCACCACCAGGTGGTGATCAGTTGACAGCTCCGCTCCTCTCTTCACCCGAGTGTCCAAAACATACGGTCTCAGGTCAGATGATACAACTATAAAGTCAATCATCGACCTGTAACCTAGGCTGCCCTGGTACCAGGTGTACCGGTGGGCATCCTTATGTTCGAACATGGTGTTCGTTATGGCCAAACTGCGACTTGCACAGAAGTCCAATAACAGAACACCACTCTGGTTCAGATTGGGCGGGCCGTTCCTCCCAATCACGCCCCTCCAGGTCACGCTGTCATTGCCCACGTGAGCGTTGAAGTCCCCCAGCAGGACTATGGAGTCCCCAGTAGGAGCGCTATCCAGCACTCGTCCCAGAGACTCCAAAAAGGGTGGGTACTCTGAACTGCTATTTGGTGCATAATGTCGTGAGGCTATGCAACTATAATATGCATACTGTAATATGCAACTTTTTCATATTTTAAAATCTTTTCCTTGAGCCAGTCTGTGCTAATATGACCCTTTACAGAGTTAATGAAAAGTCACTTAGCCCCATCTGGTGGTTAGATCCGGAATACCACGATTGCAAGATCTCCGTCGTTGTCACGGTACCCAGGAAGTCACGTGTCTCACGAGGGTTAGGCTAACCCAATGTGGCTAGCTGTTATGCTAGCGCTGGAGTGTTTTTAGCTCATGATTCCTGCTTTTTTTCCATCTCTCCCTGCTTGAACACAGCTGATTTCTTTGAAGGAGTAAATAACCGCTCCTGTAGAAAGCTATGAAGGCTGAGGAGACTATTCATGTTAGAAATAGGCATTTATAAGCTGAAACAATATGCTAACTTGTGGAATGCAGTGATTTAAAACGGACACCAGAGGGAGCCCAAAACAAGCAAAACTGCATATTATCACTTTAACCGAAAATTTTCGGTATTTAACCGGTGTTTTTTACTCTGACGGAAAGGTCTGAAGGGCACCGGTCATCCTGACAGGTGTGTGCGCATGCGCCTGCCCGTCCATCAGACCGTCATAGGTAACACTGAATTTACAGTGTTACCTATGGTGTCAGGTGTCAGACCTGATCCGCTCAGATGTCTTTGCAGTCCGGTGCTCAGCAGATCAGATATGGATTAACTACACTTCCTGATGTAATGCGGTCTCATAGTAGCGTTACAGGCTGTGGAGGCTTGTTGACACCCAAAATCTGCTCCGCCAGCGCACACATAGAACTGGACTCCAAACACTCACTAACCTGCAAGGAGGTCCACATTAAACAGCAGCGCCAGGTTTCCCCTGAGTATTTTAATGAAAAATATGTGAACCCCTCATCTCTCTCTCATGATCTCATAATGAACGTTAATATTATACAGTAATCAGAGTCCCGCGGAGCGCACAGAGCTGCACCTGCTGCTGCGCTCGACTCCGAACTGACTTTTTAGAAATTTCTATATGATGACTGGCTGATCGACTAATTTAGTGTCTAATCCTATGGATTTATGTGCCCAGTGTTAGATCAATCGAATAATTGGAACCAAGCGATCTGTAGCTTCTAAACAGGTTCTCCAAACTGCGACAGTCAGTGGAGGATGAAAAGATTATGAAACAATTACAATAATATATAAATAATGAAATAATGCTACTGAAAATGTATTTATTATTATATTTTTTAATTAATAAGTGAGGGATAAAAATAGATTATGACCGGAGTTTTAAAATACTGTCAGTCAAATGACGGGAGGGGAAAAAGTCTAGCAACACTCGGGACAGAGATGACTGGGAACGCAAAGCGTCCCGTTTATTAACATTTAAAAAACACAATCAATCAATCAATCAAACAAACAAACAAACATTCACATCTTTGACATGATGAAACGCATTTATGCGTGTAAAAATAAAACAATGCGCTACCAGAGCAGGTCCTGCAGTCATAGTAGGCCTACCGTAGTAGTGCAGTATATAATAAAACAAAGCAACGCTTGAAAAGGCAATAACATTAAAGCGGCTCTCTGGATTATTTTTCTCTGTATCAAAGTTTTCTAAATGTTTTAAATGATATTTCAGGTCTAAACTATGATCTATGGGTTGAGTTCCACAACATCTGTCATTCTGATGAAGACCCTCCTTCCTCCTAGAGACCCCTTTGCATTATTTCTTGCCGCCGACATTTTTCAGCCAATGAAATTCAAATGTCTGCATTCTCTCAACATGCACGCGCATCGACCAAACCTGTACCAGTAGGGGGTGCTCTCGTACAGGACGCTCCGTGTGTTTCTCTGCCGTCTCAGCCGTTCACTGAGGACTCACAGCTCATTTCTACTAAAAACCTACCCATTCCCCAGCTAAAGATGGATTTATTTTAATTTTTAAACCTTTCACCTCACAGAATGGCAAGGCTTGACAGGATTATGCGTTTATTTTGGTCAGAAAGTTCATCCAGGGCCGAGTCAAGTTCAGCTTCAGAGTCCAGCAGCAGCTCTCTGCTAACAGAGCTAATATCAGAAGCAGCAGGGACAGAGAGGGCTCTTCAGACCCTCGTAGTATTGTTGGAATAAGATTGTGAACTGTGAGTGATTAAACCCTACACATTGAGCTGTACAGTTCATGTCCGAAGTATTTGCGCCGCATGCACGCACGACCGGACGCGCGTGTCGAGATATTTTGAGGAGGAGCCTTTGGACGTTAGATTCAAAAACTGCTCTCTTGATGAAATCCTCCAGAGTGCTGCTTTAAATGACTAAATAAAATTTGTTTTCTTTTTAACAAAATAACCAGCATCTTTTCTGAAAACTGCCAGTAAACGCTGCCGTTTATTTTATCAAAATAACCAGCCTATTATACCAGAAAAATCAGTCCTGTGTCATCGTTTTACTCTGTACTAAAACCACCGAAGTCCTAGTCGTCAGTGTCTGAAACAAACAGACCCAGAATGGACTCGTCAGCCACTCTCTCTCCTTCAAAACCAACAAACTCCTCTTCCTCGGTGTCTGAATCGAACAGCCTCAGAAGAGTGGCTTCAGTTGTTGCGCCATCCTCTTCATCACCGTCACGCAACAGTCCAGCTTTCCGAAACCCGTTGGTGATCGTGGATGTTTTCACACTTTTCCATGCTGTCAGGATCCACTGGCAGACTTGAGATAAGGTTGTTCTTCGCATGCGACCAGTTTTAGTGAAGGATTTCTTGCTGCTGGTCATCCACTGAACTCGGAGTGCCACTTAAAAAGCACGATTCACACGCAGCTCTATTTCCGTCTTTGACAGCCAGATCAATTGCCTTTAACTTAAAAGCAGCATCATATGCAGTTCTTCATTTGTTTTCCATACTTCCTCTGTCTTGCTCTCCTACTCTGTTATGCTCTCGTTGCTTTGTGTTGCTCTATTTATTTGGCACGAACTGTCCCGCCTCTTCTCTGGCGCTTCCTTGATAGTGTGCCCCTGCTGGCTGTTGAAAAAACCACAGATAAGCCGCACGATTGTAAAATCCGCAGGGTCCATAGCAAGTGAAAAAAGTAGCGGCTTATAGTCCGGAAATTACGGTAAACACTGATGCAGTTTGTTGGGAGCAGTGTAGGTTATACAGACTACCAGCTGCTTAGAGGAAGGACCTATTCAACAGTGGATGTGACCAATGATATTTGTATATTTTACACTGTACTTTAACTGTGGTAGATTTAGAATTAATTAGATACAAGAAAAAGGTACAAGTGTGACCTCAGATCATTTTTATTAGTAATGAATATCAGATATAGTTGTTACTGGAAAGCTTTACTCAAATGAGACAATGTGTCAGAAGTACAGCAGCCTTATAGTTTATTATGATTTCCTATCAGCTCTCAATCACCATCATCAGAATCATTACTGAACACAATCATTGACACAGTTTATTTTAATGCACAAATATTTTTTCACATTTGGTATTTTTTCCTTTTAAAAACAATAATCCTCACCTCACCTTCCTCCGCTTATCCGGGTACGGGTCACGAGGGCAACATCCCAATTAGGGCACCCCAGGCCATCCTCTCCCTGGTCAAGTCCACCAGCTCCTCAGCTGGGACGCCCAGGCGTTCCCTGGCCAACCTGGAGATGTATTTCCTCCAGCTTGTCCTGGGTCGACCTGGGGGTCTCCTGCCGGCAGGACATGCCTAAAACACCTCCTGAGGGAGGCGTCCAGGAGGCCTCCTAACCAGATGCCTGAACCACCTCAACTGGCTCCTTTCAATGTGGGGGAGCAGAGGCTCTACTCCGAGTTCCTCCTCCCTTCACCCGTGTGTCCAAAACATACGGTCTCAGGTCAGATGATACTACAAAGTCAGTCACTGACCTGTAACCTAGGCTGCCCTGGTACCAGGTATACTGATGGACATCCTTATGTTCCAACATAGTGTTTGTTATGGCCAAACTGCAACTTGCACAGAAGTCCAATAACAAAACACCACTCTGGTTCAGAGTTCTTTGTGGCTTATCACCGCCTGTGTGTGAATATGTGATGTTGTACAGTGTTTGGGGGAGTGTAGCACACTCTAGAAAGTGCTCTATAAATACAGGACATTTACCATGAAGAATTAAACGGATCATTGCTCTGTGTCTCAGTCCCAGTCAGATGAGAAGACCCTGATTGCGAAGCTCCACCAGCATATTGGGGCCTTGCAGGTCAGTGAGTCTGCCGCTGTGAGGAAGCTGGAGGCCTCCTCCACCCACATCCAGCAGCTGGAGGCCAACAAGCTGCGTGCCGAGCAGCAACTGGATGCGAGCAAGCATGCTCTTTTTATCGCCCGTCAGGAGGGCAGAAATTGCTCCACGCACCTTCGGCAGACCATCCAGTCACTGCGCAGGCAGTTTGCTGGAGCGCTGCCACTGCCGCAGCAGGAGAAGTTCTGTGTGACTATGCTGAAACTCCAGGAAGACAGAATGAGCGCTCAGGAGGAGAGGAGGAAGGCAGAGGAGGAGAGGAGGGAAGCAGAGGGAAGAGCTGAGGAGCTGGAGCTGAGACTACGAGGGCTGGAGGAGCTCATCTCAACACTGAAGGATGTGAAAGGGGCCCAGAAGGTCAAAGTTGTGGTACAAATATTTCTGGCTTTGTTTTATTTCCAACTAAATTATATGTGACCTATGTGAATAGGTAACTGAGTGGCACAGGAGGATGGAGGAGACACGCCTCCAGGAGCTGAGGAAGGCCAGGGAGCTGGTAGCACAGAAAGAGGAGATCTCTTACCTGAAGAGGCTCGTGGAGGAGCAGGACCAAACTATCAGCTCACTGGAAGAGGATATCGTTCAGCTAAACACTGTGAGGAAATGAACCAGCTGTCTTAAACATAAACTTCAAACACTTCTCCTCCATTGTGTTCAGTGTGACGGCATATTAGAGCCACTCAGAAGAAGAGGAAGATTTTAGTTTTTTTTCTTAGTTTAGAGATTAAAGTCAAGCTTTTAAGGAAAAAGTTAAAATGATGAGGAAAAAAGGCACAATAGTTTGTCAAGAATAATGTGAGGAAATGAACCTGAATGTGGTTCTGAACCTGACTGTATTAGTTGTTTTTTATTAAAGGACCTTAGGCTGATTTTACTGAGTAAACTACAAATCAAACCTTTTCTTTGATCTAGTTGTTGATTACAGCAGCAGAACTTGGGAACAGCAGTCTCCAACACGTACCTCAGAAATAGTTTCAAAACCTGAAGCTAAAAAATAGTTTATTCTGTTTCACTGGTTCAACTTACACTGCATCCTAAAGCTCTAGGAGTTAATTACAGGTTGTGTTCTGTTCTAGATTAAAGCTATGGTTTATGAGCTAAAAAATGTCCTTTTGATTGAAACATATAAAGTCACCCTAGTTGATTTTACACAAGGCATCATGGGCATTGTAGGACTTTGCACCAGTGCTGGTTTTGTTTTTGATTTGCCTTCTAATTGAAAATAAACTGTATTCGTGTTTCTACTTTATTTTTCAACATTTCCCATTTTTCTGTAAATAGTTCCAGAATTTTCTTAAAAAATTCCTCCCTATTTAATTTCCTCCTGAGTGGTCCTAATATGCTGTTATAGTTTTGGACGAGCATCATTTGTACAAGGTATTTGTGGTTACGTGTCTTTCGTTCTGTCTGCCTATATCATGGTGATTACTGCAGGTGTCCTTAATCTGTGTCCTGCCTCTGCTGCTCTATCAGGAGCCTGAAGGCCTTGAGTGAGATGCAGGCTGGTGCATAAATTATCCTGTTGTTTCTGTTTTAGATAAAAGTTCTGTGACATTCCTGGTATTCTAATCTGTGGTTGCTATGGTGAGGGCCTTTGTGTGGTCAGTTAAAAGGCTCTATCTGTGGACTCTGTGTCATCTTCAAGACATCGCTATGTGTACATTGTGTCTGTACTTCTGATGTGTTCTGTGTGTGAGCTCAGCTGCCCTAAATTCTTATTGCACACGTCAAGCTAGTACCTCACTGGGCTGTGACTGCTGGTGACAAATATCTTGAAATGTTCACAAGTGTTCTCTGTTTCCTAGTGAATTCATGTTGCAGGGCCTTGCTGTTGTCATGTTTGTCTTAAAATATTCATAGTCAGGAGTTCTTCCTGTCAGGCTTCTCAATCTAGTTTCTGGTAGTGAGAAAAGTGAAACAACCTAAAACCAGTTTCTCACTGGGCTGCAACTGTTGGCAACTAGATGATGATGTTGCAATGCGATGATGTCCCCAGTTTTTTTTTTTTTTTTTTTGCAGTATCATTGACTTTGTATAAACAACACATTCACACATCTTGCATGAATGCTGCAGGAATGTGTCAGGAAACCTCTGTGGATTTCTGGTCAAAATCCTCCAGGAGTTCCATCTGTTAATGTGTGAATGTTGCAGAAATTGCTTGGGAATGTCTAGAATAGTTATGGATACTAGTTATGTTTTCTTTATATTTTGTCTGAAATTTTGCAAGCAGCTACAAATTAATTGCCGTGTTGACCCGAATATAAGACGACCCCCCTTTCCAAGACTAATCTTCTGAAAAAAAACTAAATTCACTTTTTAAAGAAACAATTTTTATTGAAATGTTGAGAACGTCATTTAAATAATACCTTTATTACAGACCTTTAATAGTTGCCTATCAGTGATGGCGGTAATGCGCTACTTAGTTACCGTGTTACTCTAATGTTACGTCATTTATCAATAACGAGTAATCTAACGTGTTACTATTTCCAAACCAGTAATCTGATTAAAGTTAATTATTTCGAGACACTGTGCGTTATTATCTTTGTCCATTTTCATAGTCAGAATATTTGTTTTCTTCTTGTCTCGGTGAATGGCGTCAGGTGTAAGAAGTCACGTTCTCAGCACGAGGACGGTGCAGAGTCACTTCAGCATGAGGAGGACTCCCGTGTATTACCATATTTACCTGAATATCCAGGCATTATTTTTGTAAACTCCTCTGAAACAACAGGTTTGTCTTATCTTCGAGGTCTAGACTTTATTAACGAGTGTGAGACTGAGAAGAAACAGCTGACTGGATGCTACTGTCTGAGCAAAGTCAACTAGTATTAGCACTAGCAGCCTGAATGTAGCATGCTGCTCTAATGCTGGACGAATGAAGCAGCAAAAAGTGACATTTTGATGCATGCTTCACTCAACGTTCTAACATAATATAGCTACTGTATAAATATATTGTGGCGATTTAACAAACCCCGAAATAAATGAGTAAGGTGGTTCGCTCAGTTCTCTAAAAACATCAGCCAATCACACATTTCAGACCCAAAGCAACTATTAGACAATCCGGCTGTCTGTCTCGCCGAAGCACCTCACTTCCTCTCTGCTTGGATCCTCCATTAATGCGTGCTGGAGCATTTTAAAGCAGAACATCCCAGAAGTGAGAGAAGGACAGAAACAGCTGGCTGTCAGTGCTTCAATTTTAGGAAAAAATACCAGAGTCCCAAAAAGAAAAATACCTTTTCAGCTAGCAGAAAACAAAAAAAAAACGTTTGGACGTTGAAAGAGGAAAAACCAGGGTGAGCTTTTCAACGGCTGGTGTTTGGCTCTCTATTGTTACTCTGGCAATGTGTGGTCTCATGTCCGGAGGAGACACGGCACAAGGATTATACCCGACGGGAGGGGTGATAGCTCTGAGACGTGTTTGTGTAAAATAGCTAGCTATACCTAGCTTGTTTGAAGACTCCTCAGTGAACTTTTAAGAGGCACCCAAAAAAATGTTTTAAGCTAATTTGTTTTGCAGATTACCTGTAGCACCTTTAATGCGACTGTTGACTTCCTGTACCCACAATCCACAGTGATCAAGCCAAAATCACATGAAATCTTGTGAGATGTAACATTGCTACATTATTGAATCACTTCACTGGAACGTAATCTGAACACATTCATGGAACCTCTTCACATATCACGTTGGTTCTTCTACCCCATTCATTTATACTCAAGATGCTTACAGAGAGCCAAGAGAGGGCTAGTCTCTTTTATTCCACTAAAATCATTTCCAGAAATGAATTTGTCAGAATTTATAAATTATTCATTACGTCAACTGGATCTGTTTGGAACAAATAAAGCATCTTAGGCAAAATAGTCATCTTAACTGTATCAATACGAGGCTCCAAGATTAGATTTGTTATCAAAAACTCAAGGGCTTAAACATCATAAAACTTTGAGAGTTCTTTTTGGGATATTTACTCCAAGATACTTATTATGCTCCCTCTCCCAATTCAATTTGGCTTCAGACTTCAAATCTTGATTAGGTTTAAAATTAGAATCTGAGTTTTTGAGATACTAAGTTTAAAACCTGAGATTGAACTCAAATTTTCCAGTTACGATAACAAATAAGGAAGAGAAGTATTTGGATTGGTGTTATGGAAATAACTTATTAAGCAATGAGATATCAGTCTTAAAAGTTTTAACAAGTTAAAGTCCATCTTTCAAGTTATTTTTTAATTCATAATATATTTCAATTTGTTGAAAAAATAAAGTTGATCACATTTTTTTGTGTTTGAAAGACACGCAAATGCTTGAATTTCTCCTTAGATGTACCAAAATGCAGCTTCTGGCCAAAAACTAGTGTCTTTCTGTCACGTGATGTCATGGTGTCACTGTAGGCAAACAGCGGATATTCGTATTACTGAAAGGATTGCGTTTGTAGATAGCACACAGAGGGATTGAGATTAATCAAAGGTGGTGAAAGCTTGTGTATGTGGAGGTTGTTCAAACTCCTGTCTGTCTGGACATTGGATGCATCAATTTCCTTTGAGGACAAACCCAGTATTTTGAGCGTGGGTGAGGTTTGTTCAAGCTGGACGGAAAAATGTTCTACCTAAGGACTGTGTTTACTAGCTCCGTAGTTTGCGGTGCGCATTTTCGTGAGGAGGACTACGATGAAAGTGACTTGAATGAGCAGAAGACGGGTTTTAAAAGCCAGGATATGGTCAGGCTGAAGCCCACCGCTGTACCGTCAGTACAGCTGAGTCAGCCAGCAGCAGTATGAGGAACAAGGAGGTGAAACCATATCATCACAGCAGCTAATGCAGGCCGCAGCAGCAGCTCCACCACTCAACGAGGAATTACGTTCGGAAACGTGAATTTTCTCTGGTAATTATTACTTTTATATTTATATGTTTACCTCTGATATATCGTAGTAATATAGATTTGTGATTTTACAACTTGTTTAATTGAAATCTTTAGGTGTTTATTACTATTTACTCCAAAACGTAGCCCAGCAGCGGGGCGAGCTAATGGCTAATGTTTGTGTAGCTGGCAACACAACTACCTGACCAGCTATCCTATAGATGTAAATTAGGGTGACCAGACGTCCCGTTTTACCCGGGACAATCCCGATTTTGAGTCATGTGACCTTATGCAACATTTTAAATAAATCACAAGACGGAGTCTGAAGACGTGATGAGGATATCTGGAGTGGAGAGGAGGAGACAGGTGCTGCTGCTGCTAAACATTTATTCTGTTATTCAAGCACAGAGTCTCTTGTATTTTAAAATCTACAGCATCCTATTTATTCAGATTGCCATTTAGAAGCTAAAGGATGAGATTGAAAAAACGGTTGACTTTAGGAACCAAAAATGTGGTTGGGCTTCAGTTGAAACACTGAAGCTCTAAAATACATCCATGTGATAGGAAATGCTGCAGTAAATAGCTGCATGAATTCCAGTTGGATTATTTCATGTTTCCCTGAAATCCCAGGATTTCAGCGTCTATATTTAGTCAGGTAAGGTTTCATGTAATAAATCTATTTGTACCTGTGTTTTCTAGAGAATGGCAGCTGTAACTTCAATAATGGAGCTGGTGAAGCTGAAGTCATTCCTGATGCTGCTGATGAACACCATGATGTGATAGAAGACAGTCTGTCTACACATCACCACCAGCTGACCTCGGTCAGTGCAGTGCAACTCCAGACAACTCACTTCATACCGATCATCAGGTAAATTTCAATATTATTATTTCAAGATTATAGAACCATACATGGATAGAAAAGGCTGGTCAGTATCACTTTCCACAAACAATAAGCACCTTTATAAGTTTGGAATAATAATAATACATCAGTTTTATATCGCGCTTTTTAGGTCACTCAAAGACGCTTTACAGAGTTGCATTATTCATTCACACTCTGGTGGTGGTAAACTACGACTAACGTCTGTAGTCACAGCTGCCCTGGGGCAGTCTGACAGAAGTGAGGCTACCATTCTGAGCCATCAGCCCTTCTGACCACCACCAACATTCACACACAGGCAAGGTGGGTGAAGTGTCTTGCCCAAGGACACAACGACAATCTAACCCAGCCGGAGCTGGGGATCGAACCAGTAACCGGCCGCTCTCCCAACTGAGCTACATGCTGCCCCATGTTAAACATTATACATTTTGACTTTTAGCCAACCATCAAATATTGCTTGTCATGATGAGCTGATGGAGCTGTTCTCATTCTGTAATTGTGGTGAAAGAGCAGAGGCCTTCATCACTAAAACATCTGGCACTTTTATAGAAATTCAACAGGTTTGTGTGACTCCATTTTACTGAAAGTCTCTATCTCTGTTTACAACAGATCTTCAGTTTACATGGGAGATTTTTTTTTCTCTATATATTTCAGACATGCTGTTACTGTGGTCACACAAGACCCTGGTGGAACCAGCCAGTCCTCCACAAGAACACCAGTCCATCTGCAACCTGCTGCTGTCTGGAGCCTCAGGATGGATGATGTCACAGACTCTGCTCCCTACTGGGGCCTCAGGATGGATGATGTCACAGACTCTGCTCCCTACTGGGTGTACAAACCATCTCCACAGGGACTTTAGGCAGTTTTTGGTGTATATAATAATGTTTGTTTAAAAAAACAAGCAACAAGTTATTTCAGAATTTTTATATTTTTAACACAGTTCATACAAAGTGTTTTAAATTATAAAAACAGTTACCACTCTAGTCCAGATCAGGCCAGTGGAAGTCCTTGTATTGTCCAGCTTCATCTGGAGAGGCGGTTCTGATGGCGTTCACCACAGGAAGGTAGAGGCTGCTGGATATGTCACTCAGTGATGCCATGTGTCCATCAGATCATCTGCCTGTATGCTAATTAATGATACTGCCTGTAATGTCAGTATTGTAAAAAGATTATCTCCCCACATGACTAACTTATTGCTTTTCATAGTTATTACTTTTATACACTCTCGCTATATATACATATGTGTTGTACTATATCATATTATACTATACCATTCATGTATATATTTCACTGATGTTTTTCACCTTCAAAAATAAAAGTTTCAGAGATGTACTGTAGCTTTGCTTATTTAGTTGATGTAATATTATAGATAAGGTAAGAATGCATGATAAATAAAGCATGGTATTAAAATGTCATAAAACTTCAAAAGATAAATGGATGAATGAATACTGCTGCCAGCCTTAGAACATGAGGGTTCAGGTCCAGGAAGGCCTGGTACTGGATCTGAGGCCCTGGTGGATCCAGAGTCAGCAGCAGCTGCCTGAAGGGTTGGAGCTCTAGACGGCACACACTGGATGCTGCTGTCCATCGCTCCACATTGACACCTGAATAATAAGAGGTCATTTATATTAGAAACTATAGTTATAAAAAGCAGCAAGATGATTACTGAGCATACAGCTAAATAAAAAACTACTTGGTCGTATGATCATTCAAAAAGTAAGCACTTCAGCTGCTTTATTTTGTAAACCTCCCTATGCTTTAATATACTGTTTATACAGATTTAATGATGTTATGACATCACTTTTTTGTAAATAAAATTATGTTTTTGTAAATTCACTTACCAGTTCACTTTGCCCAGTCTGTGCACACTTTGACGTTCCCCAGACTCGTTATCGCTTCTAAGATCGTTTAATCATCTCTCTCTTGACTGCCAGCATTAGGTGTTGCTGTTGGCTCAAAACTTTACAGTGGTGAGCATTCAGCACCGAAATTATAGGCGAATACATCTGAATTTGACCGCATCTTATGGTACAGCGCCATGTAAACAGCTAATAGTTTAGCGAGCAAGTTCCCCTTCTTGCGTCACTTCCGGTTTTTCCGCTGTTTTGCAGGTGGGCGAAGAGAAAATGCACAAGGAGGCGCCCAAACATGCCAAAACATGCATTTAGATTTCAGTCATTAGAACATTCAAAATACTTTTTATATATATCCAGCTATTCAAGATAGCTTAGTTGGTTTTAAAGTGGAAAATGGACTTTAACAAGGAGATATTACACCACAGAGGTCTGAGGAATAATGTCTGACAACAACAGTTCTGAGTCTCGCCTCGCCTCGCCTTCTTCCGCTTATCCGGGTCCGGGTCGCGGGGGCAGCATTCCAAGTCGGGCAGCCCAGGCCATCTTCTCCCCGGTACCAGTTCTGAGTCTGCTTTTAAAACCCTCTTCTTGTTCCCCCCTCCCCTACCCACCATAAATCCTGCCCATCCCAAATTGAGTGGAATCCTATCTGTTTCAACATCTGCCCCTAGGGGGTCTCTTTGAAGGAGGAGGTAGAGGAATTTACACCTCCCTGACAGAAGATGAATGTTTACAACCCCCCTGATAAAAACAGGAGATGGCCCTTTCACCACAGCAGGCCGAGACTTTGTTATCAGCTGGATTCCCACAGGCTGGCATCTTGTTTGTCGTTTAACTAATATGCTGGTGAAGGTTCAGCCAGGACAAAGCCGAGTGGCTTTGTCAATTCTGTATGTAGTCAAGGAGAGATAATCTTATAAACTGTGCTTATCTTCCTCTGTCTGTGACACACCTCCTTCTACCCCCTTTGAGGAGGTGTTCGCTCAGATGAGCAGTGAAACTTCTTCAAAGAACCAAATAAGTCCAGTTGCCTTTATTTAAAACCCTTTTTTGGATCATTTAACTAATCATTATAGAAATAAAAAAAACTAACATATCATCTTACTAAGAATAACTAACAAAATTCCATTACAATTGGTCAGATATATCAAGACGTCATCAACAAATAGAGACATCTTGTGTTCTTTAACTCCCGTGACATTATTGACTAATGACTGTCTTTTTTCTTTTTCTTTTCTTTAGATTGACGAAGGAACAGGATTCCTCCCAGACTCAACTCTTCCACTTGCTCATCAGTTAGAGGTCGCTTTGGGTAAAATCAGAGAACATGTTCGCACCATCATGGATGTTCAGGCCACATGCAAAAATTTGGACAAGGCATAGTATCTCACCCCTGTTCATATGACACTGTCTCTAAGGTAAATACATACCTGTGCTGTTAAATGTTTTAACCAATGATATTTTTGATGCACAGAAACTGAAAGAGAAGGAAGCATCTCTGTTGAACGCAGAGCAGAACATTATATCTAGAGATAAGGTGATCAATGAGCTTCGGCTTCCGGCTGCTGCTAACAGGGAGCACCTGCTTGTGGATCTTTCCAAGCTTGAAGTGGACCAGATGGACAGTCAGCCTGCCCTCAAGCTGGCCCACCAGACTGTCACAGACCTCCGAGCTCAACTTGACAAAAAAGAAGATGTAGTAAAAAAGTACCAGAACCAGCTGATTCAGGTCCAACAGGTATAGAGATACTGATTCTGACCATTAGAAACCCTCTTACATATGACACTGTTATTTCAGGTAAAAGAGACAAAAGTCAAAGTTGATGTAGAAATGTCTTTTACAGAGTTTTTCAACCAGAAAGGTTCCAGTGTTTAACCAGAGCTAGATTACTACCAGTTCTTTCTGTTTCCACCTGAAAGAGTTCTGGCTTTAGAACCATAAAACTAGTGCTAGGCCAGAGGAAGGCTCTTTTCTTTTTACTCTGCTTAAAGCCATACTCAGTAGCCAGGTAAACAATGTAGCTTTTAATGTTTTTTAAAGCCTCTTAACAACGTTCTAATATAATATAGACATAAATATATTGTGGAGATTTTAAAAAAAATGAAAGAAATCAATAAAGTGGTTGTCCCGCAGTTCTCTAAAAACTTCAGCCAATCCGATCGTTCGGACCGAACGATAGGATTGGATAATCCAGCTGTCTGTCTGCCACATTTTCCTCACTGCTTGGATTGGCATTAATCCGCCCAGACACATTTTGGGGCAGAACATCCCAGAAGTGAAAGTGAAAGTGAGTAGGACAGAGAGCCGGCGTTAATGCTTCCATTTTAAGATAAAAATACCAGAGTCCCCCCCAAAAAACACCTTTTCAGCTAGCAGAAAACTAAAATCGTTTGGAGGTGAAAAGAGGAAAAGCTGGGGGAACATTTCTGCAGCTGGAGTTAGACTCTGCTTTGTCACCTTTGAAAACTGTGGTCCCATGTCCGCGGGAGTCTGGCGTATGGATTTTACCCGACGGGAGGGGTGAGTTCACCGAGACGTGTTTCTGTAAAATAGCTAGCGAGACTTCGTTTGTTTACCTGGCTACTGAGTATGGCTTTAATTTAAGACCAAATAGTCAACTTCAACATGAATAAAAGATCAAATTATCAGAGGAAAAACATGAGCTCACCATCAGTTTGTGTGTTGTTTATGATGTTTTTAATACATTTTAATATCAGCTAGTGTTTTTAGATCTGGCTTGCAGCCACATTTACAAACACTGGTTGGAGATCAGTAAAGAGCATTCACAAACAATAGCTGCTGTTTTAGTGTCTCGTCTTCTTCCGCTTATCCGGGTCGCGGGGGCAGCATCCCAATTAGGGAGTCCCAGACGGTCCCCTCCCCAGCCACTTCTACCAGTCCTCAGACAGAACCGGACTCATCTCTGCTCTGTCTGACTACAGGAAGTGAAACATTTTGCGCTGAGTGACGTTTCTCCTCTGGAAAACCCACCACTTCAATCTGGGACACATGCACTGTAATGCGCTGACGTTTGTACCGAGTAAAATATTACAGATTTTTTTTCTGTAATGCTTTACATTACTGCGTTACCGAAAAAAGCAATGCATTACAGTGGTTAAGTGGGATTTTAACTCCCAATATGCTCGAGAATGCCTCACAAATACCCCCCCAAAACTGCTGTATTTGGGAACAGGACCAGAACATGTGTATTAACATTGGCTCTGCTGATTTACACCAGTTACAGGTAGGGTGGTTTTGGGGGTACATCTTTGCTGGGGCGGCATATAGCTCAGTTGGTAGAGTGGCCGTCTGGCAACCGGAGGGTCACCAGTTCAATCTCCAGCTCCGTCTGGGTTAGATTGTTGTTGTGTCCTTGGGCAAGACACTTCACCCAACTTGCCTGCTGGTGATGGTCAGATGGACTTGGAGGGCGCCGGTGCATGGCATCCATGTCAGTGTGGCCAAGGGCAGCTGAGACTACAATGTAATTTATCACCACCAGTGTGTGAATGTGAGTGTGAATGGGAGAATGACTGATCGTGTTGTACAGCGCTTTGGGGAGTGTTCAACACTCCAGAAAAGCGCTCTATAAATACAAGCCATTTGCCAGTTTTGATTTGCTAAGATGTACTGTATGCACTACTTTAAACTGATTTAGACAGTGTCTTACACATATAGAGGATGAATGAATTTTCTTCAGAACATCATCCCAGTCTGATTCAGAAATGCCAATTTGAAGGTCTTGTTCTCAAGCCTGTTTTATTACTGGGCTAGAAGAAGAAGCAAGTTGTGTAACCAATCTAAGTATTGCAGATAGCCTTCTTTCTAATAGGGTTGAAAGACATAACATCATTCCTTACATTCTCAAGAGGTTTATTAGGGAACCATGGGATGGACCTTGAAGCAAAATCTTGCACCTGTAGATACCTTAAAAAGTGAGAAGCTGCAGTTTTAAACAATGTTTATTAACAGAAAAGTGACATTAGGATATCTGTTTATAGGAATACCAAGATGATGTGTGTAGATAAACGGTCTCCCTGCTATGTGGTCCTCTACATATGTATGTGGTCCTGCGTGTGAACTCTAAACCAGCTGGATGAGCTGATGCTGGGGCTGGACGCTTTGCGATCTGGTCGCGCTTTCGGACTCATATGCAGGAAAACATCTTGGAGGAATGCTCAGCAGGGTTCTGGTCTGCTCAGCGAGGGACGAACAGCTGAGAGGATTGTCCAGCCGGCTTTTGGTGGATTTGACCCTTATTCGGCTGCTAGAAGTGACCTGACCGCTAAAGACTGAAGGATGTGAAAACCTTATCACTCCTGCTCAAAACAAATCTGTTATTTTCAATTCGACTCCCCTCTCAGGCCTTGAAAAAAGGCTGAAGTCAAAACAAACAGTCCAGTTGCAGCTGAGCATGGATCCTCCCCCTCCCTCCCTCTCTCCCTCACATGTACTGATTCAAACACACACATGCTACTGATGACGCACAAACACCTCCTAACATTCAACCTCAAACCTTATTAACTCCCCCCTCCCTGCAAACTTGGTCTGAAGGCCAGGGCGTAGGGTTCCTCACCTTCCCCCCCACCATCACGTGTCTTATGTTTTTGTGACTGTCAGAGTGTGTAAAATGCTACTCCCTCCCTCACTCCCTTTTGTTTACATTTTCTTCTGCTCCCATCTTTATTATTTTGCCCAAATATTGTATTGAAGTTTGCCCCAATATTTCTCTCTGCCCAAGCCCAAGTAAATGTCCCACTTTAACTCATAATTTACAATGTAGGTCCCCTGATGGTACCCCAAATCTTGCCCAAATATTGTATCTGGTACCCCCAAATCTCTGTTTTGTTTTTTATTTTCAATGTTTTCTCTGTTTTGTTTTTTTTGTTTATATTGTCAAGCGCTTTGTGATGTATATCTGTGAAAGGCGCTATATAAATAAACTTTACTTACTTACTTACTACAGAACTCAGAAAACAACAAAAGAAAGGTCAAAAACTTACAGGAAGTAACAGAATGATGTGGCTCAGCTTTGGCTCTCTGATTGTTGAAAAATAAAACCCTTTTTAACATTTCTTTAGACCCAGCTCTGGTTCAGCACTGGAATCTTACTGCTACTATTTAACAAGTCAAACTTTTTGCTGCCTTTTTTGTTAAATTCCACTATGTTGGTACCAGGATCAAGAGGAAATGATAAAGAGACATCAGGAAGAGCTGAGAGTGTTGCATGGGAAGTTGGACTTACACTCAGACATCTCACTGAATTGCTTCAGACAGACAGCAATGGTACTCTCTCTGTGTCCCTCTGCTTACAAACTTTTATTTCTGGACTAAATCTAACAAGCGTGACTCATGCATAATAAAAAAACTGTAATATGAAAAAATGCCTTAAAGGGATACTCCACCAGGAAGTTATTTTTTGTCTATTGGCATATTCCTCAGAGTTAGATAAGTGGGCAAAAACAATTTGTAAACAGCCCAGCCGTTTTCCTGATCCGGCATGCTAGTAGGTACCATTCACTTATGGAGTATCGCCGGAGGCGAATATCCGCCTGCCGGATCAGGAAAACGGCTGAGCTGTTTACAAATTGTTTTTGCCCACTTATCTAACTCTGAGAAATATGGCAATGGACAAAAAATAACTTCCCGGTGGAGTATCCCTTTAAGTTTCCAATATAAACATAATTTCTTTCAAATAGCAATAGAGAGAGTTGTTCTAGCACTAGTTAAAGGTTCAAAGTGCTTTGCTTGATGTTGTGTTTAACTGTTGTTTTTTGTTCAGGACCTGATGAAGAAGCCCACAATCAAGGTGTCAACATCCAAGCACCTTGAGCACCTGGCTGAGTTGGAACAGACCGTGGCTGAGCAGGACATCTCTCTGTCCTCCATTAAAGAGAAGCTCAAACTGACCACAGCTGAGCTGGAACGACAGAGGAACACCACCGACGCACAGGCTAAGAAACATGCTGATGAACTGGCAAAGTGAATAAGCTTTTTATGTTTACTGTGGTACAGTGAAGATTGTATTTTGTGCAGACAAGCAGAAGACTTATTCATGTGAGATGGTTAGCATTATCAAAGAAAAGCTCTGTAAAATATGCTCTGTCGTAAATCTATTTATTAAAGCTGCTATGAGTATTTTGCAAAACAAATTAGCTTAAAACATTTATTTCACACTTCTTAACAACGTTCTAACATAGTATAGCTATAAATATATTGTAGCGATAAAAAAACTAAAGAAATGAATAAAGTGGTTCCCTCGCAGTTCTTTAAAAACCTCAGCCAATCACACGTTTTAGACCAAAAGCAGCTATTGGACAATCCGGCTGTCTGTCTCGCAGAAGCGCCTTACTTCCTCACTGCTTGGATCCACCATTAATGCGTGCTGGAGCATTTTAAAGCAGAACATCCCGGAAGTGAAAGGAAAACAGAAATGGCCGGCTGTTAGCGCTTCAATTTTAGGAAAACATAACAGAGTCCCAAAAAAGAAAAATACCTTTTCAGCTAGCAGAAAAGAAAAAACATTTGGACGTGGAAAGAGGAAAAACCAGGGTGAACATTAGCATAACGTTTCAACGGCTAGTGTTTTGCTCTCTCTTGTTAAAGTAGCAATGCATGGTCCCATGTCATGGGAGGCGCAGCATATTATAATCTGTTTAAATGCTTTTAGTTCACCATTTTACTTCTTATTTATTTACCCTGTTTAACTGCTTTTAGTGTAATTTTAACTTATTGTGTTTAATTATTTTTAGTCTGTTTAACTGCTTTTAGTCTAACCTTTAGCTGATTTTAGTCTAATAGATTTTAGGTATTTAGTTAGATTTTATCACAGTTTTATTGTTTATTCTTATATTTATCTTATGCTATTTTATATTTTAACTTGTTATTTTAATCTTCCTTCCAGTGTTTCCTCTGAGGGAGTCCTCTGCCTCGGGAGCGGTGGTCAGCTGTGGCAGCCTGGTTCTCCAGGTGGTTCCAGGTGGAGGTGGGGTCTCAGCCCTGCCTCCTCTGGTTCTCCAGGTGGTTCCAGGTGGAGGTGGGGTCTCAGCCCTGCCTCCTCTGGTCGCCCTGTGTCGGTGCCTCGGCTGCTGCTGTTGACCTGCTGCTGCCGGTGCAGAGGGCTCCTCTGATGGCGTTTCCTTAGAACCTGCTCATCTGTACTCAGCCCAATGTCCTTTGTGTGTATATGTGTGTGTGCGTATGTGTGCTTTTTATGGGGGAGGGATGGGAATGTGGTTTATGTGGGGTCATTTTAACTTGTTAAGCACCTTGAGTTACAGTTTCTTTTTTGTATGAAAGGCGCTTTATAAATAAAGATTATTATTATTATTATTATTATTATTATTATTATGTCTTCTTTTTCTTTAACGAAATGTTATTGTTCTTTTTTTCAGACATGTAAAGGTGTAGGCAAGTTCTTGTTTACCTTCTTTTCTTTGGCATGTTTCGATCGTCGGCTGCGGTCTTCATCAGAAGTGTCACCGGTGTTATGGTCTTTATCAGCTGTTCTCCCGGTAGGCGTGACCGGCCCAGAACTGTCAGGTCTGCTGGGCTGGTCACGCCACCTCTAGAAGGAATGTGAGAAAGCAACAACAGAAAGACTCACAAGGACCATGAAACAAAAAGCAGAACAAGAAAACCTTAGGTCAGCCATCTCAGACCACTGCAAACGGAACAATCACATTATGGATTGGGGGCGAGGGACAATCATTCATACGGAGAGCAACAGATACAAGCGTTGGATCAGAGAGAGCATCGAACTACGGAAGCGGGAGAAGTGGACTATGAATCGGGACGAGGGGGCCTACCAGCTGTCACGTACCTGGGATTCTCTACTCCAGAGACCATCTAGCGGATGTGGGCGTGACCGGCCCAGAACTGTCAGGTCTGCTGGGCCGGTCACGCCCAACGGGAGAACAACTGATAAAGACGCGTCACCATAACACCGGTGACACTTCTGATGAAGACCGCAGTCGACGGTCAAAACATGTCAACAAAAAGAAGGTAAACAAGAACTTGCCTACACCTTTACATGTCTGAAAAAAGAACAATAATATTTTGTATACCTAGCTTGTTTGAAGATTAACTATAGCAGCTTTAATTTGCAGTGGCACCCATTTTGAATTGGTGATAACTAGGCCTAGTTGTTCTGTGGAGCAGAAATATTACCTTATCAGCCACCAGGGGCGGATCTGGGGGGGGGCCCTGACAACAAGCTCGGCCCCCATGTGGCCCCATGTTAAGTGCTTAGTGTTTTAGAATGTACCCCTTTAAAATAGCAGTTGGCCCCTGCCTGGCCCCCCCTCTAATTTTTTTCTAGATCCGCCACTGCCAGCCACACAGAATAAACCTCAACCCAAGAAATATTAACCTGTTTGACAGATGCTAGTGAAGGCTCTCAGTCATCCAGGTCATGGTAATCCAAAAAGGGGTTTTAATTAAAGGCAACTGGTCTTATTTGGTAATCTGATTTGGACTTATTTGGTAAACAGATGCTTGTTGACAGACACACCAAATCAAATCAAACTTTATTTATATAGCACCTTTCATGCCAGAGCGAGCAACACAAAGTGCTTGACAGATTAAAATGACCCATACAACCCACATTCCCTCCCTTTCCCACACATAGACCAAAGACCTGAAGGTGAGATTGTAGAGCATCAGTATGACAGTAAGTTCAGTTGCCTTTATTCAAACCCTTTTTTTGGACTATTTGACAGATATAAAGAACTTCTTTATTCTAAATTCATGACTTATTCAGTCAAACTGGATTTGATTTTGACGTTTACCTTAGAACATACGATTCATGGCTGTCAAACCATCATAAATGTTATGCCAGATCAGTAATGCTGTTTTTAAATTACCTGGTCATCACCAGATTTAGTTATGTAAACCAAACTAAAGGTGTCTATTTGCAGGCTGGAGCAAAGTTACGTTGTCCAGGTGAAAGCTCTGACTGGTGAGATTGAGGATCAGAGGAGTCAGATGACTCTGATGGAGAAGGAGATGAACAACCTCCACGTGGAGCTGGAAGCTCAGAAAGAGGCCAATGTCCGCTCCCCGAGCAACACCATGAAAAACCTGGTGGAACGTCTGAGAGCCCAACTCAACCAAAAAGACAAACAGCTCAAGGTTTTACATAATTCAATAAATGTTGCTTATGTTTAATTTAATCTATAATAAAAGTGCCAAAAATAATTGTAATAGTTTTCAGCCAAGACAGCAGTTTATATTAACAACAGTAACAGCAAAAACTAAACGTGAGAGATGAAAGAGGATAATCCCATAAAAATGCATGATGGAGCGTTAGCTGTAAAGTGAGCCCTGTTTTCCTAATTGCCTGAATTCATTTTAGTCAGTGGATCTTTGTTTTATCTTTTTTCAGGCTCTAAGTAAGGCTCTGTTGGAGCTTCGAGCTGAGATGACAGCTGCTGCAGAGCAGCAAGTTATAACAAATGCTGCCCAAAAGGAGGAGAGTCTTAATGTACAGATGCTTGTTGACAGACACACCAAAGACCTGAAGGTGAGATTGTAGAGCATCAGTATGAGGTGCCGTATAGGACAAAATCTATTTTTCCCTCACACATACAACAATATAAGCACAAACATACACTACTACAAGCATGCACACATACTACTATAAATATGCACACATACTACTATAAACATACACATATACTACTATAAGCATGCACATATACTACTACAAATATGCACACATACTACTATAAACATACACAGATACTACTATAAGCATACACACATACTACTATAAACATACACACATACTACTATAAGCATGCACATATACTACTACAAATATGCACACATAGTACTACAGTATAAACATACACACATACTACTATAAACATACACAGATACTACTATAAGCATACACAGATACTACTTTAAACATACACACATACTACTATAACATACACAGATACTACTATAAGCATACACAGATACTACTTTAAGCATACACACATACTACTATAAACATACACAGATACTACTATAAGCATACACATATACTACTACAAATATGCACACATAGTACTACAGTATAAACATACACACATACTACTATAAACATACACACATACTACTATAAACATACACA
>SSNR01000419.1:246809-261532 GCA_006937965.1 Callopanchax toddi | reverse complement strand
CACATATACTACTACAAATATGCACACATAGTACTACAGTATAAACATACACACATACTACTATAAACATACACACATACTACTATAAACATACACACATACTACTACAAATATGCACACATAGTACTATAAACATACACAGATACTACTATAAGCATGCACACATACTACTATAAACATACACACATACTACTATAAGCATCACATATACTACTACAAATATGCACACATAGTACTACAGTATAAACATACACACATACTACTATAAACATACACACATACTACTATAAACATACACACATACTACTATAAGCATGCACATACACTACTACAAATATGCACACATAGTACTACAGTATAAACATACACACATACTACTGTAAACATGCACACATACTACAATAAGCATGCACACATACTACTACAAATATGCACACATAGACTATAAACATACACAGATACTACTATAAGCATACACACATACTACTATAAACATACACAGATACTACTATAAGCATACACATATACTACTACAAATATGCACACATAGTACTACAGTATAAACATACACACATACTACTATAAACATACACACATACTACTATAAACATACACAGATACTACTATAAGCATACACACATACTACTATAAACATACACAGATACTACTATAAGCATGCACATATACTACTACAAATATGCACACATAGTACTACAGTATAAACATACACACATACTACTATAAACATACACAGATACTACTATAAGCATGCACACATACTACTACAAATATGCACACATAGTACTATAAACATACACAGATACTACTATAAGCATACACACATACTACTATAAACATACACAGATACTACTATAAGCATGCACATATACTACTACAAATATGCACACATAGTACTACAGTATAAACATACACACATACTACTATAAACATACACACATACTACTATAAACATACACATATACTACTACAAATATGCACACATAGTACTACAGTATAAACATACACACATACTACTATAAGCATACACAGATACTACTTTAAGCATACACACATACTACTATAAACATACACAGATACTACTATAAGCATACACAGATACTACTACAAATATGCACACATAGTACTATAAACATACACAGATACTACTATAAGCATACACATATACTACTACAAATATGCACACATAGTACTACAGTATAAACATACACACATACTACTATAAACATACACACATACTACTATAAGCATACACACATACTACTATAAACATACACAGATACTACTATAAGCATGCACACATACTACTACAAATATGCACACATAGTACTATAAACATACACAGATACTACTATAAGCATGCACACATACTACTACAAATATGCACACATAGTACTATAAACATACACAGATACTACTTTAAGCATACACACATACTACTATAAACATACACAGATACTACTATAAGCATACACATATACTACTACAAATATGCACACATAGTACTATAGTATAAACATACACACATACTACTATAAACATACACACATACTACTATAAACATACACACATACTACTATAAACATACACACATACTACTATAAGCATGCACATATACTACTACAAATATGCACACATAGTACTACAGTATAAACATACACACATACTACTATAAACATACACACATACTACTATAAACATACACACATACTACTATAAGCATGCACATATACTACTACAAATATGCACACATAGTACTACAGTATAAACATACACACATACTACTATAAACATACACACATACTACTATAAACATACACACATACTACTATAAACATACACAGATACTACTATAAGCATACACATATACTACTACAAATATGCACACATAGTACTACAGTATAAACATACACACATACTACTATAAACATACACACATACTACTATAAACATACACACATACTACTATAAACATACACATATACTACTACAAATATGCACACATAGTACTACAGTATAAACATACACACATACTACTATAAACATACACAGATACTACTATAAGCATACACACATACTACTATAAACATACACACATACTACTATAAGCATGCACATATACTACTACAAATATGCACACATAGTACTACAGTATAAACATACACACATACTACTATAAACATACACACATACTACTATAAGCATACACACATACTACTATAAACATACACAGATACTACTATAAGCATACACATATACTACTACAAATATGCACACATAGTACTACAGTATAAACAAACACACATACTACTATAAACATACACACATACTACTATAAACATACACAGATACTACTATAAGCATACACACATACTACTATAAACATACACACATACTACTATAAGCATGCACATATACTACTACAAATATGCACACATAGTACTACAGTATAAACATACACACATACTACTATAAAAAACACACATACTACTATAAACATACACACATACTACTATAAACATACACAGATACTACTACAAATATGCACACATAGTACTACAGTATAAACATACACACATACTACTATAAACATACACAGATACTACTATAAGCATACACACATACTACTATAAACATACACACATACTACTATAAGCATACACATATACTACTACAAATATGCACACATAGTACTACAGTATAAACATACACACATACTACTATAAACATACACACATACTACTATAAACATACACACATACTACTTTAAGCATACACACATACTACTATAAACATACACAGATACTACTATAAGCATGCACATATACTACTACAAATATGCACACATAGTACTACAGTATAAACATACACACATACTACTATAAACATACACAGATACTACTATAAGCATACACACATACTACTATAAACATACACACATACTACTATAAACATACACAGATACTACTATAAACATACACATATACTACTACAAATATGCACACATAGTACTACAGTATAAACATACACACATACTACTATAAACATACACACATACTACTATAAACATACACAGATACTACTTTAAGCATACACACATACTACTATAAACATACACAGATACTACTATAAGCATACACATATACTACTACAAATATGCACACATAGTACTACAGTATAAACATACACACATACTACTATAAACATACACACATACTACTATAAACATACACACATACTACTATAAGCATACACACATACTACTATAAACATACACAGATACTACTATAAACATACACACATACTACTATAAACATACACAGATACTACTATAAGCATGCACATATACTACTACAAATATGCACACATAGTACTACAGTATAAACATACACACATACTACTATAAACATACACAGATACTACTATAAGCATACACACATACTACTATAAACATACACACATACTACTATAAGCATGCACATATACTACTACAAATATGCACACATAGTACTACAGTATAAACATACACACATACTACTATAAACATACACACATACTACTTTAAGCATACACACATACTACTATAAACATACACAGATACTACTATAAGCATGCACATATACTACTACAAATATGCACACATAGTACTACAGTATAAACATACACACATACTACTATAAACATACACAGATACTACTATAAGCATGCACACATACTACTACAAATATGCACACATAGTACTATAAACATACACAGATACTACTATAAGCATGCACACATACTACTACAAATATGCACACATAGTACTATAAACATACACAGATACTACTTTAAGCATACACACATACTACTATAAACATACACAGATACTACTATAAGCATGCACACATACTACTACAAATATGCACACATAGTACTATAAACATACACAGATACTACTTTAAGCATACACACATACTACTATAAACATACACAGATACTACTATAAGCATGCACACATACTACTACAAATATGCACACATAGTACTATAAACATACACAGATACTACTTTAAGCATACACACATACTACTATAAACATACACAGATACTACTATAAGCATGCACACATACTACTACAAATATGCACACATAGTACTATAAACATACACAGATACTACTTTAAGCATACACACATACTACTATAAACATACACAGATACTACTATAAGCATGCACACATACTACTACAAATATGCACACATAGTACTATAAACATACACAGATACTACTTTAAGCATACACACATACTACTATAAACATACACAGATACTACTATAAGCATGCACACATACTACTACAAATATGCACACATAGTACTATAAACATATACATACAGTACAGTACTGTAAGCACTACAGCTTAGTAGTATGTGTGCATGTTTATAGTATGTGTGTACAATTATAGTAGTACGTGTGCATGTTTGTAGTAGTATGTGTGTGCTTGTAGTAGTGTGTGTGCATGCTTGTAGTAGTGTATGTGTGTGCTTATATTGTTGTATGTGTGAGGGAAAAATAGATTTTGTCCAATATGGCACCATATACATCAGCATGACATACTTGTTTCTCCAACATGTCCTGTTTTAACGTTAAGGTCATTAATCACTTCTGAGAAACCTTGTTTGGCTGTTTTATGTTAAACCAGCAGTATCCAATCCTGGTCCTCGAAGACCACAATCCTTCATGTTTTAGACATTTCTCCAAAATACCAGATTTGAATCATTGAGTGATTAACATGCCTCTGCAAAACTTAAGGACCTGCACAACTGGGGCCTCATTTATAAAACTTTGCGTACTAGAATCTTTACTGAAAGTCTAGATAAGCTCAGGAAAAATGTTTACTTAAGTTTTGGACATAATAAACTCTGTATACTCACAGCTGCACACAATTCTGCTTTATAGGTCAGTATTTATTTAATCCTGTAGAAATGTGTTCAGCTGTCTTTGAGCTTATTGTTGCTGTAAAATCTAGAAAGTCACTGGATGATTCCTCCTGATCCTACAATAAACATATATTTTTGAAATTAATCAGATGGTTTGGTAAATTTTTGTTTGGGGTAAAGCAACTCCTGGTTCTGATCTATTCATTGATCATTAATGTATTTGCTAGTGTTACGGGTCCCAGAAATAGTGCCACAGTAACAAAGTACGGATCTGTAAGATACAGATAAATTTAGCAGCAATGAAGACACCAACTGCACCGTTTGTCGTCCAAATTGCGTCTCTACTTTAATACATAACATTTCATATTCATAACATATGACAAAAACATTAACTGTGTCACAACATATACTTCCGTCCACAATGACTGTGACTTAAGTGCAATTAACATCCCTGAACTTCATTAGTTTTCTTGAAACATACTCAAATTTGTTAAGATTTCATTTGTTCTTCATGTTGTTCTTGTTCTTAACCTTTTAAACTGATGTAAATACAAAAAAATGAGTAAACTTGGGGCTCCTATGGTAACATAGTGCATCTTAAAACAATAGTACTTCTGTATTTAAAAGCAGCAATTCCTTGATTGCAATAACTCAGGGTTCATACACTTACTTTTAATGTTTTAGCTCAAACTTATTAACTTTCCTACTGTTGTTCCTTAAAACATCCAACTGTGTGGAAAACCAGTGAAAAACCCCTTCCCGGGATGCCTGTCAGGTATTACTGAGGGTAAATCTATCCCAATGTTGCAGAACGTCTTGCCTGCGAGACAATGCACAGGACAAAATAACCCAACAACCGTAGCAACGTGCCTACCGCAGCAGAGCGCGGTAAACATATCTAAACTTACAAAACTACACTTGAACAGATTACATCTTCTCCTCAACCTCTCCTCTGATAGGTTTAAACTCAGAATGGAATGTTTCAGTGTTTTGTGTCAGTCACTGACCTGTAAGATACAGATAAATTTAGCAGCAATGAAGACACCAACTGCACCGTTTGTAGTCCAAATTGCATCTGATGCGTGGGGTGAGAGTTCCACGTAATGCAACCCGGGGTGCATCAGTCCAAGTAACAAAGGTTCCGCTTGGATGCTGCTCACATTTACCATGTTTTCTCTCAGTCCACATGAAAATAAAATACAGTGACTGCTTTGTTCATTGTTATAAATTGTGTCAACCCTCAAAATATTAAAGTGCCCATGACATCGGTTTCCGTGTTTTCTGACTTATCTATCATGTTGCAACGTTGAGTTCTCACCTTAAACCTGCCAGAAAGAGCAAAAAACGGCGTCCATCTGTCTCCTAGTACAGCCAGTGAGAAGCTCTTCTAGATTTCAGACCCAGGTTTCAAACAGTTTTTTTCACTCCAGCCCGCTATGAGGTCATAGTGATCCGGACTTGCTTATATGGTAAATTCTCCTCCCACATGCACGTTCACGACAACTGGAGCGAGGCAGTGCCGCCGCCATTGCCCGTAGACCGTGTAGTGTTTAGTTTCAGTTTCGTTTCTCTTTCACGCGACGGCACTGCCCCCTACTGCAGCAGAAGTGTCAGGCTGCCAAATAAGGAGAAACCCAGCAGAACCGGAAGGCGGAGCTTTCTTCTGATCTCTGAGTTGCTCCTTAGGAAATAATTACAGCGTGTTTTGAGTTCTAATGGTGCAACGCTAATCTAGAGGCATCAAAGATTACACCTGTTTAATATAAAGTGATTTAAATATGGAGTCACAGGCACTTTAACAAAAAATTAATGTTTCCCAATAAACACAAAAGAGTAATTACACAAATATTTTGGGTGTGCTACACTAGTAAAATTCAAGATGAACACCTGTGATCAAATCAACCAGGACACCCACTACAACAGCCCATATGTGTTTTTAATTTATGCATACCTATAGAATTTGTTTCATGAACAGTCACCAAATTTTAAATTGATTATTGATCTTGAGTACTTTTTTTTAAGGCACAAGTACAAGAGCTGAAGGAAGAACTTCAAGCTGCAAAGGACTCTGTCAAATCATCCAGAAGTCGTGAGAACAACCTGAAAAAAGAAGTTGAAGGACTGAATCAGGATATCCAGAGATCTCAGAAGGCCCAGAAACAACTGCAGGCTGACAAACAGGAGCATGAACAAGAAGTCCTGGAGCTCAAGCAGCAAGTAAAGAGGCTCACCGGCACCTTGCAGGTTCGTATCTACAGTATGAGTGTGTGAAATCACACATTTGCTCGCTGAATCGAGAAGAAGCACTTAGCTGTGTGAGACTTTGACCAGAAGTGTGTTGTGTTCCTTTGAAAGTAATTAAGTAAAACTTTATTTATATAGTCCTCTCAAGATAAAAATCACTAAGCACTTAAAACATGACACAAATAAAAACAGACTTAGAAAAACACAGATTTAAACAGGTGAGTTTTTAACTTCTTCTTAAATGAGCCCACTGAGTCCACAGACCTCAGTGAGAGTGGAAGAGTTCCAGAGTCTTGAAGCTACAGATGAAAAGGCTCTGTCACCTTTGGTTTTCAGTCTTGTTTTGGGAACTGAAAGCAGACCTTGGTCAGAGGACCTGAGGGACCTGGAGGGAGTGTAAGGTTTTAGAAATGCAGTGATGTAGACAGGAGTCGTCCATGCAGGGCTCTCCAAGTCAGAACAAGGATCTTGAAGTGAATTCTAGACTCAACCGGAAGCCAATGCAGCTGCATTAACAGAGGAGTGACATGAGAGAATCTGGATGATTTAGTCAGAAGCCTGGCAGCAGCATTCTGTAGTTTGTAGCCAGTTTATGGAAGTTTTAGAAAAGCAAGTGTAAAGGGCATTACAATAGTCCAGTTGGATGTTTTTATCACACAAGCAGACTGATGAGTTCAAGATCAGCCAATATCATCATAACGTCACATGGACAAGTGATTTTATTTCTTCAGGCAAAAGGCCGAGCCATCAAATTGACCAACAATATTTTAACATAAAATTCTTCATAATATAAAGAAAGAAAATATTTACATTATACTGTACATTAATTAAATGTACAAAACATTAACTGAACAATTATTAACTGACCATCAACTCAATCTACTGATTAACAATAGAAATACAATCCTAAACACTGAACTAACACTCAGATCGGTGCTCTTTGGTGTTCTTGTTGTCACACAGTGAAAATGTGGTTTTGATTTTAAGTTTTATTTATTTGCATGTTTTTTCCCCTGTTTTTATACATTATTATTGCATGTTTTATACTGTTTTAATATTGTTTGTTTTTAATTCTTTGGATCGCTGTGGACTGATTTTAACATGACTGATAATCACTATCACCTGTTGTAAGTGGGTGTGTCCAGGAGGCAACTTATTTACGTGCCACTCAGGTTGGCAGAGGAGAGAGTGAACAGGACAGAAAAGAAAAGAAAAGGACAGACAACGAAGGAAATGAAAGGTATGCTGAAGGAAAAAAGGAGAAGCAGCAGGATGTGAGGACGAGGCCAACCAATTGTCCCGGTGAGCAGCAAGGAGTCGAGCATCTGGTCCCCGCAGCTGGAACGAGGATCGGTGGGACGCGCTGCGAGTGAGTGGTGGCTGGCATGAAGTGGACTATGGCGGGTGGAGTGGACCTCTGCCCGCACCCTTCAGACCAGTGCCCTTGCTCTGCGGGGCCAAGAGATGCGAGGAGGTGCCGCTGACATCACCGCTGGACTGCTGCACGAGGAGATGGGCGAGTGCGCGTGTCGGAGTTGTGTTTCCTGCGGCAGTCTGCTGCGTGCGTGTCACGTTACGTTTGTGTGCTACAGGCTACAGCTTATTAACGGCAAACACCAGAGGGCGTAAATAGGCAGCTACATATTTTGGGGCACCGAAATGGTGCACCAAAATTCATGTTGTATTTCGGTCTGGTTAATACCGATGATGTAACGGTCGGGTCCATACCCGGACCAAACTTCGGTACCCAACCCTACTGGTGGCCCATGCGGGTTGAGCCTCTGTGCTCTCTGGGGGAGAGTTTATATCGGCTGCCCTGGTGGTGGTCTCCCTGGGGTGTCCATGCCCTGGGTGGCCTCTGGGCGTCTGGGGCCCGGACCCCCTCCGCGCCCTCCATGGGCCTTGGGGAACTTATTATTGAATGTTTCAATAGAGAACATACAGAAGCGCGCATATACACACACAGGTGATCACAAGGTGTTCACAAAAAAATGGACCCAGGTGTTTTCAGACACATTGACTGGGGCTGTGGTTGACACTGAACTCTCTTGAATTGGTCTTTACCGTATGCATTTTAAGGATATTACAACTGTTGTGTATTCATATGCTGTTTGTTGCTGTTGTATCTTTTCTCCCTGTTTTGTTTGCCTGTTTGTTTGTTTGTGCTTTATTTGCAGGTCTAGAAATGGATTCTTCATGTCTCTTGTTCTCTTCTTTTTCTGTTTACTTTCTCCCCCATCCTTCTTTCTGTACCCTTCCCTTTCAGACTCCGTGTCCATGGGGATTCAAATCAACCATAAAAATATGCTAATAAAGATTTTGGGGGTTATATTTAAACTAGGGCTGGGACTTTAACGCGTTAATTATGATTAATTAATTATGAAAGAAATAACGCGTTAAAAAAATTACTGCAATTAACGCAACTTGCGTTTGAAGCAAGGCGGAGCGCTTGTCAGCCTGATGTCCTGCTGTCCAGAAGCACAAATCAGACCTTTGACGCACGCAGCCCGTGCCAAGGTCCTCCTTCGGAGGATCCAGCCCGCCCCACCTGCTTCAGATGTTATCAGTCCTGAGTCCTGACGCTTCACCTGTCTACATGGTCGCGTAAAACTCAGCTCACCGCGCGCTCCGTCCTTTCACCATGACAACCGAAAGGGATCGGCGGTGAAACTGGACGTCTCTAGCCTTTATAGGTTTATTCCTACTCCTTCCTCGCTGTCCGGTCTGGTTTGGTTCAGTTCCTCTGTACATAGTCACAGGAACGGTGAGGCCTGGTCTTCCGATCGCGTTACGCACTGAGATCAGTGGCCAAGCTGGAGCGTTTGCGCTCGATTCTGGCTCAACACGCACGCCAGCTGCAGCATCGCTGTGCTGAGCTGAAGCTGATATTTTTAACTAGAGCGCTGGACGTCAGCTCAGCGCACAGATCAGTACCATCCTGCTGCCACTGAGCTAAAAACACCTGAATGGGTTTGGATCCAGATCTGGGTTTTCCCTCAGACCTGATCTAAATGAAACCATGGTGAAACTGATGGTGTCCAGTCAGCATCACCTTGATTTAGCTGCTTTTATACAGTTTTAGATGAAACACTGAGTTCCTCAAACCCAGACCCTAACCCTATTTGAAAAGATAAACCAGTAACAAACGCACATAGTCTATATAGAGACCCTCATTGAAAACGAGGCAGAAGTCTCCAGACCAGACCGTGGGTCAGTTTGAACACTGTAAAAAATGATTCTTTCATCCACATGTTGGAAGTCCTTTATTATATATTAATAACAAAGGACTTTAAGACAATACCCTTCTGAAATTTTGCATAAAATGAACAAATAAAATAATAAACTACTGTATTTTAGGGTCTGTCCAGTTTTAGTCAGGGATATTTTTTTGTTTTTCAAATTTTTTTGAACTGAAATGCAATTTAAATGCATTATTTTTCATAAATTAAAAAGTTTATAATATTAAAGTTCAGGTCTATTATTTGATTCTGCCCCCCAATAAAATTATTTTAAATTAAAAAATGGCTTTTCACGGTAAACTGTATTGTTAGAATAAAATGCAATTAATTGCGATTAATTAATTACAAAGGCTGCGATTAATTCGATAAATATGTTTAATCGAGTCCCACCACTAGTTTAAACGCAAGTCAGGAGGAGCATTATAGCAGTGGCTGTAACGTCTCACCTGAAACAGCGACACTGTTGGGCTTATTCCTGGCACTCAGACATCTATTCTGTTTGCTCCACAGCTGGACAGGACACGGGGTTAAAAAAAACAAACAAACAAAAAAAAAACCATGAGTACAAACAGACAAAGGCTTGGTTTGGAATTCTGTCAAAAAAAAGCAGATGACAAAAATGTTTTCTTGTTTTTGTTGTTTAGAATCAAGCAGAAGTGGGGAAAGGTCCTTTGATTGAGAATCTACAGAGAAAGTTCAGGAGGCTGGAGTCTGACCTGGAGAAAAGAGCCAATGTCAAAGAGGATCATGGAAAGGTTTGAACATCAGCTCAATCAGCATTCAAGGTTTTGGGGAAGCCATTTTTGTGGCAACAGAAACATCAGATACAATTTGTGGTGTTTTGGTTATTTTTGGTGTTAAAACAGGAAAACAAATGGGCAGAAGGTTGAGTCCAATGATTGGAAACAGGACCTGAACTATATGAAGCAATAAACAACTCACAACAGCGTGGTACAGTTATTCTCTGATTATCAATAAGTTAGACAATGTTAAAACAAGACGTCCAAAAACTATCAACACAAAATGCAAACATTTAGACATCTTTTGTTCTTGTAGCTGTCTTTTTCTTTTCATGGCTGAGTGCAGCAATCCAGAACAAATCCCTCTGTGGGTGACATTCTCATTCCGTTTCTTTTTGACACATATCTAAATGCAGACCTGCTAACCTGTACGCATTTTGCGTAGCAAGTACACAATTTGACATCTAAGTACGCTGGTAGTACTCACCCCTCTAAACTACGCAAAAAACTGCAGACATGTGAGTTCTGTAGCAAATGTGCACATGCTTATGTCTGATAACACGATGCAGCAGTGTGGTGAAGCAATTTCAGCCAATCATTGTAGAAAAGCAGAGAATAACAAGTCAACTGAACCATAACGTAGTGTTAAATCCCCGTCCCACTCTTTCCTGCCTCCCTCTCCATCCTCCATTCCTCACTCGCTGCTGTTGGCGCTTAAAAAGGTAAACTGTGAATGTGTCAGCAGACCTGCCAGCCTTTGGTATAAGTGAACCATTCTGCATAATGTTACTTTCACTGTAGGGGCATACGAGCTGAAGAAGTGAAAAAAAGTTTTGCGAGGTGTGTGTGTGTGTGTGTGTGTGTACTTATACAGTGGTGGGCCGTGACTTTCACCTCTGGGCCTTCAGTGATTTCCTCCTCAGTTCAACCTAAATTAATACACCTCATAATACCATCAATCTGACACCACGGCTCCAGAATCAATACAAAATCACACATACACATTACATCACCCTTATTATAGGCTGGTCAACGCATATTTTTGGGCAGATCAGAACAGAACTGAACCGGTCTGGGTCTGTTACACCGTGCTATCATCCTGACCACTAGCAGTGCTGCTGTACAGCTTGAGAATCAATTAATTGAGAATCAATTAAACCCAATCTGGTAACACAACCAACGTGTTTTAGCATTAAGCTGCTCGAAGCTGCAGAAATACAAGCTGAGTCGCCCCGGTAAGGATCCACGTACGGAGGAGAAAACTGGTTACTTCAGAAAGTTACTAGTCACTTTGGCTGGTGATCAAAAAAGTTAATTTCAAACCCTGGTTATCAAAGGTTAAAGTTATGATGAAAAGAAATTATAATCCAAGTTATTGGCAAAAAGAGTATTGTTGTGTGTGTGATGGTCAAGGGGTCAAAATGTCAGAGTAATTGATAAAGCTACACGACAGTGCAGGGAGCCCATTAGTTCTCTATATAGAAAACTGATCCACTGATCACTGCTTGTGACGAGCAAAACAAACCCCCAGAGTGCCGTTATTTTATTACTTTATTACTATAGTGAGAAGTTATTTGATTAAGATTTAAAAAAAAAAAAAGATAAAAACAATCAGTCCATGAAGGCCTGTACCCTGCCGGTCCAGCTGTAGACCGCGAGGGATTCACCGGTCTAGACCACCTCCTCCTCACTTGGGTCTGTGAGCAGAGATCCAACCGGATGCCAGCGTTTAGCACCAGGTTTTTGATCATCAGAGCTCCAAACATTGAGCTGCGTTCAGGACGAGCTAGATGGATTGTTAAGAAATGAAAGAGTTTATAAAGAAGTTTCACAGGATGCAGCTGAACGGTTCCAGCTGACGCAGGAACAGTGTCGGGTCAGGCTGGAGAGCCCCGCTGGAGTTACGTGTAACCCCGCCTGCCAGGTGACGGTCCGACAGCTGAAGGAAACGCTCTCATGAAATCGCGACCCACCATGAACCGTACCAAACCCTGCCATGGAAACGAGACTCAAATCTCCCTGTTAGCTCCTGTTAGCTGTTGCGTGCTAACAGCGGTTCCGGTGTTAATTTGAATGGATCGAAGTAACGGCGCCTGTTTAGAGTCACACTGAATGTTTTCGTCGGTATGTGGGACTCCATCACATCCAGTCCTGGACTAGACCAAGACCGCCGGGGTTTTTCGTCGCCAAACAGAAGTCACCATGCCGGTAAGGAAGCCGTCCCATTTAGGGCTGGGTATCGAAACACGGTACTACTGTGGTACCGACCGAAAATCTTTGGTAGGTAGTAATACTGAAAAAAAAAATTGTTTCGGTACTTTTACAATAAAATGTCCCTATAAATGCGCCGCTCCAGCCCCGCTCTGATCAGATTCAGCGCATACACACAGGCTGAGTGACACAGCCCCTCCCTCTCCTCTCAACACTTACGGCAAAAAAAAGGCAGACCCGAGTTTGCGAGCCGCGACCCAGGTCTGGAGGGAGACGAGGTGAGACCTTCCTCTCTTGTTTAAACACTCTCGTTGGTACCGACCGGGCCGTCAGAACGGCAGATTAAAAAGATCAGACCTGAATCAGACCCGTTTGTTCAGAGTAACCCCGCAGCTCCGTTTTCACCTGCTGGGGCATCGGAGCTGCAACCTCCTCAGGACGACGCAGAACACATACGCTGTTTTTTAAAATTGCATTTAAAAAATCTGCGAGGCCGCGAGATGTACTTGTTTTATTTAGAAGCATTTACTTTTTATTAGAGACCATAGGCTCTGTTATCAGCAACGATGTGTGGAGGGTTTTCTTCCTCTGGTCATTCAGTTTTTCCTGTGCCCCCATCCTGGCACCTCCAGAATAACACTAGTTTCTGGTCGACCTGAATCCGTGTACTCTTTATTAGCAAAAAGGGAATAATGAAATATGAAAACGGATCTTTTTTCCTGTATTTCTGATTGTTTTTCCATAACAAAAACCAAATGAGTGTTAAATCTGGTTATTCAGTTTCCCTTTCAGAAACAAAAGAAATAGTACATGGATTGTATGACAGCCTTAGTTACAGTGGAGGAAATAATTATTTGACCCCTTGCTGATTTTGTAAGTTTGTCCAATGACAAAGAAATGAAAAGTCTCAGAACAGTATCATTTTAATGGTAGGTTTATTTTAACAGTGGCAGATAGCACATCAAAAGGAAAATCGAAAAAATAACTTTAAATAAAAGATAGAAACTCATTTGCATTTCATTGAGTGAAATAAGTATTTGAACCCTCTAACAAAAAATACTTAATACTTAGTGGAAAAACCCTTGTTTGCAAGCACAGAGGTCAAACGTTTCTTGTAATTGATGACCAAGTTTGCGCACATGTTAGGAGGAATTTTGGTCCACTCCTCTTTGCAGATCATCTTCAAATCCTTAAGGTTTTGAGGCTGTCTCTGTGCAACTCTGACCTTCAGCTCCCTCCGTAGGTTTTCTATAGGATTAAGGTCCGGAGACTGACTAGGCCACTCCATGACCTTAATGTGCTTCTTCTTGAGCCACGCCTTAGTTGCCTTTGCTGTATGTTTTGGGTCATTT
>SSNR01000419.1:229138-245650 GCA_006937965.1 Callopanchax toddi | reverse complement strand
TTGTCGTGCTGGAACACCCATCCACGACCCATTTTCAGTTTCCTGGCAGAAGGAAGGAGGTTGTCGCTCAGGATTTGACGATACATGGCTCCGTCCATTTTCCCGTTAATGCGGTGAAGTTGTCCTGTGCCCTTAGCAGAAAAACACCCCCAAAGCAAAACGTTTCCACCTCCATGCTTGACGGTGGGGACGGTGTTTTGGGGGTCATAGGCAGCATTTTTCTTCCTCCAAACACAGCGAGTTGAGTTAATGCCAAAGAGCTCAATTTTGGTCTCATCAGACCACAGCACCTTCTCCCAGTCACTCTCTGAATCATTCAGGTGTTCATTGGCAAACTTCAGACGGGCCTGCACATGTGCCTTCTTAAGCAGGGGGACCTTGCGAGCTCTGCAGGATTTTAATCCATTGCGGTGTAATGTGTTTCCAATGGTTTTCTTGGTGACTGTGGTCCCAGCTAATTTGAGGTCATTAGCTAACTCCTCCCGTGTAGTTCTAGGATGATTTCTTACCTTTCTCAGAATCATTGACACCCCACGAGGTGAGATCTTGCGTGGAGCCCCAGACCGAGGTCGATTGATGGTCATTTTGTGCTCCTTCCATTTTCGAACAATTGCAGCAACGGTTGTCACCTTCTCTCCCAGCTTCTTGCTAATGGTTTTGTAGCCCATTCCAGCCTTGTGCAGGTCTACAATTTTGTCTCTGACATCCTTGGACAGCTCTTTGGTCTTTCCCATGTTGGAGAGTTTGGAGTCTGCTTGATTGATTGATTGATTCTGTGGACAGGTGTCCTTTATACAGGTGACTAGTTAAGACAGGTGTCTTTAATGAGGGTGACTAATTGAGTAGAAGTGTCTAACCACTCTGTGGGAGCCAGAACTGTTCATGGTTGGTAGGGGTTCAAATACTTATTTCACTCAATGAAATGCAAATGAGTTTCTATCTTTTATTTAAAGTTATTTTTTCGATTTTCCTTTTGATGTGCTATCTGCCACTGTTAAAATAAACCTACCATTAAAATGATACTGTTCTGAGACTTTTCATTTCTTTGTCATTGGACAAACTTACAAAATCAGCAAGGGGTCAAATAATTATTTCCTCCACTGTAGTTCCAGAGTGAAGAGATAAATAAATAATAATAATAAATTTAAATATGCCATAAAACTGTTTTTTGTTATTGTTTAATTTTAAAAAATCTTTAAGTACTTGTTATTTTCTCTAAGAATTATACATATAGGTATCGAAAAAAGTATTGTTAAGGTACCGGTATCGAAAACCAGGTATCGGTAAAGTAGTAGTATCGGGACTTCCGGCTAATGGCGGTGAGGAGTGAGTAGCGTTTTGGGGAGCTCCTGCAGAGCTAACTTTTTTCCTATTCATTGTCGGGCACTTTCTCTCCATTTCGACTCTACAATATAATTAAGTGATTTTTAAATAATACAACCCTTGTTCAGCCTCTACAATGCCACCGAAATCGACCAAACAAGGGAATTACAATCCAGCCTCACCTGCGGCCTGCGTCTCGCGGAGGAGAGCCCTCGACCTGTGCTGGGCCCTCCTCTCCTGTATCGGGGACCATGACCCAGGTCACCACAGTCAGCGATATCGACACTCTAAAAACCGAGCTGCTTTCGGCTCTCTGTGAGGATTTTGCCACTACTCTTAAAGCGGAGCTACAGACGATCATTGGTGAAAGTCTTGACTCCACTAAGTCCGAGCTGCTCTCCTTCAAAAAAGAGTTATCTTCCAGCCTCTCCACGATGCAGGAGAATTTCACCAGGCTAAAGGCAACTGTTGCTGAGATGGAGATTTCCTACCTGCACTGATGATGTCGTCAACCTCCAGGGAAAAGTGGACCATCTAACTAAAGCTGTGGCAAAGTTGGAGGAGAAATGCGACGATTTGGAGTCTCGTTCTCGGCGTCAAAATATCCGCATCCTTGGTGTCCCAGAGGATGACCCGTCGTCGGCGTCTGCAGCTACCGTCTCACAGTTGTTGAAGAAGGCTTTCGACCTCACGGAGGAGCCGCTACTGGATCGCGCTCACCGGGCCCTGGCTCCCAAACCTAAGGCAGGTGAGCGGCCCCGTGCCATCATAGCGAAGCTGCATTACAACACTGACTGTGTTAAAATACTTTCACGGGCAAGGGAGCTTCAGCGGATTAAGGTGAACAATATGACCATCTCTGTATTCCCTGATTACACCGCCAAGACAGCGCGCGCGGCCTTCGCGGACTGCCGCCGTCAGCTGCGAGGCATCTGTGAGGTTCGGCCTGCTCCATCCGGCCCGGCTGAGGATCACTTACGATGGAGTTACTCGGGACTTCACCTCTCCGGAGGAGGCCACGGTGTACATTTCATCAATAACTAAATAAAAGAATAGAAGTGGAGGATGAAAGGGAGGGGGGAAAAAAGAGTATTTCTGAAAAATGTGTTTCCCATTTTTAGCTCATGGTTTGAGTTCATTATTCAGATTTTATATTTGTATTAAAGTTAATCTAATAGTTGCAGCCTAAAAATAGTGAGGGATATGGGTTGCTTTTGTTCTGTTTATTTTATTTGTTTGGTTTTCAGTAATTCGAAACGATTTATCTGAGGTTTTCTCCTTTTCCTCATGTTGATAAAGGTGCCTACAATATATATTTTATTGTCATACTGCTTATTCAGTTCTGCAGGACTCACCTAGTAGTAACTAGAGGCGTTTTGTTTTCCCCATTGAGCTGTTTAGCTGTAAGGATCGGCCTGTTAGTGACTCCTATAGGAGTCTGCACCGTTCCTTCGTTTGGGGAAGGACATTGGTGCACGGGGTGGGAGGGATGGGTTGTTGTGTGTTTTGGTGGGGTTTTTTGTTTTGTTTTGCCTCTTTTTGTTTGTTTTCTTCTCTTTTTTCCCTTTACCTGGGGGATGGGGGTGTCTGCACTTCTGATATAAACAACTAGTGACATGCTCTCTAATTTTCAAGCTCCACCTAGATCTCCCTCAGTTCGGTTTCTAAGTTGGAATGTCAGAGGCCTTAACAATCCAGTGAAGCGCTCTAAAGTATTGTCACACCTAAAACGCCTAAACCCAGACATAGTATTTCTGCACGAGACACACCTGCAAGATGAAAATCATGTCAAGCTCAGGTGTTCGTGGGTTGGTGAGATTTTGTATTCACCCTTTAATTCCAAAGCAAGAGGAGTGGCCATTTTAATTAATAAGAGAGTTCAGTTCACAGCTTCTAAAACAATAAAGGATAAAAATGGCAGATTTCTTATCATAGCAGGCACTTTATTTCAAACTCCAGTTCTGTTAGTGAATGTTTACGCTCCCAACTTTGATAGCCCAGATTTGATAAATAAATTGTTTAGTATTATTCCTCTTCTTGATACTCATTTGCTCATTTTTGCTGGGGACTTGAATTGTGTGATGAACCCAAAATTAGATCGCTCCTCATCTCGAATCTGCACTCAGTCCTCAATGGCAAAATCAATTTCAGATTTTATGACCGAGAATGGATTGGTGGATCATTGGAGGACTAAGAACCCACAAACAAGGACTTACTCTTTTTTTTCTCAAGTACACCAGACATATTCCCGTACAGATTATTTATTCGTAGATGGTTCTCTCGTGCACAAAGTCATGTCTTCTGAGTACCATCCGATTGTTATTTCAGATCATGCTCCGCTAAGCCTTGATATAAATTTCATAAATAGACCCAGCTTTCGCCCTTCTTGGAGATTTAATACTTTCCTATTATCTGATGGCATATTCTATAATTTTATTTCATCAGCAATTGATGACTTTCTTAGCTTTAATAAAAGTGATTCAGTTTCTTCCTCACTATTATGGGAAACACTCAAAGCATATCTTCGTGGCCAAATTATTTCATACTCGGCCAACTCTAACAAAAATCGTAGGGCCAAAGTAATGGGAATCTCATCAAAAATTCAGGAAATTGACAAACAAAATGCCATTAATCCATCACAGACTTTACTGAAGAAACGGCAGGATTTACAAACAGAACTTGATCTCCTGACAACATTTGATGCGGAACGTCTTTTGATTCGAACCCGGGCTGTTTATTATGAGCACGGTGAAAAGCCGAGCAGACTTATGGCACACCAACTGAAACAAAGCGCCAGCTCTCACATAATATCGCAAATCAAAGATCAGACGGGTAATCTTGTTTCCGATCCTGTCTCTATTAATGACAATTTTAAGAGTTTTTATTCCAACCTTTACAAATCTGAGGTACAGTCGGTTCCAGATGAGATGCTGGCCTTTCTCCAGAACCCTAACCTTCCCACAATAGATAAATCAGTTTCTGATCAACTCGACGCTCCTATTAAACTGGAAGAAATTTTATTTTCAATCAAAAATATTCAGAGTGGTAAGACCCCAGGTTCAGATGGATTCCCTGCTGAATTTTTTAAGAAGTTTAAAGATAAGTTAGCCCGTCTCCTTCTTGATGTTTATAATGAATCGTTGGTTTGTGGCTTGTTGCCTCCTACTCTGACTCAGGCTTCAATTTCAGTTTTACTGAAGAAGGACAAAGATCCTACACTCTGTGAATCCTACAGGCCCCTCTCTCTTTTAAATTTAGATTTTAAAATTTTGGCAAAAGTACTTGCAGCTCGGCTTGAGATGGTTCTCCCTCAAATAATTTCACAGGAACAGAATGGATTTATCAAAGGTCGTCAGTTGTTCTTTAACACCCGTACATTGCTAAACACTATTTTTTCTGCTCATTCCACCACATCGCCTGAAGTGATTATTTCTCTTGACGCAGAGAAGGTATTTGACCGTGTTGAATGGGACTTCCTCTTTTCTGTTCTGAATAGATTTGGTTTTGGAGAAAAATTTGTGTCCTGGATCAAACTCCTTTACGCGTCCCCTCAGGCATGTGTCATCACTAACTCTGTCCAGTCTGATTATTTTCTATTAGGTCGTGTCCCCTCTCTCCCCTTCTGTTTGCTCTGGTCATAGAACCTCTTTCTGTCACATTGAGATCCCTCCCCTCTTTTCAGGGAATTATTCGTCCAGGTGTTGAACTGAAGTTATCTTTGTATGCAGATGACCTCCTACTGTATGTTGCTGATCCCATACGTAGTCTTCCTCCAATTTTATTGGTACTGGAAAAATGTAGTTCTTTTTCTGGCTACAAAATCAATTTACTCAAAAGTGAGTGCTTCCCTGTTAATTCTTTGGCTTTAGCACTCAGACAATCTGACATTCCCTTTAAGCTCAGTCCTTCAGGGTTCAAGTACTTGGGAATTAATATTTCACGTACTCTGCCCTTGCTGTTTTCTAAAAATGTTGCTTCCCTGGTCTCACAAGTTGCATCAGATTTCCAGAGGTGGAACGCTCTTCCTTTGTCATTAATAGGCAGGATTAATGTTGTAAAAATGAACGTTCTACCCAGATTTCTCTTTCTATTTCAATGCATTCCCCTATTTCTGACCAAACAATTTTTTAAGTCTATAGACCAGATGGTTTCCTCATTTTTATGGAATGGCAAGGCCCCCAGAATTAAATTATCTCTATTGCAACAATTCACCTCTAATGGGCGACTTGCCCTACCCAATTTTTTGATGTATTACTGGTCTTCACATATACATAAGTTGACTTACTGGCTAAATTCCCCTAATCTGACCTGGTGTAAACTTGAAATAGAATCAGTTTCTTCATAATTTTCGCCCTCTTCTCTTCTCTATTCATCACTGCCCATAAAATTATCTTCTGTAACTTTAAATCCCATAGTGCTCTCTACACTTACAATTTGGTTTCAGTTTAGGTCTCATTTTAAATTTACATCTCCCTCGACCAGAATGCCACTGTTAAGAAACCATCTATTTCCCCCTGCTGGCATGAACACTACTTATTTGATGTGGCATGAAAGAGGTATTAAACAGTCCCTCCAGGAAGTTGCGACGTTTTTTTGTGATTGTTGCGGCCTAAAATGACTGATTTTGCGGCACATTTTTCAAAAAGTTGCGATTTACTTTTGCTTTATTTTTTGCCGTAACAGGTCTTTACAAAAGAAGTTGAAAGTGCAGCATCTAACCTTCACAAAAAAAGACATCATTTCAATATTGTTAACTATTTAAAGTGCAAATAACCATTTCAAGTACATTCCTAAAATAGCACCCTTAACACAAAAAAAATTGTTCTGAGGAATTGTCAACATGCAAAAGAATTCCATTTTGTTCAATCAAGTGAAACATTAACTGTCCACACAGCACAGCAAACCCTGTTTACTATCTCTCACTTGCTTTTTGCAACAAATCAAAGTGCAAATAAAAATTGTATAGAAATTGTAACTTTAACTAAGCCATTTGTTCAACTGTAACAAAAACTGCTTAGAAACACTTTTAGAACTCCACACACAAAAAAACCCCACATGAAAACCATGAAAGCTGCTTAAATGGCCTCCAGGTCTTCCTCCAAATCTTCCTCAACATCCTCCATCACATCTCTTGCAAATGCCCCAGTAGTGAGGCGCTGGTTATGATACAAGAAGACCAAAGCTTTGAGATTTTTGTTTGTGATCGATCTTCTTCTGTTGGATAACACCAGCTTGTAAATGCTGTTGCTTCGTTCAGCATCTGCTGAATTTATGATCACATCTTTGTATTTTTTAGCCAAGGAGCTGAGGACAGGAAGTCGTTCTTGCAGGCCATCCCAAAACACATCTAGATTGATCACTCCACATGCTGATGCTTTGAGTGCTTTTGGACCCAAGTAGTTGAAATAAGCCTCAAACTCATCTTGAGGCACAGCACTGAAACTTGGGATGTGCTTGTAGCTTGAAGCACTGTTACTCATAAACGATGTGTTGCGAGGATCAAATAACCTGACTTCTTGAAGGAAGTTGATTGCAGGTTGCCCATCTGACATGTATTTGTTGAGTTTTTCCTCTGCATTGTTGTAGGCTTCCTCCACTGTGTTGAGAATCTCTGCTTTCATGGCAAAGGAGACATCAACACCCTCAAAGTACACAGCACAGGCTTCATGCTGCAGCTGTTTGTTTGCAGCAAAGTTCATCTGTAGATCTTCAAGATAGTTAAAAATCTTGGTGGTTGCAGGACGGCGACTCTGGAAGATGTCAAGAAGTTCCAGAATAACTTTACACTTGTCTGACATGAGCTGGATAATGACCTGCAGATATGCAGCAGTGTTTGGATTTTGGAGCATTTGATGGAGTCTGTCCACAGACTGTGGTGTGCTTTTGCCACAAATCTGAAAACAGAACAACAACGTAAATAAAACAAGTGTTTGAACTGAAATAAAAACAAATGCAGTAGGTCAAGTAAAAATATATGTAAATAGTTTTATAGTTTACCTGTATTTCCATCTCTATGAACTCCTTGTAGTGAACGAAGTGTTGAGAGTGGTACTCCACCGCACTGAACCAGGAGTTCCATCTTGTAGAGCAAGGATTTGGAGCCATGGTTGGCTTCTTTCCAGCTGGAAGTTTCCCCGCCATGAATGTTAGGTATCTTCTTTTACGAGAGCCTGCTTGGTAGAACATCTGGGAGAAGCTCATCATGAATGCATTTAGCTTCTCAAATGGTCTTCGGAAAGCATCACCAATAAGATTCATTATGTGTGCCATGCATGTAACATGTAGGGAGTTTGGGAAAAGAGACTGCAGTGCTGTTTTGTATGCTTTCTTCATGTAAGCCGCGTTATCTGTGTCAAACACAATTACATTCTCATTGTCAATGTTGTATTCTTGCAGACACTTGACCACAGAGACGGACACAGTAGAATGGTTGCACTCTTGTAGGAAGACTGTGTCTGCAAGGTAGGCCAGAATCCTCCCAGAATCATCCTTTTCCAGGGGTGCGATGAGAATGTTTAGAACACATCTCCCCTCGACATCTGGAGTCTCATCAAATATAACAGCAACAGGCTTTCCTGCAAGATCTGTTTTAAAGAGCATATATTAAGTTCTTTTTTTTTTTAAATTCTGATAAAACTCTGTCCAAAAATACTATTTGAAATGTTTATTGAGGGTATTTTGTTTTACAATACATTTTTTTAAACCATTTTTCTAGTCAAAAGTGCCGCTTTTTGCAAAGCTTCTAAAAACGCTTTTTTTTTCATATGTGGACCTGTGACGTCAGCTAAGGGAGCTCCTAGCTAGGTGGCGCTGCTTACAGTGTTGTCAGATGTAGATAAATAAAGTATTTGTAGGGTAATTTAACACTCTGTACGATCAATAATCCCATAAATATGATCAATTGAGCCCTTTGTTGTGTGGAGTTTGTGTAACAGATGCTTGTTTTAATCATTGTGTTAGATTTTTTAAAGCTAAACTACTTTAACATCTCAGACTGGCACCGCTCTAGTCTGCCAGCTGCCTGCTCGCTGTCGGCGATGAGTTGTTAGTTTTAGGTTAGAGCGCTCTTTAATCGAGTCGGTGTGTATTCATTTTAATAAAAAATGCTAAATTATTATGTTTATGAATGCCAATCGCCAGTCTGTCAGGACACTGAGTCAACAACGGGACGGCTTCCTTACCGGTACGGTGACTTCTGTTTGGAGACGAAAAACCCCGGTGGTCCTGGTCTAGTCCAGGACTGGATGTGATGGAGTCCCACATACCGACGAAAAACATTCAGTGTGACTCTAAACATGCGCCGTTACTTCGATCCATTCACCGGAACCGCTGTTAGCACGCAGCAGCTAACAAGAGCTAACCGCTGTTAGTATGCAGCAGCTAACAGGAGCTAACGGGGAGACTTGAGTCTCGTTTCCATGCCAGGTTTGGTACGGTTCGTGGTGGGTCGTAGTTCGGTACCGATCAGCGATTTCATGAGAGCATTTCCTTCAGGTGTCTGACCCTCACCTGGCTGGCGGGGTACAGTAAATCCATGCCGCGATGCTCTCCAGAGGGGCTTCCGTTCCCAGCGGGGCTCCCAAGAGGGGCTTCACGGCGGGGTTTCCAGCCTGACTCGACACTGTTTCGGTCAGCCTCGAACCGTTTAGCTGCATCCTGTGAAACTTTTTATAAACTCTTTCATTTCTTAACAATCCACCTGAACGCAGCTCAATGTTTGGAGCTCTGATGATCAAAACCTGGTGCTAAACGCTGGTATTTTACCCAGACCCAAGTGAGGAGGTGGGTCACGGTCTACAGCTGGACCGACAGGGTACAGCCTTACAGGACTGATTGTTTTTATCTTTTTTTTTTTTTTTATCTTAACAAAATAACTCTCACTATAGTAATAAAATAACGGCACTCTAGGGGTTTGTTTTGCTCGTCACAAGTAGTGAATAGTGGATCAGTTTTCTATATAGAGAACGAACGGTCTCCCTGAACTGTCGTCACTTCCGGTTTGGTGAAAAAATTGACAATTCTCACAAAAACGAATCCAAGAGCCTAAATAAGCTGAATTTGTGTAAATTTTTATTCAGAAAAAGTTTCTATTATATTTCTCTAAACATTTGTTTAAGGGAGTGTCTAACTTAAAATATGCTCTTTAAGTGCTTCCTTTTCTTTCTGGTAAACTGTGCCCAAGTATTTTTCTTGAAGCTGATGATATCCTGGGATAGCTCGCCCATTGATAACGTTTTCCTTGAGGAATTTTCGCATGGCAGGGTGGTCACTTTGAGAGAGGGGAATGTTGACTGCGGTGCAGGTAGAAACCCACTCTTCAGAAATCTAGAAAGAAAGGTATATATGTTAAGTACTTATAAATGCAATAAATCTAATTAAATTATTCACAATTGTCCAACTAAAAAAATGTATAATCATATATTATGTTGTTTTGTTTTTTTTACTATTGTTTTAAACCCACTTATGTTTTAATTGACTCAGTTTAGGGCTGTCATTCAATGTAAAATTTGAAATCATAATTAATTGTAAATTGTCCAAAGTTAACTTGCAATTAATTACAATCACAGGTTCTAAATGGACCTTAACATAATATTTTTCATGTTTCTACTTTTAAAGTTACAAAATATACTTAATTTATGTTTATTAATACAGAAACCATCTAAAATAAATGCAAATACTTTTTTGAACTGTGAACCAAAAACACATGTGCCTTAAAAAGCACTGCATGCTAAAAAATAGCTATGCCAATTGCCAAAATGAATTTACTTGGATGTTACAGCACGAGCAGCTTACTTTTTACAGCTTTATTTTTCACTTTTAGAGCTGCTCACTTCAAAGGTTTATTGGTTCAGCAGGAAAAAAATCAGAAATGTGCACACTGAAGACTCACGTCACTTGTGTTTTTTAAACAAACTACCAGTATGTTAAAAGGTATTTTAACGCTGACAGCACTCACTCGTTTTACTTTTTTCACTCCTCATTAACCCGCTGGCACAGCACACAGTTTAACACAGAGAAATATGCATCTCTTTATTTTCATATATTGTCTAATGACATATATCAAACTCACCTTGTTTCTCTCAGCACTTGAAACCGAGGTAGACGCCACAGCCTCCGTCATGGTAACTTGGCGGCTCTGTGCTCCCCGCTTTTCAGTCATTCTCCTAGCATGTTTTGTGGTGGAAAAATGCTTGTCAAGCGACGACTTTCTTTTGTGTTCCACCACAATGTTGCAAATAGTGCAGAACAGTTTCCCACCACTTTCATGTAGTATATTGGTGAACTGACTAGCGTGTAGTTTAGCCGTAATATTTGATGGCAAATGCGACCGTTTATCACACATTCTCTCATCTCTCTGGCTCGTTCAAAAAGACGAGGATACCAGGCAGGAAGTAAATAAAGGCTAGAGGCGACGCTGATTGGTCAAAATGTATCCGCGTTGCAGTGATTGGTCAGAGAGGAAGGCACAAAACAGGAAATACTAAGGTGATTGGTCAGAGTTGCGGAAAAGTTGCGCTGATTGGTGAAAATTGCAAGGCCGCAACTTTGTTGCGGCAAATGGTTGAATTTGCGTTAATAGTTGCGATCGCAACTTCGCAACTTCCTGGAGGGTCTGATTAAAGACATGAGGGCCCTTTACCAGGATGGTGTTTTTCTTAGTTTTTCAGAGCTCTCCTCAAAATTTAATCTGCCCCCTTCTCACTTGTTCCTCTACTTTCAGATCAGACATTGTATCTCATCAATCTTTCCAAACTTTCCTGCTTTCCCTGCTGACCCACCGTGGGATGACCTTTTAACTCCCAAGCCGAGTCAGAAATCAACTCTATCTAATATCTATGGCACCCTTATGACGACTGAATCTGACTCTTATGGTAAAGTTAGAACAGCCTGGGAGCGTGAATTAAATATTCAACTGACCGAATCCTGGTGGGATAAGGTGACTCTTAGCATACGTTCGAGTACCCCATGTGCTCGGTTACAGTTGATACAGTTTAAAGTAATAAACAGAGTCCATTTCTCAAAATCTCGCTCATCAAAAATGTTTCCTTCAGTTCTAGACCAGTGTGACAGGTGTCAAACTTCACCTTGTAACGTAAGCCATATGTTTTTCTTTTGTTCAGGGTTGCAAAAATTCTGGGGTGACTTTTTTTCTACTCTTTCTGCAGTTTTTGGAGTTCAGATCCAGATAGATCCTCTAATTGCAATTTTCGGAGTTCCACTGGCTCCTCTCAATTTATCTCCCCAGCAAAATGAGATTTTATCTTTCTGTTCCCTTCTTGCACGACGTTGTATTTTATTTTTTTGGAAGTCTCCTACCTCACCTTCTATACCAGTAGGGCTTAATGCTGTCAGGACATTTCTGAAGGTTGAAAAGATTTCACTGTCATTGAAGGGTAGTTCAGAAAAATTTACACCGTTTGGACACCGTTTATGGACCATCTTAAATCTTTACCATCTCCATATGTAGAGTAATGTGACTAATCCACACAGGAGCTGAGATGTAGACATCTGATATTTATTCAGTTGAGCTTTAGAAATTCAAGACACCCCCCCCCCCCTTTTTTTTCTTTTTTTTTTTACTTTATTTATTCATTTATTTTTCTTGTGTTTTATGTATTACTGCCCCCCTTTCTTTGAGTTATTTTGAAGGTTTTAATTTGCTTGTTTGAGAAAAAAATCTTTGAAAACTAATTGGAGAATATCAGTATTTCAGTGTTTTGTATATTGTCAATTTTGTATATTCTTCTGAGAAACAAAAAAAAAGTAGTAGTATCGAAAAATATTTAACGATACCCACCCCTAGTCCCGTTGTTGATTCGCTGTCCTGACAGACTGGCGATTGGCATTCGCAAACATAATAATTTAGCATTTTTGATTAAAATTAATACACACTGACTCGATTAAAGAGTGCTCTAACCTAAAACTAATAACTCATCTCCAACAGCGAGCAGGCAGCTGGCAGACTAGAGCGGTGCCAGTCTGAGATGTTAAAGTAGTTTAGCTTTAAAAAATCTACACAATGATTAAAACAAGCATCTGTTACTCAAACTCCACACAACAAAGGGCTCAAATGATCATATTTATGGGATTATTGATCGTACAGAGTGTTAAATTATCCTACAAATACTTTATTTATCTACATCTGACAACACTGTAAGCAGCGCCACCTAGCTGGGAGCTCCCTCTGGTGACATCACAGGTCCAAATATGCAGAAGAAGAAAAAAAGCGTTTTCAGAAGCTTTGCAAAAAGGGGCACTTTTGACTAGAAAAATGGTTTAAGAAATGTATTGTAAAACAAAATACCCTCAATTAACCTTTCAAATTGTATTTTTGGACAGAATTTTATCTGAATTTAAAGAAAACCAACTTTCAATTTGCCAGGTCCTTTTCCCAGGCTGCACGAAGGTCAGGGAGCTTTGGGAACTCTATCTTGAGGAGTCGGGGTATGGTGTTGTACATGAACGTCAGGATGTCCGCACCCTCGCAGCCCTCTGGGAAGTCGAGGAATCGCAAGGAATCGTCCTCTGTTCTTGAGATCGTCCAGTTTCTGCCATAGAACGTTCACCTCCTCTTGGGATGCCGGGTTTTTAACTAATGCTTTGTTAGCATCCTCCAGAAATTCGATGCGAGACTCTGCATTACTCAGTAGGGCAGCCATGTTGGCTAGCTTAGCCTCTACTGCATTGGTAGCCTTCTGGATAGCATTGAGCTAGCTTACTTGTACTTCGGAGGTTTCTTTCAATAATGCATAGATACTTTGAATCTTTGGCCATTTGTTCAGTTGCTGCCAGTTGAGGGTTGTCCATTTTCGGGGCAGATGGAGGGGAGTCAAGGTGCTTAGGCTGGTTAGCCCTCAGATTAGCCGCCTCGCTGGCTCCTTCTTTGTGTCGTAAATTCAGTTTTTGTTGTTGACTCGGCATTGCCAGTTCAACATGAAAAGCAAGTTTTGCTTCACCCCTAAACAGTCTGATATGTCAGTTTCACATAGTAAAGCTGGTTTTGAGGCAAAAATAGCCGCCCCACTACAGAGCACCTTGCCTAAGCTGCCATCTTGACCGATGGCATCTTCGGACTCTCTGGTCCCCTTTCTTAAAAATGGTAACCACCGCCCCGGTCTGCCACTCCACAGGAACTGCCCCTGATGACCACGAAATGTTGCAGAGATGTGTCAACTAAGACAGTCCTACAACATCTATAGCCTTGAGATACTCAGGTCGGATCTCATCCACCCCCAGGGCTCTGCCGCTGTTTAATTGTTTGACTACCTCAGCGACTTCTGTCCCAGAGATTGGACAGTCCATCTCTAGGCCTCCCAGCTCTGGTTCCTCATAGGAATGTGTGTCAGTGGGATTGAGGAGCTCCTCAAAGTAGTCCTTCCACCGCCAACTATAGTCCCAGTTGACGTCAGCAGCTCCCCATCCCCACTGTAAACAGTGTGAGCAGGTTGCTGCCTTCCTCCCATGAGGCGCCGGATGGTTTGCCAGAACCTTTTTGGAGCCGATCGATAGTCTTTCTCCATGGTCTCACCAAACTCCTCCAACAACCAAGTTTTTGCCTTGGAAACGACCACTTCTCTGCAATCCTACTGGATGAGAATTTTTGAGTCTTTATCAAGGATAACTAGGAAGCTAATTATGCCCAGTGGACTGACTGCTTTGTTTGGGGCTGTTTCTCCTTCATCTATTCTCATATCTTTTAGGTATCTTTTATAGCCTTTGCCACTTTATTGACTAGATGTCTGATATTGATTAGGTAGAAGTCTCCAACATCACTGTTGCATACTATATGGTAGGGCTGGACAATATAGAAAAAAAGCTTATTGATTAAAAAAAAATTCATATTGATCGATGAAAAAAGTGTTGAAAATATATTTTAAGTGCAGCCCTGGCCATTTCTATTCCTCAATGAACTGTGTTTAATAAAGGACACATAAAATAAGGAACAAACAAAAACTGAATTTAATTCAACCTTTTATTCAAACATTTTAACCAAACCAATGGTCGGGTCAGCTGAATAATTTAGTTAATTGATCAGGATGAGTCGAAGAAGAGAGAGGGAGGCAACAAAATCTTGTGTCATAATTATAAAAATAAAGAATGTTGAATTCTATTCTGACAAAAATCTAAAGTTTGGTGAGTTCAGATGAAGAAAAAGAGTTGATGGTTCATTAAATACAGCGCTGTGAGACAAAAGCCTCCTCCCTCCCTCCCTTTCTGACGCTGAATCCTGGTGTCATTGGTTTTATTATTTTGGGTCATGATTGATTGACTTGAGTCATTATAGATCCTGTATTTGAACCAGGAAACAGCTGAACCACAGGGATCAGCTGTTTTTTCATCCTCCATAAAAAAAACAACTCGGCTTCAGCACGTTCAAATGTTACGTGTGTCGGCTCGGCTCGTGATCCAGGTCCGGGTCTGGTGTTCGGGCTTCATGTTCTTCAGGTCACGGGTTCAAGTTGTGTTTATCCCAGTTTGGTTTGCGGTAGAGGATCCAGAGGATTTCTCCTCCATACGTGGATCCTTACCGGGGCGACTCAGCTTGTATTTCTGCAGCTTCGAGCAGCTTAATGCTAAAACACGTTGGTTGTGTTACCAGATTGGGTTTAATTGATTCTCAATTAATTGATTCTCAAGCTGTACAGCAGCACTGCTAGTGGTCAGGATGATAGCACGGTGTAACAGACCCAGACCGGTTCAGTTCTGTTCTGATCTGCCCAAAAATATGCGTTGACCAGCCTATAATAAGGGTGATGTAATGTGTATGTGTGATTTTGTATGGATTCTGGAGCCGTGGTGTCAGATTGATGGTATTATGAGGTGTATTAATTTAGGTTGAACTGAGGAGGAAATCACTGAAGGCCCAGAGGTGAAAGTCACGGCCCACCACTGTATAAGTACACACACACACACACACACACACACACACACACACACACACACACACACACACACACACAAAACACACACACACACACACGCGTGGGCTTCTCTACCACCAGGCTTAGCAGGTTTTCTGGGGGAAACTCTGTATTGTAAAATACTTATTTTGCTTTTAAGTTTCTGTTTTCTTTGACTTATTTATTTAGCACTGTTTGTTTTGGGGTTGGGGTATGTTTAGTAACAGTTCTTGCCACATGTTTGTGTTTGGTCCCAATTTATGTGGCATCACACAGCAGTGCTGTATTATTGTTGCATTTCACTTAATTCTGTGATCTTTTGTATGTATTTAAACTTTAATGAATGAGTGTAAAATAAAAAATCAATTTAGAACACTTTATTTTATTGAATATAGAGGTGGGCATAGATTAATTTTTTAAATCTAGATTAATCTCACCATAATCTTGAAATTAATCTAGATTAAAATGGCTCATTTGAATTCTGCCAAAGGGTTCATAATACTGGTATGTGTGTGACTGAGCATGAGGCTGAAGAATCGATACTTCAAGTCTAGAGTTAAAGGTTAGTAACAGCTGATCCACTGTTTGGATCAGCTGTTACTAACCTAACAAGAAATACTAAACCTGTCAGAACTTCCCTCAGAAACCCAGACCTGAGTCACAAACCAGAACCACCAGATGAGCTCTGAGCTCATTTTAACAACCTCTGATGGTTGATCAAGTTATCAGGATGAAACATTTTAAGACTAAAACACATTGATCTGTCATCAGAGGTCTGTCTCCTTTAACTTTACAGCTGTTTTCTAAGGCTCACTCTTTTTTAATAGTTTTACTGTAGAAACCTTCTCATCTCCTGACAGTAAAGGATTACATTTAGTTTACAGGTGACCTGATTAAAGCATCAACTGTATTTTTTACCATGTTAAATATATAATTTCTCTACTGTTAATTTAACATTATCCTATGCAGGGCTCGTTCATCATTTTTTTGTTAAATAAAACCACTTTGGGGGGATTTAATATTTAATGTGAATCTCTGAAAACAACCCCTTACACAACAAAAATATATTTTTAAATATATTAAGTAACAATATATTATATCTGTATTAGTATAATTTAAAATATACCCTGCAATATATTTAGATGTGTTATATAATAGTATATTAAATATATGTATACCATATATTGCAATATACTACAAAATACTGCAATTATTGCCATTTTCATATATCGAAAAAATACATGTCATTATACTGTGTAATATATTCTCAGGTATATTAAAGTATATC
>SSNR01000419.1:187012-219173 GCA_006937965.1 Callopanchax toddi | reverse complement strand
CATGTGGATTGGTTGGGCAAACTCCCATGACCTCTCCATCACCCTAGCGAGGGTAAAGAGCTGGTCCACAGTTCCACGACCTGGACGAAAACCACATTGCTCCTCTTCTATCTGAGGTTCAACTATCGACCGGACCCTCCTCTCCAGTACCCTGGAGTAGACCTTCCCAGGGAGGCTGAGGAGTGTGATCCCCCTATAGTTGGAACACACCCTCTGGTCCCCCTTCTTAAAAATGGGAACCACCACCCCGGTTTGCCACTCAACAGGAACTGCCCCCGATGACCACGCAATGTTGCAGTGACGTGTCAACCACGACAGTCCTACAACATCCATAGCTTTCAGATACCCAGGTCGGATCTCATCCACCCCCGGGGCTCCGCCACTGCGTAGTTTTTTGACTACCTCAGCGACTTCTGCCCCAGAGATTGGACAGTCCATCCCCAGTTCTCCCAGCTCTGGTTCCTCATAGGAATGCGTGTCGGTGGGATTGAGGAGCTCCTCAAAGTATTCCTTCCACCGCCCGACTATAGCCCCAGTTGATGTCAGCAGCTCCCCATCCCCACTGTAAACAGTGTGAGCGAGTTGCCGCCTTCCTCCCCTGAGGCGTCGGATGGTTTGCCAGAACCTTTTTGGAGCCGACCGATAGTCTTTCTCCATGGTCTCGCCGAACTCCTCCCACGCTCGAGATTTTGCCTCGGAAACTGCCACTGCTGCACCCCGCTTGGCCCTCCGATACCCATCAGCTGCCTCTGGAGACCCACAGACCAGCCATGCCTTGTAGGCCTCCTTCTTCAGCCTGACGGCTCCCCTAACCTCTGGTGTCCACCAGCGGGTACGGGGGTTACCGCCACGATTGGCACCGGCTACCTTGCGACCACAGCTAGCAACAGCCGCCTCAACAATCGCAGAGCGGAACAAGGCCCATTCGGACTCAATGTCCCCCACTGCTCTCGGGACGCGGTCGAAGCTCTGCCGGAGGTGGGAGTTGAAGACCATCTTGACAGGCTCTTCTGCCAGGCATTCCCAGCAGACCCTCACTATACGTTTGGGTCTACCAGGTCTGCGTAGCATCTTCCCCTGCCATCTGATCCAACTCACCACCAGGTGGTGATCAGTTGACAGCTCCGCTCCTCTCTTCACTCGAGTGTCCAAAACATACGGTCTCAGGTCAGATGATACAACTATAAAGTCAATCATCGACCTGTAACCTAGGCTGCCCTGGTACCAGGTGTACCGGTGGGCATCCTTATGTTCGAACATGGTGTTCGTTATGGCCAAACTGCGACTTGCACAGAAGTCCAAAAACAGAACACCACTCGAGTTCAGATTGGGCGGGCCGTTCCTCCCAATCACGCCCCTCCAGGTCACGCTGTCATTGCCCACGTGAGCGTTGAAGTCCCCCAGCAGGACTATGGAGTCCCCAGTAGGAGCGCTATCCAGCACTCGTCCCAGGGACTCCAAAAAGGGTGGGTACTCTGAGCTGCTGTTTGGTGCATAAGCACAAACAACAGTCAGGACCCGTTCCCCAACCCGAAGGCGCAGGGAAGCTGCCCTTTCGTCCCCCGGAGAAAACCCCAACATACAGGCAGAGAGTCTTGGGGCTAACAGTAAGCCCACCCCAGCCCTCCGCCTCTCACCCGGAGCAACTCCAGCATACAAGAGAGTCCAACCCCTCTCAAGGACTCGGGTTCCAGAGCCAATGCTATGTGTCGAGGTGAGTCCGACTATATCTAGCCGGTATCGCTCAGCCTCTTCCACAAGCTCCAGCTCCTTACCCGCCAGAGAGGTGACGTTCCATGTCCCAATAGCCAGTTTTTGTGTCCGGGGATCGGACCGCCAAAGCTTCCGCCTTGGTCTGCCATCCGATCCACATTGCACCAGACCCTTCATGTTCCTCCTGCAGGTGGTGGGCCCACAGGTGGATGAGCCCATGTATCCAGTTCGGGCTGAGCCCGGCCGGGCCCCATGGGCGAAAGCCCGGCCACCAGGCGCTCGCTCACGGGCCCCAACCCCAGGCCTGGCTCCAGGGTGGGACCCCGGTAACCCTCCGGGCCGGGTACACTGGCTCGATGATTGTATTTCCATAAAGAGTCTTTTGAACCGCACTTTGTCTCACCCCTCACCTAGGACCAATTTGCCATGGGTGACCCTACCAGGGGCACAAGTGCCCAAGACAACATAGCTCCTAGGATCATTAGGGCACTAAAACTCCTCCACCACGATAAGGTGACGGTTCACGGAGGAGGAAAAGGTGCCGTAATTTGAAATTAATGAAACTAACTTAGGAATTGAGTGAGCTGGAGAATTCAGGAAAATTAAAACGTCATCTGCATAAAGTGAAATCTTATGTTGAGAATTGTTCAAGCAGAGTCCTTCAATAGTAGCATCCTTCCTAATAGCTGCAGCCAGGGGCTCCATGGCCAGAGCGAATAACAGAGGGCTCAGTGGACAGCCCTGCCGACTGCCACGTTCAATACTGAAGTTACCCGACCTATGACCATTCGTAATTACTGCCGAGAGAGGCGAAGCATACAGAATTTTGATCCATTTAATAAAGTCATCACCTAGACCGAATTCTTGAAGTGTAAAAAAAAGAAACGGCCATTCCAGATGGTCAAAGGCTTTTTCAGCATCTAGTGACATGACTAGAGCCTCAGGATTAAACAGGGATGAATGCTGAATAATGTTGAGCAGGCGCCTCATACTATGTGAGGAATACCGCCCCTGTATGAAACCTGTCTGATCATTCTTAACAATTGAAGGTAGTATTGCTTCCAAACGTATAGCCAGGACTTTAGCAAGTATCTTTAAATCAAGATTCAAAACTGATATGGACCTATAGGAGGCGCAGTCTTCAGGAGGTTTCCCCTTCTTCAAAATTAGAGAAATATTAGCCTCCATAAGGGAGGGAGGAAGAGTACCTGCATCAAATGAAGATCGAAACATATCATACAGTGGGGAAATTAGAATCTTGCTGAATTTTTTGAAAAATTCCCCACTGAACCCGTCCGGACCCGGAGCTTTGTTGTTTGGAAGCATCTGAATGGCCTTTAAAATTTCACTTTGTGTTACAGTTTTACATAAATTATCCCTTTGGGTTCCAGTAACTTTGGGTAAATTTAATCCTGAAAAGAAATTGTGCATATCTTGTTTGTATATTGATTTAAACTCAGAGGTACTGCTTATAAAAAGTTTTAAAAGTGTCATTAATTATTAGATTATCATATTTAAGTGAACCAGATGAATCTCTAACACATGGGATATTATGAGCAGACCCCTTATCACGAAGAAGATTAGCCAAGTAGCGGTTAGGTTTGTTGGCAAACTCGTGCAGCCTCTGTCTCATGAAGAATATAGATTTCTCAGCCTTTTTTGTCAGTAGCCCCTCCAAAGCCGTTTTAACCACCTGGATTTCATTCCTTAATTGTTCAGAAGGTGACTCGTTGTGTTTAACCTGGAGTTTGTGCAGTTCTAATTCTAATTTTCGTTGCTCCATCAGATTTTTTTTCTTCAGGCCTGCTGAATATGATATAATTAGTCCACGAGTGTAAGCCTTCAAGGTGTCCCAGAGCAAGCCCGGGGAAACTTCAGGGGTTGCATTATCCTTTAAAAAATGTTCGAGCTGATCATTTAAAAATGTTTCAAATTTTGGGTCATGGATTAGAAAATTATTAAATCTCCAATTATGACACAGAGGGACAGGATTTAGATCATTTAACTGAAGAAAAACCGGCGCATGATCTGATATAATGATATTACCTACCCTACAACTCAAAATATTTCCCAGTGATTGTTTGGGGGTGAAAACAAGATCAATCCTGCTACTTGTTTTATGAACACCAGAAAAAAAGTAAATTCTTTATCATTAGGGTGAAGAGTCCGCCAGGTGTCAACCAGGTCAAGTTCGTTACAAGTATCCAAAAGTACCATGGCCCCTTTAGACTTTAGAATTTGTTTCGGAGGGCATCTGTCCTTATTTGCTGAAAAATAACAGTTAAAATCACCAGCTATCACTGAATTGTCACAAATCCAGTCAGAGAAAGAAGAAAAAGCATGAGCAATAAAGTAGTTAGATTGTACCGGTGGAAAATAAATATTCAGAAATGACACTGCCTGACCACTTAATGTGCCCTTTAAGGAAACATATCTACCAGACTTATCGCAAATAGTTTGGTCAACTGTCAGCGGTAGGTGTTTATGTACTAAAATAGCTATTCCGCGACTCTTACTCATAAAGGAGGAGCTGAAAACTTGACCAACCCAATCACGTTTTAATTTTAGGTGCTCCTGAGGAGATAGGTGAGTTTCCTGTAGCAAGGCAACATGAACATTTTCTTTCTTAAGAGAACTCAAATTTTTTTTCCATTTGATAGGGCTATGTATGCCTCCTACATTCCAAGAACAGACATTTAACACAGAGTTAGTACTCATCACATGATATTTGAGAAGACCATTGAACCATTTCCAGGTGACAGAGGTTTAGCTGATATGTAGGGCTCCCAAACACCAACCTACAATACCAGTGACAGATGAAATACATGTAAGATGAGAAAAACAAACATCCTGCTTTGCTAACAGTTAACAGAAAACTATTTACAAAAAATATAACCATCAAAAAGCATATAAACATGGAGGTCAGACAAAGGTCTTCAACACCCACCAGGGGGCGCAAGCTAACTTTCCAACCTGAACAGAGAAAGATGCTGGACCAGAGTGCGAGTCTTTTCTTTATCGGTGACGTAACTTAGCCGCCCGTCCGCAGCTTAAACGAGAATGGAGATTGTAAATGGTTAAATAAAATAGTTTATATGTACTATAGTTATTATCTCAGCAAAAATTGGGAAAGAAAAAAAAACGAGGAGGGAGGGAGTTGGCAGATACCTCAGTGAGGGTTTGGAGCGCGGATCAACAGTCCGCTGGTGCCGCTGAGGATGAGCGTGACTCCGCAGCCTGAGGCACTTTATCCAGGTAAGCTGTGACCGCTTCCGGGGTTCTAAAAGATCTCTCCTGACCATTTAGCTTGATCCTGAGGACAGCCAGATACATCATAGCAAACGGGATCTCCATCTCCCTAAGGCGTTGTTTGACGTGATAGAATCCCTGGCGTTTTTTCACGACTGCAGCGGAGAAGTCCTCAAATATCATAATAGGAGTTCCGTTATGACGTAAGGACTGCTTTTTCCTGGCCGCTTGCATGATCCGCGCTTTATCCTGGAAGTTGTGGAGTTTTATTTGTTTGGAGGCTGCTGGGCTGAGGACGGGACGCGTGCGAGCGCCCGGTGGCAGCGGTCAATTTTAACAGCGCTGCCCTTGAAGCTTACACCCACCAACTCCGGTAACCATGTTTTGAAAAAAGAGACTGGATTGGTGCCTTCACTGCCTTCAGGTAGTCCAATAATACGTATGTTACACCGTCGGCTCCTGTTTTCCAAATCGTCGATCTTGTCCAAAGCAGCATCCAGCTTGAGCTCCACATCTGAAAGTTTAGCACCATGACCCGCTGTAATATCTTCCTGCGTTGATATACGCACCTCTGCCTCCTTCATTTGAGCATTTAATGTAGAAATATTAGCCGCACGTTTCCAGCCTTTTTAAAACCGGGTCAATCTTCTTCTCAAAGGAGGCCTCCACAGCCCTCAGCACCTCCGTTGTTATCCTCTCCACCAGCTTGTCGGCGTCCACTTGGCCGAGGGATGAATGCGACGGAGCCTCCGCCATTTCTGCCGCGGCATGGTCGCTTGAAGGAGGGTGGTTTTCTCCAGATTTGCCTGATTTTGGACCGAGGTTAAGCTTCCTTTGTGTGCATGGCATCGTAAGAAGTTTAAAGGTGGAAATAAACTGAGATTGTAACCAAATTTGACGATATAAAAGCCTAAATCAATACCGAGCTGCGGGAGCGGGCGAGAAACACAGCTACTCTGCCATTAGCGTCATGTGACCCCCCCGGAAAGAAGCATTTAAAACAAGAGTTGTTAAACGCTAAGAAAACAACCGGCAGAACACCGACATGAAAGGGTGCGTGGCGCCACCTATCGTAGCGGAGTGAAACGAACTTCATTAGAGAGTTCGGTTTTCTAACGGACATGTACTCCCAGTTTATTAACATAAATTCGACCTAGACCAATCTAGCTTGACTTCGATGTGCATGTAAACGCACTGGCGAGTCTCACAGGATCCGTAGAAATGCTACTTGCAAAACCACATGATAGTCACTATATCTCGTGGGAACTGACAACAGGAAGTGCATCGTTTGGTCTGTATTCCAGAAGGAAATTTATGTTTTGTGGGACTATCTTTTAATTTTTCAACAATGTAAGTGAATTTTTTATTGGGATAATCTTCAAAATGCTAAATTGCGTAAATATTCCACAAGGAAACACTCCTCATCCATGTAGTCCCACAGTACACACTCCAGATCGGTAAGAGGCGAAAATGCGCCTGAAGCTGTTTGCAAACCACCATAAACCCATGAAGAAGAGGCTAACAAGATTTGCGTTTTCCTAAGCAAAGCATGGATGGAAGAAGACGGAAATACACAGCCCCCAATTCAGAATATGAGATTCCATCAAGAACAAGGAGATACTGGAAGAGGAGGTTTGTATTTTACTCTAACTTAGCTCCGATGAGTTACGGTAATAAACAGTTGTTTTGAGTTTAGGCTACTGTTGTTTTTCTGTGGTTTATGTTAGCTTTGACATGCTAGCTAGGTAGCTAGCTAGCTTAGCATGCTGGCCTGCAAACTATTTGAACAGACTGTAGGGTTAGGGTTAACCCAACGTAACTCTAACCCTAAAATGTATTTAGGGTGCACAGCAACAACAAACAAATAGGAGAGAGAAAGCAAGTTCAAAATTACTCATTTCAATTAAGAAAAATTTGATATAATTTTATGGTAATGCTAAATGTTTATTGGTCAGGTATTTTATTAGCTTTGTACATTGTAATATTTTCCTACAATATTAAACATTTAGCCAAGGCCAAAGATCTAGAGACCAAACTACAGGAGTCCATCTGAGGGACAGGAGTCTATAATGGAGAATCGTCCATCAGACATTTAGCTATGAAATGTACAGGTTGAGACGTTCATGAGAAGCATGAAGTTAAAACATTTGAACTGATCCTAAAATGTTTTAATTTTCAGTTTCAGCTGATTGAAGCACTTTACTTTTTCAGTAGGTTACCCATCTGATACGATTCAGCTTCAAATAAAGAACTTTATGTTCACAAGCTTGTTAATTAGTCATTTAGGAGTTAATATTAAATATATGGGCAGAGAATTTTTTAAAAAGTGAACCTATAAAACTGTAAATTTGGGTGCACCTAACTTTTGTGCCAGTGCGCCTAAGAAAAAAAAATTTAGGCGCACTGGTGCAACCACTGCAAAAAGTTAGCCTAGAGCCCTGTACTGAAAACCCCCACCCTATGGGGCTAGGGGATGGTTTATCCTTGCTTCCAGACCACACACCACATAACTTTGTTTTCCTTCATGAAATGTGTATAGGCTCGTAGTGTCAATTACATGTCATATGCCCAAGATAGCATCTGAAAATATTCTCAAAATATATACTTTTTTTTAATCACAGGAAAATTGCTGAGGCCATAACCATGCATCAGTCAAACCAAGAAGAGATAAGTTCTAAATGCAACCTTTTGTGTGTACTTTCTAGACACGTGTGTGTGTGTGTGTGTGTGTGTGTGTGTGTATACTTTATATATATATATATATATATATATATATATATTAAATGTTTGGTGTTCTTACACAGCAAAACCTTAATCCGACCTCTGGCAGTGACAGTGGCTCAGATGATGCACAGGATGGTGGTGGGTTAACTGTAAGTAACTACCAATACTACTACTAATTTACTGGTTATTGTGCTTGGTTGTGCACTGAATGAACTTTTAATTTACCGACCTCCTGGACCAGCTGGCCCTTTTCTCTCTGAATTTTCAGATTTCTTATCATCCATGATTAAGCTGGAAAAGGTTTTAATTCTGGGTGACTTTAACTTTCACATTGATAACCCTGAGTGTAACACAGCAGCTGATTTCTTATCCATCACTGATTCTTTTAACTTTGTACAGCATGTATCAGGACCAACCCATAATATGGGTCACACTTTGGATCTAGTCTTCTCTCTGGGTCTAAACATCAATCAGCTACATGTTGAAGAGGTTCATGTGAGTGACCACAGCTGTGTTTTCTTTAAGATTCAGTCTAATGTTGATCCTGTCCCTCACAAACTGAGTTCAGAAAGACGCATCATTAATCAGTCAGCAGCTGATGGTTTTTCTGTAATGTTTGATAGAAACTTAGTTCATGGTGAAGATGCAAAGTCCTTCATCCAGTCATTTAATCAGCAGTGTTCTACTATCTTAGATAAAGTAGCTCCAGTTAAACAAACAGTATCTCATAGAAGGAACAGTCCCTGGATGAATGAACATATTTATAATCTCAGAAGGACATGTCGTAAAGCTGAGAGGCTTTGGAAATCAACAAAGACGGAAATTCACCAACTGTACCTTAAGGAATTGATAACATCTTTAAATGAAATGGTTAAAAACTCCAGAGCTGTTTACTTCTCTCAACTAATTTCCTCAAATAAAAACTCCAAAGTTCTGTTTGACACGATCAATCAGATAGTTTCACCTAAAACGCCCCAAATCCCTGTGTTCTCAAGGTCTGATTGTAACAACTTCCTTTCATTCTTTGAGAACAAAATTAGAAACATCAGGTCAGGTTTCTCACCCCCATCTGCTCCCTGTTCTCCCATCCACCCTCCTCCTTCCCATACCTGGTCCTTCTTCACACCTGTTCATTTTCAGAACATCTGTCTCATTCTTAAAAACATGAAAAAATCTTCAAGCCCAGTTGATATTCTCCCAACCTCTTTGCTTCTTAAAGCTTTTGACCTAGTTGGCCCATGCATTGTTGATTTTATCAATCTATCCCTCCAAACCGGCTCTGTCCCCTCCATCTTTAAACACGCTGTTATTGAACCCATCCTTAAAAAACCCAGTCTGGACTCCTCTCAGCCAAATAACTACAGGCCCATTTCCAAACTGAGCTATATCTCTAAACTCTTAGAAAGAGTTGTGGCTGATCAGCTGGTCTCTTTTCTGGAACAACACAACATTTTTGATAAATTCCAATCTGGTTTCCGTAAAAAACATTCAACAGAAACAGCTTTACTCAAAGTATCCAGTGACATCATGATGGCAGCAGACTCCGGGGAGTTTACAGTCTTAGTTTTGTTGGACCTTTCTGCAGCTTTCGACACTGTTGATCACAGCACCTTAGTGAACAGACTCCGTGACCTGGTGGGGATCTCTGGAACAGTTTTAGACTGGTTCAGATCGAACCTCTCAAACAGAAGTTTCAGTGTCCATATAAACAACATTATGTCAGATACTACAGATCTGTTCTGTGGGGTACCCCAAGGCTCTGTTCTGGGTCCACTCCTGTTTTTACTATATCTCCATCCTCTTGGACAGATCATTAATAGATGTCACAATGTCTCCTACCACCTTTATGCAGATGACATTCAGCTGTACTGCTCCTTCAAGGACTCAGAGTTCTACAAACTGTCTGAACTACTGGAGTGTCTGTCAGCAACTAACTGGTTAGAAAAGAACTTCCTTCAGTTAAACCCTGAAAAGACTGAATGTCTGATTGTTGCCCCTGATAGGATGGTCCCTCTGATCAGTCAACATATTGGACATTTAAGTTCTGCTGTAAAGTCAAACCTGAGGAATCTGGGTGTTATTTTCGACCAATCAATGTCTCTTGAAGGTCACTAAAAACAGCTGGTCAGAAACTGTTTTTATCATCTGAGAAATATTTCCAAACTGAGAAAGTTGGTGTCAAAACCTGAACTGGAAATGGTTCTTCATGCTTTTATCTCCTCCCGTCTAGATTACTGTAACACACTTTTCACATGTTTGAACCAAAAAGCCCTTGACCGCCTTCAGCTGGTCCAGAACTCTGCAGCGAGGCTCCTCACTGGAGCAAACAGGAAAGATCACATCACTCCTATTCTGAAGTCTCTGCACTGGTTACCTGTTAAATGTAGAGTTCATTTTAAAATCCTGACTCTAACTTTCAGGGCCCTACATGGTCAAGCTCCTGTTTATGTTACTGAACTGATAAAGCCGTACGCTCCAACCCGAGCTCTCAGGTCCACAGACCAGAATCTCCTAACAGTTCCAAGGACCAGATTTAAAAGTCGAGGTGATCGCTCCTTCCAGTCTGTTGCACCGCGACTTTGGAATTACCTTCCTTTTGTTTTACGCTGTATAGACAGTCTGGACTCCTTTAAAAAGCAGTTGAAGACCCAATTATTCAAAACTGCTTTTAAATAACTCTTTTGTATTCTCTTGTTGTTGTTTAATGATTTTGATTTGTAATGATATTTTGTTTGTTTTATTGATTTTATTTGTTTTATCATGTTTGATTCTGTTTTCTGTGAAGCACTTTGTGATTTTTTCTGTGAAAGGTGCTATATAAATAAACTTTACTTACTACTTACTTACTTACTTACTGAATGCACTTCTTCTAATACTTCTTAGAACCTGGACCAGATTTCCTCCTCTGACAACAACTCTGACAGTGGCTCAGAAGATGCACAGGATGGTGGTGGGTTAACTGTAAGTAACACTACTACTAATTTGAGTAGTTTGATAGATGGGTTCTGATCCAATCATTTAGGGGAGGGGGATAAGGTAAAATCCAAGATTGTACATTTCAGAGGCATTTCAATTTTATTCCTTTTTTTTAGATGCCATTGTATGTGAGAAGCATTTAACTTATTATGGCAAAACATGTTCCAAAAAACATCATTCTGCTCCTTTAACCCAAGTCTGTTTTAAAGCTATATACAACATTGCTACATTTTTTATATTTTTGCAAAGTATTAACTTGAAAATTTCCTTGTGTCCAAACATGTAAATAATTCCTAGTACTTTCTGTATTTTACCATTACAGAGCCTGCACGCAGACATAGACAATGAACTACCATCAAATTTGAGCCAAACAACTCAGTCATCCATCTTTAGTTCTGAAGACAGTTTGGACTTTGTTGTGTTTCAAACACTATGGCAGTGTTTTTCCAACTCTGAATCCAGTGGCAGTGGAGAAGAAGAAGACAGCGCTGACAAGTCAGAAAATGAAGATTCACATTTGGGAGCAGGCATCAGTGAAAGGTTTCCTCCACTAAATGATGAGCCACTTTACACAGGCTCACAGCTAACCAAAGCTCAGAGTTTTTTACTTATACTGTCATATGCTTTGCGACATTCACTCACTGGTGTAGCCCTGTCTGATCTTTTAGATTTGATCAATATACACTCCCCAGGAAATGTTCTAACATCCAAACATCTGTTTTTAAAAGAGCTAAAACCAATACAAGGTCACCTGGAATGTCACATATACTGTCCCAACTGTGAATATTACATCGGTGACCAAGTCACTGAAGGGCAGTGTTGTGTATGTAACTCTACATGGGATAGAAACAGCTCACTGAAGAATGGTAATTTCTTCCTGTACTTACCCATCAAAACCCAAATGGAACATCTTCTTCAAAGAGAAGACATTTCAAGTTGTGTTAAGTCAGGAAATGACACATGTAATTCAGGAAGTTATAATGATATATGCTGTGGGAAAATGTATCAAAATTTAAAAAAAGGTAGTGGCCTGCTAGATAATCCGAATGCATTCTCCTTAACATTAAATTGTGATGGAGTTCCAGTATTCAAATCATCTCAGTATGGAATCTGGCCATTACAAGGAATGGTAAATGAGCTTGCTTATCATGTCCATAAAGACAATGTTTTACTTTTTGGCCTATGGTTTGGTACTAAAAAGCCAAATGTTAATACATTTCTTAAACCATTCACACAAGAGTGTCAGTCATTGTCAACTGTTGGCTTCAAATTGCACAGAAACCACACTGTGAGTCATTGTAAAGTGATAGCAGCTGTTATGATGTGTGATTCAGTTGCCAGGCCCATTCTGCAAAACATGACCCAGTTTAATGGTCATTATGGGTGCAGCTTCTGTTTACATCCTGGTGACCAAGTTCCAAAGGGAAATGGAACTGTTAGGGTTTATCCATACAAAGACGTTCCAAAGAGGGATCATGCTTCAACTCTAACTGATGCAAGGGAGGCTTTACAAACCGCACAGACTGAGAGGCATTAAAGGACCCACATGTCTTGTCAATGTCCAGCATTTTGACATCATATCTGGAATGCCCCCTGACCATATGCATAATGTACATCTTGGAGTTGTTCGGCAAATGACAAGCATGTGGCTAGACAGTGAACATCATGAAGAGCCCTACTATATTGGTAATCGCATTCCTGAGCTTGACCAACAACTCCTAAGAATTAAACCACCTTGCAATATCACAAGAGTGCCACGTTCTTTTCAGCAAAGAAAGTTTTGGAAGGCCAGTGAATGGCAGAACTGATTACTCTTTTATAGCATGTTTGTGCTAAAGGGAGTACTACCCAATGCATTTTACCAGCACTGGTTAATCCTTGTCACCTTCATGTTCTTGTTATGTAAGGACACTGTAACATCAGAGGGGCTGAAAAGATGTGGAAAAACTAGTAATTGAGTTTATCAAACAGTTTGAAAAATTGTATGGCAAAGAAAATGTTTCATTTAACGTACATTTATGTCTTCATTTGCTAGACTCGGTGAGAAATTGGGGACCTTTGTGGGCACATTCAGGATATATTTTTGAGTCTTTTAATGGGGAGATACTTAAGATGTTTCATGGAACGCAATGTGTTCCCTTGCAAATTATGAAACAATTCACATAGACAAGTGTTGCCTCTTTTGAAAAACAGTGCACTGAGAAATGCTGTGCCTAGATGTATACAGCTGTATAACAACTTCAATGGTAAAAAACAGCTGAAAAGGTTTGAAAGAGTAGCAGATCAAGTTTTGACCCTTGGTTTACACTACGTTAGAAAACTTACTAATGAAGAGGTACTGGCTATGAGGGATAAATTCTCTGTAACCATAGACACAGTTGTGAAAATATTTAGTAGAATATTAGTCAGAGGAGAACTGTATTATTCAGAGCAGTTCACTAAAGTAATGAAAAGGAACAGCTTCACTGTTTTGTTGGATAATGGACACATCATAAATGTGTATTATTACATTGTGGTAAAGAGACTTGATAACATAAAGTGTTTTGCCGTTGGGAGACAGTATGACAAATCACACAATTCAGTGCCACATAGGGCTGGGACGACGCGTCGACGTAATCGATGACGTCAACGCGTAAAATACGTCGACGCAAAAAATGTGCGTCGATGCGTCATCGCTTTCAAAACAAACATGGCGCCAGTGAGTAAATCAGTCCACCCGGACTCGTAGTTAAAAAGTACGGGACTATTTTAACACAAAAGGAAGCGAATCAGTCGTTTGTCGGCTTTGTAAAATGGAAATGGCCGATCATAAAAGCACGACGGTGCACCAGCATCTCAAGCGGCATCCAGGAGCAGCTTCCGCAAATGACAAAACACCGAAAGTATTCTACTTTTTTACTAACGCTGGTTTTTACTAGGGGCGCAACGGAACGCTGGTTTTTACTAGGGGTACAACGGAACGTCACTGATCCTGATCCCTATGGATCGCCCTCTATAGTTTGGAACGCATGTGTTCCGGACGACGCAGCGCTCGCTAAATCATCTCCGACACTCTGCTTATCTGCTTGTGCGCTCTGAATCTGCAAATAATTCCCCTCTGAGAAAGACGTTCGTTTTGCCATCAGTATAGAGGTTCAGGCTGTTGGAGTCGGTCGTTTTAGTTCACCAGAACAAAGATCCCTGATCAATATCTGGTCAAGTCTGTTGCGCGCCCGCGGAGCAGCTGATTCCTCCGTCTCTCTCTGTCAGCTAGAATAAATAGACAGATAGACAAACCAGACTCGTCTATTTCTGTCTAGGATAACGTAGTATGTTGGGCTTTTATACGAGCTAATGGACGTTAATATAACCGGAGTTCTAGCAGGAGGCTCAGAGCAGCGCCTGGAGCGTCACGCCCCTCCGCCCAGCTGTGACCGCTTTCACAGAAACAGGTCTGTGACCCCGGAAATTTGCATTTAAGTCCATCTCCCTCATTAATTACCGGTAGTTTTAATATTTTTCAATATTATTATTATTATTACTATTATTATTTATTGGTAAATATAGCCCTTTACAACAGTCAGCTAGACAGCCAAAGTGCTTTATAAGCTTAAGTAAAAGCAAAAATACATATAAAAGAATGCATTAAAAACAAACAAAACTAAGAATTAAAAGGAATCAGAAAACTGGAATAAAAGTCAACACTACAGAGTGTTAAAAGCCTTCCTGAATGAAAACGTTTTAAGATTGAATTTAAAAAGGCCCAGGTCAGTGACTAGTTGTAGGTCCAATGGAAGCTGGTTCCAGAGTCGGGGTGCCGCCACAGAGAAAGCCCAGTCACCCCAGTGTTTATATCTGGTCCTCAGAACTTTTAGAAGAAACTGGAATGAAAATTATATTGAAGCATTGGATTGACATCTTGAGTTAAATGTTGTACTACTACAAACTTTATTTTCAAGTTTTTTATTAAAATGTGTTCAAATGAAGAAATTTGCGTTTATTTCATTGAGATACTTAAAATAGCAAATGTCAAATTACTATACAAGTCAAATAATGGGGAAATAATCGGTAATCGAATCGAATCAAAATCGAATCGAATAGAAAAATGAATCGTTAGATGAATCGATGCATCGAAAAAATAATCGCTAGATTAATCGATTACAAAAATAATCGTTTTGCCCAGCCCTAGTGCCACATTTAGAAAATGTAGTTGGCTTGAAAAAAGTGTTGCAGGGCAGGAAGCAGGTTTTTGATGTGATGACATTCAGCAGGAAATGTATGTTAATTGATCTGCCACATTATGCTAACGTTTATGCATGTATACCTCCACGTTCAAGTGTGGAGGACTGAAATATGCAGAGGATGAAATGTCAAATGGATGAATAGTGGACTCAAAGAATTTTATTTTTTACTGCTGTACTGTTATATAATGCTCTGTCATTTACTTTTTTGCTATATGAATCAAATGGCTTTTTAAAGTAATAAATTGATGCAAAATGTGATTTAGAGCTTGACATAAAAAAACTTGTGATAAAATACATTCAGTTGTATAATTCTGTGATATTAGTTCTCCATCACCTAATATGTTTTACTAGATATTTAGGGGTCACCCATATGGTTTAATAATGTAAAATATAAAGAATGTTATGAAAAACGTGATTTGAAGCTCATGCAACTCAAATAAATTATTTTTTGTATCAAACACATGAAATCATGAAATTCATGTTTTATTTGCACAGCAATACAGTACATTTTAAAACATATAAATCAATATAGTATAGCAATAGGTTGTCTAGCAATATATTACTATATACTGTTAAATATATGATAACATTGATCATATATTGCAATATATTTCTTGATATATTGCAATATAAATTCTAGTATATTGCAATATACTATTCTTTCGTAAGGGACTGTAAGGCTCTGATAAAGTCATTGACAGTTAAATGTGTTTTAGTGTTGATATTGTTTGATTTGTTGAATGTTAAGCTGTCAGTTATGCTGAGAAAAACGTGTTTGAGCAGCAACATTCACTTTATTAACGAGAGGCGTGAGCGCCGCTGAGGCTGTCGGCCCAAATAGCACGTCGGTTCACCAGGAAACACCTGGTACCCAGACAGCCAGTCCAGACCTGGTTGATGACGGGTTCGTGACTCGCTCAGCGCTCTGCCGTGTCTCCTCCAACCTGAATCAAGTTCTGAACCACATGGTCCAGTTCAGGAGGAGGGGGCGTATGCCGAGGTTGGCATGGGCGAGCGGCTCCTGGACGCACCTCTTTCATCTCCTTGGGTCCCGGTGAAAACCGTGGACTGGGAGCCATGGGTCCAGGTGAAGGATCGGACCCGCCTCCTTCACATGGATTCTTCACCCGGCTACCAGTCCAGGTGAAGGAGGCGCATCTCCTGAACCCGATCCGGAGGCATGTCCGGGAGACAGGAAACGTGCCTCCTTCACCTGGACCGGTTGAGCGGGTCCGGACTCCGCAAAGAACCGGATCTGGGTCCGGGTCCGGATGGGAGTCCACCATTTGGTAATGCCTGGTCTATAATACTGGCTATATAATATAATATAATATTTAAATTTGGCCCTATCATTTTCATTGTTGCACAGAAAAGGTTTTTTCTGTTTTTGTGTATCCACTGTTCGGCAGCATCAATGGTTTAGGTAGGAATTCACTTTACTCTGTCTGGTAATGCTAATAAGTACACATATTAATAAAGAGTTTGATATAAACTAAGACTGTAATCGTGTTTTTGTTATAACTAGTGCTGGGCCGATAACGCCGTTAACGCGAAACTGTTATTGCGCGATAAAAAAAATAACGCTGTTAATCTAAATTGGGTCACTGGGTCTAGGAGATCTACAAGCATTACCAAATGGCAGACTCTGATCCTGGCCCGGATCTTTCCGGAGTCCGGACCTGCAGCAGGACCCGCTCCCCCGGTCTAGCTGAAGGAGGCGCGGCTCCTGTCTCCCGAACGCTCACTTCACCTGGAGCGGCTCCCGGATCCGACCCGATCCTTCACCTGGACTGGGAGCCGCGGCTCCAGGTAAAGCGCGCGTTCGGGAGACGTGAGGCGTGTCTCCTTCACCGGCCGGTGAAAATCCTGGACCGGTTCCGGTCCAGGATTTTCACCTGGACCCAAGGAGGTGAAAGAGGCGCGTCCGGGAGCCGCGCGCCCGTGCCAACCTCGGCATACGCTCCCTCCTCCTGAACCGGACCGTGTGGTTCGGAGCTTGATCCAGGTTGGAGGAGACGCAGCAGAGCGCTGAGCGAGTCACAAACCCGCGGCAACAACTTGGTAGAGTTCCCGCAGAACTTCGACCAAGTCACCAACCAGGTCTGGACTGGCTGTCTGTGTTCCAGGTGTTTCCTGGTGAACTGACGAGCTGTTTGGGCTGACAGCCTCAGCTGTGCACGCGCCTCTCGTTAAAGTGAATGTGGCAGCGCGTGCTGCGTTTCTCAGCATAACTGACAGCTGAACATTCAACAAATCAAACAATATCAACACTAAAACACATTGATATGTCAGTGACTTTATCAGAGGTTTGTCTTTAGTTTTCAGACTCGTTAATGTTTAAATCCCCTAAAGTGGTTTTATTTAACAAAAACATGATGAAACAGCCCTATGGGATAATGTGAAATAAACAGCAGAGAAATGAAGTCATTTTAAGGCAGATTTAATCCATTACAGATAAACTGGATGCTACAATCATTTTTTGACAGCCAAAAAAAAATCAGTTTGAAGTTATTTGATGTAAAAAAGAGAGTTGATGCTTTAATCAGGTGAGCTGTAAACTAAATGTAATCCTTTACTGTCAGGAGATGAGAAGGTTTCTACTGTAAAACTATTAAAACAGAGTGAGTCTCAGAAAACAGCTGTAGAGTTAAAGGAGACAGACCTCTGATTACAGATCAATGTGTTTTAGTGTTAAAATGTTTCATCCTGATAACTTCATCAACCATCAGAGGTTGTTAAAATGAGCTCAGAGCTCATCTGGTCTGGAGGTTCAGGTTTGTGACTCAGGTCTGGGTTTCTGAGGGAAGTTCTGACAGGTTTAGTATTTCTTGTTAGGTTAGTAACCGCTGATCCAAACAGTGGATCAGCTGTTACTAACCTTAAACTCTAGACTTGAAGTATCACGACTCTTCAGCCTCATGCTCGCACATACCGGTATTATGAACCCTTTGGCAGAATTCAAATGAGTCATTTTAATCTAGATTAATCTAGATTAATTTCAAAATTAATCTAGATTAATCTAGATTTAAAAAATTAATCTATGCCCACCTCTAGTTATAACCCAGCTACAAGTTGTTGTGTACTGTATTACACCTTTTCCTTTTATTTCAGTGAGTCTCTACAGCCTTCTGTACAAGTTAAACCACCACAAGTGGGCTTTGGGGCCTCAAACATACCAAGAACCTACAGCTTTCCACTGGCTTAGTATTTATTACCATTTGATGCATGCTCAGCCAATGTTTAACTTGTCTTTCTGATAGACTAAAGAAGAAATTGTGCGGTGGGAGGAAAGCAAAAAATGGCAAGCCAGAATGGAAAAAGTGAAGAATTCACAGAAGGAGAGAGAACGAGATAATGAATCGCTGTCAAAGCAGCTCAGCACTCTAAAAGAACTTTTTGCCAGGTCAGTGTTTATATATTATGCCAGTTGGTTTGCACAGCTTTCTTAGATTTGCTCGGAGATGTTACTCATGACTGATTTACTTCATTTTTATTCTCCTCATCCAGAATCAAAAGGGTTAGCATCCTGTACATAAGTCTTGTGTCTCGTCTCGTCTTCTTCCGCTTATCCGGGTCCGGGTCGCGTGGGCAGCTTCCCAATTAGGGAGACCCAGACGGTCCTCTCCCCAGCCACTTCTACCAGCTCCTCCGGCAGGATCCCAAGGCGCTCCAGGGCCAAATCAGAGATATATTTTCTCCAGCGTGTCCTGGGTCGACCCGGGGGCCTCCTGCTGGCTGGACATGCCTGAAACACCTCCCTGGGGAGGCGTCCAGGGGGCATCCTAACAAGATGCCCGAACCACCTCAGCTGGCTCCTCTCTACATGAAGGAGCAGCAGTTCTACTCCGAGTCTCTCCCGAATGTCCGAGCTCCTCACCCTATCCCTAAGGCTGAGCCCGGCCACCCTGCGGAGAAAACTCATTTTGGCTGCTTGTATCCGCGATCTCGTTCTTTCGGTCATTACCCAAAGGTCATGACCATAGGTGAGGATTGGGAGGTAGATCGACCGGTATATGGAGAGCCTTGCTTTCCGACTCAGCTCCTTCTTCACCACAACAGACCGGTTCAGCGTCCGCATCACTGCAGACGCTGTCCCAATCCGCCTGTCGATCTCCCGCTCCCTCCTTCCCTCACTCGTGAACAAGACCCTGAGATACTTGAACTCCTTCACTTGAGGCAGGAAATCTCTCCCAACCTGGAGGTGGCAAGCCACCCTTTTCTGACCGAGAACCATGGCCTCAGACTTGGAGGTGCTGATCCTCATCCCAGCCGCTTCAAACTCGGCTGTGAACCTTCTCAGCAAGAGCTGTAGGTCAGAGCCTGATGAAGCTAGGAGGACCACATCATCCGCAAAAAGCAGAGACGAGATTCTCCTGTCACCAAACTCAACACCCTCCACACCACGGGCTGCTCCTAGAAATCCTAGAAATCATGTCCATAAAGGTTATGAACAGGACCGGTGACAAAGGGCAGCCTCCTCCGTGAACCGTCACCTTATCGTGGTGGAGGAGTTTTAGTGCCCTAATGATCCTAGGAGCTATGTTGTCTGGGGCACTTTTGCCCCTGGTAGGGTCACCCATGGCAAATTGGTCCTAGGTGAGGGGTGAGACAAAGTGCGGTTCAAAAGACTCTTCATGGAAGCAAAATCAACGAGCCAGAGTACCCGGCCCGGAGGGTTACCGGGGTCCCACCCTGGAGCCAGGCCTGGGGTTGGGGCCTGTGAGCGAGTGCCTGGTGGCCGGGCTTTCGCCCATGGGGCCCGGCCGAACCATGGGCTCATTCACCTGCGGACCCACCACCTGCAGGAGAAACATGAAGGGTCTGGTGCATTGTGGATAGGATGGCAGACCAAGGCGGGAGCTTTGGCGGTCCAATCCCCGGACACAAAAACTGGCTATTGGGACATGGAATGTCACCTTTCTGGCGGGGAAGGAGCTGGAGCTTGTGGAAGAGACTGAGCGATACCAGCTAGATATTGTCGGACTCACCTCGACACTTAGCGTTGGCTCTGGAACCCGAGTCCTGGAGAGGGGTTGGACTCTCTTTTATGCTGGAGTTGCTCCGGGTGAGAGGTGGAGGGCTGGGGTGGGCTTTCTGTTAGCCCCAAGACTCACTGCCTGTATGTTGGGGTTTTCTCCGGGGGACGAAAGGGCAGCTTCCCTGCGCCTTCGGGTTGAAGAATAGGTCCTGACTGTTGTTTGCGCTTATGCACCAAATAGCAGCTCAGAGTACCCACCCTTTTTGGAGTCCCTGTGACGAGTGCTGGATAGCGCTCTGACTGGGGACTCCATAGTCCTCCTGGGAGACTTCAATGCTCACATGGGCAATGACAGTGTGACCTGGAGGGGCGTGATTGGGAGGAACTGCCCGCCCAATCTGAACTCGAGTGTTGTTCTGTTTTTGGACTTCAGTGCAAGTCGCAGTTTGGCCATAACAAACACCATGTGCGAACATAAGGATGCCCACTGGTATACCTGGTACCAGGGCAGCCTAGGTTACAGGTCGATGATTGACTTTATAGTTGTATCATCTGACCTGAGACCGTATGTTTTGGACACTCGATTGAAGAGAGGAGCGGAGCTGTCAACTGATCACCACCTGGTGGTGAGTTGGATCAAATGGCAGGGGAAGATGCTACACAGACCTGGTAGACCCAAACGTATAGTGAGGGTCTGCTGGGAACGCCTGGCAGAAGAGCCTGTCAAGATGGTCTTCAACTCCCACCTCCGGCAGAGCTTTAACCGTGTCCCAAGAGCAGTGGGGGGCATTGAGTCCGAATGGGCCTTGTTCCGCTCTGCGATTGTTGAAGCGGCTGTTGCTAGCTGTGGTCGCAAGGTGGCTGGTAGCAATTGTGGCGGTAACCCCCGTACCCGCTGGTGGACACCAGAGGTTAGGGGAGCTGTCAAGCTGAAGAAGGAGGCCTACAAGGCATGGCTGGTCTGTGGGTCTCCAGAGGCAGCTGATAGGTATCGGAGGGCCAAGCGGGGTGCAGCAGTGGCAGTTTCCGAGGCAAAATCTCGGGCGTGGGAGGAGTTTGGTGAGACCATGGAGAAAGACTATCGGTCGGCTCCAAAAAGGTTCTGGCAAACCATCCGGCGTCTCAGGGGAGGAAGGCGGCAACACACTGTTTACAGTGGGGACGGGGAGCTGCTGATGTCAACTGGGGCTATAGTCGGGCGGTGGAAGGAATAGTTTGAGGAGCTCCTCAATCCCACCGAAACGCATTCCTATGAGGAACCAGAGCTGGGAGACCTGGGGATGGACTGTCCAATCTCTGGGGTAGAAGTCGCTGAGGTAGTCAAAAAAACTACGCAGCGGCGGAGCCCCGGGGGTGGATGAGATCCGACCTGGGTATCTGAAAGCTATGGATGTTGTAGGACTGTCGTGGTTGACACGTCTCTGCAACATTGCGTGGTCATCGGGGGCAGTCCCTGTTGAGTGGCAGACCGGGGTGGTGGTTCCCATTTTTAATAAGGGGGACCAGAGGGTGTGTTCCAACTATAGGGGGATCACACTCCTCAGCTTCCCTGGGAAGGTTTACTCCAGGGTACTGGAGAGGAGGGTCCGGTCGATAGTTTAACCTCAGATAGAAGAGGAGCAATGTGGTTTTCGTCCTGGTCGTGGAACTGTGGACCAGCTCTTTACCCTCGCTAGGGTGATGGAGGGGTCATGGGAGTTTGCCCAACCAATCCACATGTGCTTTGTGGATTTGGAGAAAGCTTATGACCGTGTCCCCAGGGGCACCCTGTGGGGGGCGCTCCAGGAGTATGGGGTTGATGGTCTTTTGTTAAGGGCCATTCAGTCCCTGTACCAGAGGAGTGTGAGTCTGGTCCTCATATCCGGCAGTAAGTCGGACCTGTTCCCAGTGAGGGTTGGACTCCACCAGGGCTGCCCTTTGTCACCGGTCCTGTTCATAAGTCTTCTGTATTGTTTTCTATTAATTTTCCTTTGGTATTTTCTTGTATTTGCAGACTAGAGCAGGAAAAGACTGTGCTTCAGAGAAAACTAAAGGCTCGGGGTGTGACTGTGGACCAAGTGATGGGGGTGCGACCCGCTGAATCAGAAAGGGAAATAGAGGAGCTCAAGAAAAAAAACCAAGAGCTGGAGACACAGATTGTGACTTTAAAGTATGTATCAGCTGTCAAAATCTGTAAAAAGTACTGTTTCAGAAAAAAATATTTTTGTTAATATTTATTGTTTTTATATTTTGCTTGTAATAGCTAACACATGAGTCTTGTTTCCCTGCATTGGTTTAATAGCTCCTATACATAGCTTCCAAGTGTGTTTTAGCTCATTTTTCTGCAAAGACACAAATGAAGATCCAGCTAAGTTCAGTTCAGACAGAATGGTCGGCTTGAATTCTGTCATTATCAAAGCATCCTAAAGCATCACACCTCCTCCTCTGAGCCTTAGCGTGGGGACCACATGCACACAGTTTTTTTTCTTTCCTCTTAATAGGAAGCCAAATATCTCAATCATCCAATCAAAGTACTTATTTCTACTGCTCTATTGAGGGTTTTTTTTGTCTGGATTTTTGGGTGATTTCTTGGCAGCAGTTCGACTGCAGTCTGCTCTGAAAAGCTGATTTGAAGATGTTCTACAGAATAGAGTACAGATCATTTTGCAGCAAACAGCTGGATCAGGTGCTTCACAGTTGAAGGACAATAGATCTGTTTTACAGAAACTGGAAATGCATAAGTAACAAGTAAGTTAGTTTGGATAACGTGTTTTCTAATCTTGTGACAACTTCGGTCTCAGTCATTTCCTAGCAGTTCAAACAAACACTATTTTCTAAGCCTTCACCATTAGTTTCACGTTACGTCATTGTTAACTGAGTTCTAGACTTATTTGCAACACAAACAGCAGCTTCAGTCACTGACCAGCCTGGGACACTCACAGCAGGAAGACAATAGTGTTTTCACTGGATTAAACATGTCATGGGAATTAAGCAGTTATGTCATGCTATATTTTGACTTGATAAGAAACTTTAAAAAGGTAATCGGACTTTGCTTGTTTCTTGAAGACATTTCACCTCTCATCCAGGAAGCTTGTTCAATTGCTTTTCATTCTTGATTTAATGGCTTCCCTCTAAACTTTGTCATTTTTAGTGGAATTCCCTGAATATATTTATTATTAAATTATGAATATGTTCTGGTACTTCAGTGTATTCTTACCTGTGGGTGGGTTTAGTATTTATTATCCATTTTAACTGCGACAGAGGCTTCAGTTTCATTTACTGAAGAGTGAACTCTAAGATGTTTAAATGGTAAATGTCCTGTATTTATAGAGCTCTTTGAGGCTATCATTGTAGCCTCAGCAGACTGCACTGACAGAGGCAATGCCATGCACCAACATCACCAGGTCCCTCTGACCACCACCAGTAGACAAAGTGAGTGAAGTGTCTCCTAGGACACGACAACAAAGTAACCCAGCTGGAGCTGGGATCAAACCAGTGACGTTCCAGTTGCCAGACAGCCGCTCCACCCACTGAGTAATGCCTTTCTACGTTTTTGGCTAATGATAATTTAAATGAATCTTCCTTTTAAACACGAAATTCCAGAAATGCAAGTTCAAAAGTTTGAGACATTTAACCAATAGTTGGCAGAAGGCTTCATATGTCTTCATGAAACATCATAGTAGATTTGACTTAAATTCATGGCCTAAGTTCATTAAAGACCCTTAATAATATACTGATATTAATATGAAACATGACTAATATAATGAAACATGAATAAACCATCAATTAGATTCATCTGATGGATTTATAATATGGCATTTCAAGTAATCCTTGTTGAGAAGTAAATCACCAAACATTAGTTTCTGAATAAAGGTATCTTTGATAAGTAAACAATATTTTTTTTTTGGGGGGGGGGGATGATGATCTTGCCAGATGGAAGTCTCTACCCATATCACTCATGGGGAGAGTTGCTTCAGTTAAAATGATGGTTTTACCAAGAATCAATTACTTATTCTCAATGATCCCAAATAAACCATCATCTGACTGGTTTAGATCTCTGGACTCGTCTATTTCTAAATTTCTTTAGCAGGATAAACCTCCACGCATTAGCTTAAAAACACTACAGAAGACCAAAGATAGAGGAGGACTTGATCTACCCAACTTTTCTAATTACTTCTTAGCCAACAGGCTACAATACATCTCAAGATGGATTAAGCAGGACCCACTAGATGAGTCCTGGTTAGATGTAGAACAGACAATATGCAATAATATAGAGATTTCAGATCTACCATTTATTAGCTCAAACAATAAACAAAATGCTTGCTTTAAAAGCCCTAACATCAGCTCTTCTCTGACAGCATGGTGGGAGTATCTGAAAATGACTGAGTCTTCACTGATTCCATGCAGGCGTACACCCATCTGGAACAATCCTGACATCCTACAAAACAACAATATGATCAACTTCTCAGACTGGAGGAGTAAAGGAATCGTATACCTGGAACATTTCTTTGAGGGAACTGATTTCATCCCGTTTAACAGGATAGTCTCACAACATGGGGTTGACAGGAATAGATTTTAGAATATCAACAAATTAAATTTACAATAAAACATAAATGTAAGCTTAATAGAACAGAGCTACAAACACCATCAAATATATTACATTTCCTTAATCTCAAATCTCCTAAGATACTGTCTAAAATATATAGGTTACTGTCTAAAGTAGATGATTCGATATCTCTTCCTATAGCTAAGTGGGAGGCAGACCTGTCAGTCAGTTATGACCAAAACTTCTGGTCTCAGACATGTTTAAAACCTTTTAGAATGACTAGAAACCCCAGTTTACAATTAATCCAATATAAAATCCTACATAGAGTTCACTATACAGGTCAACGGATGTTCAGGATGAAATTTGCACAAGCTGCACAGACAACACCCCTGACACCTATATTCATGCACTTTGGTTTTGTCCACCTGTGCAGAGATTTTGGTCCCGGATATGTGAAGATCTGTCAAAGTGTCTGAAATGTAATATTCCAGCTTCCCCTTCAGTTTGCTTACTGGGAGACTTAGATGATGTCATCACAGAGATTAATTCAGCTCACATGGTTCTAACTGCCCTATGCATCACTAAGAAAACTATCCCATAAACTGGAAAAACTAAAATAATCTCAGTATGAGCCAGTATAGAAATCTGTTGTTGGACTATATTAACCTTGAGACGACCTCTGCTCCAAAAAAATCTCTCTGGGCAACTTCGATCAGTTCCATCACAGTGGGGATGTGAAGGGGTCCTTGGCTTTGGCCTCTGGGGGCAGGGGCGTCGGACTGGGCGGGAAGGGCCCACTGCAGGGAGGGGCCCTCAAAAGCTTGGAATGATTTTTAAAAAAATTGTTTTTTTACTTTAAAAAAAAATGTATCATAATGAAATTGACTCAGCTGGCTGGATGAAGTTGCTGAGAAACTTAATTTTACTTTAAAATAAATTACTTAATTTCTCTGAGACCCACCACCCCTCTAAAAATGAGAATAATGGTTAAGTCCCTGCACAGGTGGATTCAACGGAGCCTCGTTTAGAGGCGATCAGACAGTCAATGTTTTGACACCGGGAGGCAGGAGGGAGGAAAGTCCTGTCTTTATCTAATAAGAGAAATTTGACCACAAAAAAGAAAAGAAAAAAGAGGAGAGAAAACGGAGTTGGAGAAGCTGCTCCTCATTTCTTCTGAATGGTAAATGGCCTGTATTTATAGAGCGCTTTCTAGAGTGTTGAACACTCCCCAAAGTGCTGTACAACACAAACAGTCATTCACCCATTCACACACTAGTGGTGATAAAGTACGTTGTAGTCACAGCTACCCTTGGGCACACTGACAGAGGTGGGGATGCCATGCACCAGCACCCTCCAAGTCCCTCTGACCACCACCAGCAGGCAAATTAGGTGAAGTGTCTTGCCAGACCGACCACTCAACCAACTGAGCTATATGCCGCCCCAACAAGCTATATGCCGCCCTGAAGGAAGAAGCAGCTCAGCTGACCATGAGCTGAAATCAGCAGCAGGTCTCAGAAAGAAGTAAACAATATTACACCTGATTTGGACGACAATAGTTAATTATTATTGTTATAAATTCATCAGCACCAACATTATTTCCACCATTAGATGGCGCGAAATTCACGGTAAAAACAAACCAACGTTCTGATGATATTTAAACCAGTGTCTATAGCTTCAGAGCAGAGTGGAGGCTCTGAAAGGAGGGGTGGGTTAGACGTTGTGACGCCAAACCATTTGCATGTGCACGGAGAGCCTTGTGAAGGCTGAATGAATTTTACTTTTGAATCCAGGAACTGTTTGTCCTCCTTGTAAGTGAATGCTCCTGTAGCAATGGTTTGACCAGAACATCTTTTGACCTTTCGTCCATGACATACTTGTAAGAAAATCAGAAAAACCTATTCTGTGATTAAGGTGTGGCACATGGAACGTTCTACTATCAGGTAGTGAAGCCTGCACCGTGTTCTGCTGTATGTTCTGCTTATAGAACTTTTTTTGCATGGTTTTGTTGCTTCATACCAGAACCTGTCTGAAGTGCATTTTAAAGGAAACATTTCAAAAGTTCTCTTCAGATGACTTAACAGAAGAACAAAACAGATTATTTTATTACTGGGGAGGCAGTAAATCTGGTTAAGGTGTTGGTCCTGCAACTGGAGGATTGCAGATTCAAATCCCACTCTGGCTGAGTCACCTTGTCATTGTGTCCTTGAGCGAGACACTTGACCCACATTTCCTCCAGCTGATGGTGGACAGAGGGTCTGGTCACTTCGCCTCTGTAGCTCCATCAGCATGTGAATGACTGACTGGTGTAAAGTGCTATGTGGTCCGTGATTTTGAAAAGTGCTAAAAAAGTACTCAAAAAGTGCTTTGAAAAGGTGATACATTTACTGACTTAGAAACTCTACTTGAATGAAAACATATTTGCTTATCTTGTGTCTGTCATCACAGATCAGATTTCAAAATAAATTGTTAGTAAAATGAACTGATAGCTGATAGCTCCAGGGAAGGTTTGAAGAGGAGTGAAATAACACACACAGATCTTTAGTTACCAAAGCAGGTTTGGCCTCCAACATTAATATTATTTACTTTGCAGATGCCAGCTTACATTGTCAAAAAACACCAACGCATTTAGATGATAAACAGTAAATATAAGGAAACCAGTTTCAGTCTTCTTACAGGCTGTAGCAACACCAGATGCAAACCAAGACTTTTTTTCCTTTAAACCCACAGACAACAGCAGGCCCTACCTGATGACGACGCCATGGAGAGCCTGGTGTTACGAAACCAAGTCCTAGAGGAGAGACTACTCTCTTTAGAGAACCAGATATCCAAAGAGTCTCCGTCCAGACCCTCCGTAAGCCCACTGATCAACTATCAGAGTAGTTGTTACATCTGTACATTGATTAAACTGATCATCAACTCATCAGACATTTCAAGCTTTTAATGTGTGAAAACCTGCTGCATCTTTTCCTTTTTTGCCACAATCATCTAAAGTTTAAATTAAATGAACAGTTAATTTTGAGGCCTGAAACATAAAACAAATGACTACAAGTTTATGACATTTTATCATTATAATGATTAATTTTTAAAGGTGAACAATGATTAGTCTTATTTTGGTAAAACTAGAATCAAAGAGTAAAATTTAAAAATTCATGCTGTATTTACTGAAGGCTTTGAGCTATGAGCTCAGTTTGAAGAGTTTTAAATGAGTGTTATAGTTTACCCACATGGCAACATCTAATATTTAAAACAGATACCGCTTGGCCTCTGTTCTGTTTGAAGGGCTTGAGATATTTAACTGTGCATTTATCAGTCTCTTTCTCCATTCCCCCCCCCCCCCCCCCCCCCCATTTCTCCATTCTTTTTTACTGGATTTAATCGGATTTATAGCCCAAGAAGGGGAGAGGAATTTCCTCCCATGCTTTTAGAGGAATTAATTCTGTCACTTTTGATGTTGAGGACGGGTCATCAGCAGGTCAGTCTGCTGAGCCCTGCAGCCGCCCACGTAGCCCTGAAGCTGCTGAAGATGCCTGTGGCCAACAGAGGGCGCCAGTCCAAAGCCAGGCAGATGCAGAAACTCAAGCCAGCTTTTCTGTAGCTGAAGATGGTTGCTCTGAACCGGAGCAATTGATGAGCCATGAGGCTGAAACTGATCAGGTTCTAAAGGAGGAAGGACAAAAAGGAGTAAACGTCATAGAAGGGACAGAAGAAATTACAGTTAGCGCTGAGGTTTCTGAGCAAGAACAGGAAGAACCACAAACCACAGAAGATAATGAGTCTGAACTAGATGATCCATCCAGGAAGACGCGGTCATCTCTGTCTTCCTCTGAACCAGAGAAAACAGCAGACGATGAAATGAGTCGAGCAGTCAGTAAAGATGACTTATATCAAGATGCTGAAGATGACAGGGATGTCGGAGTCACACCTAAGATGCTACAGAAGACTGAGGAACCAGCTGAGTTGAAGGAAAAGGAGGAGAAAACACCAGATGATGTTGACTCCAGCATCAAACTGAGCCCAGAGAATTTTATCTGTGCAAAAAAGGACAATGGAGCTCAAAAACCAGAAGACAGGTCTCGTAAATACCAGAAGGTACTCCAGGTAACCACCTCAGCAAGTAAACCCTGCTGAGGTGGTAGTGCTGTGATAGCAGTAGATGTGGCAGTGCTACAGTCAGACTTGTTAGTGTTCAGTTCAAATCTGCAGCATCTGTCACAGACTCCTAAGTTTCTATTGGCTGTTTGTAGTGGAGCTTTAAATCAATACATGAAATGTGTTTCTAATCTGCTGCTTCTTCGTTACAACAAATTCTCTAAATCCTTTAGTTGTCATGCTGTTCTGCTTGTTCTAAGACGTTTCTGTCCTTTAGACTTCAGGTCGAGGCACTGGCACTCCAACACAGAGAGATCAGGACCTTTCAAAAGAAAACTTCAAGTTGGCCTCTGAGAACCTGGAGCTGCGTTTTCAGCTGGAGCAGACCAACAGAGACTTACCAAGACTCAAGGTATGACCCAAACACAAGTGACACAATTCAGGTGGGTGGGTGGGTGAGTAAATTAAGCAAAATAAAATAAAACTGTGAGTGGAGTTGGAACATAAAGGATGTGTAATTTCACCCATTATCCTGTTTTAATGTCGACACATATTTTGTCCACTTTGACCACAAACTCTCAAATTTAACTTGATCTAGTCTGAGGTAATCTTCTTCATTTCATAAATAAATAAATATCTTTTACCACTTTAAACCAATCTTTAAGAGTTTAATCGCTTTTTTAGTTTCCAATAACAATGTAGTACACGTGTATCTATCACTGAACCCCTTAAAGCAGCACTCTGGATTATTTCAGCAAGAGAGCAGTTTTTGAATCTAGCATCCAAAGGCTCCTCCTCAAAACATCTCGACACGCGCGTCCGGTCACGTGTGCGCGCGTTCACACGGCGCATATACGTTGTGGGCATGAACTGTACAGCTCAATGTGTAGGGTTTAATCACTCACAGTTCACAATCTTATTCCAACAATACTACGAGGGTCTGATGAGCCCTCTCTGTCCCTGCTGCTTCTGATATTAGCTCTGTTAGCAGAGAGCTGCTGCTGGACTCTGAAGCTGAACTTGACTCGGCTCTGGATAAACTTTCTGACCAAAATAAACGCGTAATCCTGTCAAGCCTTGCCATTCTGTGATGTGAAAGGTTTAAAAATAAAAATAAATCCATCTTTAGCTGGAGAATGGGTAGGTTTTTAGTAGAAATGAGCCGTGAGGCAGAGACGCAAACAGAGAAACACACGGAGCGTCCTGTACGACAGCGCCCCCTACTGGTACAGGTTTGGTCGATGCGCGTGCATGTTGAGAGAATGCAGACATTTGAATTTCATTGGCTGAAAAATGTCGGCGGCAAGAAATAATGGAAAGGGGTCTCTAGGAGGAAGGAGGGTCTTCATCAGAATGACAGATGTTGTGGAACTCAACCCATAGATCATAGTTTAGACCTGAAATATCATTTAAAACATTTAGAAAACTTTGATACAGAGAAAAATAATCCAGAGAGCCGCTTTAATTGTATCAGGTCTTAGCCCCAAATATAAAGTATCAAACCCCATCGGGATTGCAACTCCCAGTAACTCTTCCAAGGTTTTTTTGACTTCTTTCCAAAAATTTAACAGAGTCTGACAGTCTCAAAACACATGAAAGTGGGTAGCTTTACTGTTATCACAGGCTCTCCAGCAGGAGGCTCCACCTCATGTGAAGGAGAGTTAAGCCTGGGGCACACAGAAGACAAATGCGTAGCGCCCACGCTGTTTTAAAAAAACAAAAACATTATAGTTACTGAGAGTGGCTACACGGAGAGCGCAACGCAAACGGCGGTCCGTGCGGAGGCGCTAAAGATCGGTGCCGGTTCTATCTCAAGCGCAGTGGCATGGCATTTACGGCTTTAATACAGCAATTTTCCAAGAAGCTGAGGTATATCTAGAACAACCAGAGGGTTATAAAATAAATGAGAAGTTGGTATGTAAACTAAATACTGTAAGTCTATTTATGGTTTAAAACAAGCTGGTAGAAACTGGAAGACTATTCTACATGATTATCTGTGTTCAAACGACTTTGTACAGAATCCAGCAGATTATTGTGTTTACACCAGGACTAGGAAAGAAGACAAAGTTATACTCCTAGTATGGGTGGATGACTTAATCATCACAGCAACCGATGAACAAGCACTGAACGACGTTAAGTCAGTGTTGACAGCAAGACTTAAAATGAAGGATCTGGGACAACTAAAACATTTCCTTGGGATTGACTATGAACAAAGTGAGGGATGTGTTATAATTTCACAATCTAAATATGTAGATAAAGTACTAGAGAGATTTGGGATGCAGGACTGCAAACCTAGAGCCACACCATGCGAACAGAAAGTGGAATATGATGACTTTATTAAAACAGGATGAATTATGTCAGAATGTACAGAGAAGCTGTTGGGAGTCTCATATATTTATCTACATGCACCAGACCAGATTTGAGCTACATAGTTAGCAGGGTGACACAACATTTCTCAGATCCCACATAACAACAAAGGGTTACTGTAAAACACACACTGAGGTATCTTAAAGGTACAGCTAACAAAGCGTTATGTTACAGGATGTGTGAAAATGAAAATCTAGGGTTGCATGCGTATATTGATGCAGATTGGGCAGCCGACAGTGATGATCGTCGCAGTAGAACCGGTTTTTGTGTCAGTCTAACTGAGAAGGGACCGCTTATTTCATGGAACACTAAGAAGCAGTCAACGGTCGCTCTATCCACTTGTGAAGCTGAATACATGTCATTAGCAGCGACTGTACAAGAGTGTTTACATTTAACACAACTCCTTGAAAACATTGACGACTATGAATTGCCCAGGATATATGAAGATAACTAAGGTGCAATTGCCATTGCAAAGAACCCAGTGAGGAGACAGAAATGCAAACATGTTGATTTAAAGTACCATTTTGTTAGGTCAACGGTAAAAGAAGGGAAATTGTGTTTGAACTTTTGTCCAACTGATGCTACAGCATTTAAGTTAGAAAAGTTTAAAAACCACTTCATGTTTGGATGTTAAAATGAGTTAAAGCGGCTCTCTGGATTATTTTTCTATGTATCAAAGTTTTCTAAATGTTTTAAATAGTGCTGGGCCGATAACGCCGTTAACGCGCTGCGTTAACGCGAAACTGTTATCGCGCGATAAAAAAAAAAACGCCGTTAATCTAAATTGGGTCACTGGGTCTAGGAGATCTACAAGCATTACCAAATGGCAGACTCTGATCCTGGCCCGGATCTTTCCGGAGTCCGGACCTGCAGCAGGACCCGCTCCCCCGGTCTAGCTGAAGGAGGCGCGGCTCCTGTCTCCCGAACGCTCACTTCACCTGGAGCTGCGGCTCCCGGATCCGAACCGATCCTTCACCCGGACCGGGAGCCGCGGGTCCAGGTGAAGCGCGCGTTCGGGAGACGTGAGGCGTGTCTCCTTCACCGGGAGCCGATTCTGGTCCAGGATTTTCACCTGGACCCAAGGAGGTGAAAGAGGCGCGTCCGGGAGCCGCGCGCCCGTGCCAACCTCGGCATACGCCCCCTCCTCCTGAACCGGACCGTGTGGTTCGGACTTGATCCAGGTTGGAGGAGACGCAACAGAGCGCTGACCGAGTCACAAACCCGCGGCAACAACTTGGTAGAGTTCACGCAGAACTTCGACCAAGTCACCAACCAGGTCTGGACTGGCTGTCTGGGTTCCAGATGTTTCCTGGTGAA
>SSNR01000419.1:117848-186140 GCA_006937965.1 Callopanchax toddi | reverse complement strand
AAAAAATTAATCTATGCCCACCTCTAGTTTTAAATGATATTTCAGGTCTAAACTATGATCTATGGGTTGAGTTCCACAACATCTGTCATTCTGATGAAGACCCTCCTTCCTCCTAGAGACCCCTTTGCATTATTTCTTGCCGCCAACATTTTTTAGCCAATGAAATTCAAATGTCTGCATTCTCTCAACATGCACGCGCATCGACCAAACCTGTACCAGTAGGGGGCGCTGTCGTACAGGACGCTCCGTGTGTTTCTCTGCCGTCTCAGCCGTTCACTGAGGACTCACAGCTCATTTCTACTAAAAACCTACCCATTCCCAGCTAAAGATGGATTTATTTTTATTTTTAAACCTTTCACCTTACAGAATGGCAAGGTTTGACAGGATTACGCGTTTATTTTGGTCAGAAAGTTCATCCAGAGCCGAGTCAAGTTCAGCTTCAGAGTCCAGCAGCAGCTCTCTGCTAACAGAGCTAATATCAGAAGCAGCAGGGACAGAGAGGGCTCATCAGACCCTCGTAGTATTGTTGGAATAAGATTGTGAACTGTGAGTGATTAAACGCTACACATTGAGCTGTACAGTTCATGTCCGCAACGTATATGCGCGGTGTGCACACGCGCACACGCGACCGGACGCGCGTGTCGAGATGTTTTGAGGAGGAGCCTTTGGACGCTAGATTCAAAAACTGCTCTCTTGATGAAATCCTCCAGAGTGCTGCTTTAACTAAACTAAAAGTCAGTGAAGAAATACAAGAAACAACCTCAGAGCATGTGGGGGGTGTTAAGATTTATAAATGTTTTGCTCCGATGTTATGTTTCTGTTTATATATGTTTCTATATCTTGTATATATGTAAATGTAAATATATGCTTTTATTTTGACATGGTGTCAACAGGAAGTGATGCAATTATGCTGATTACCTAACCAATCAGTGGCTTGTATTGTAAACTTTGACCCCTGTTGGTAACAAATAAAAGGAGTGCATCCTGCGACAGACTGCCGAAAAGCCAACATCCGTTGCGTGACAGGTTTCAGCAGAAGCTCTAGTAAAAATCCAGTCTTGTGTATTGTGAGTTATTATTACTCTCCTGAAGCACCGGGTCTCCAAGCTCTGTTAACACCTACATCCAATCTGTTTGGGGGAAAGTCTGAATCAAATCCTACCATTTCAAGACCCAAAAGGGTTCTTTAGCTTTGTTGTCAGAAATTAACTTATGCAAGGTCTTAATTGCTGATTTTATCCAAGGATTTGGACCTTTCAAGTGTCCCCTCAGGCCATTGTCACCTATTATTGCTTGCAATACTACTACTTCACTTGAAGTTTGGCACTCTATTAGTTTCCATTTTGCATTATACAATGTATTCCAGATGTTGACCAGCATTTTTATTAGGACCGCCTGAAAATATTAAAATATATTTGGGAGAGCAAGACCTCCCTTTTCCTTTGCTAATTGAAGGGTCTTATAACGAATCGTGGGGTGTTTCCCCTGCTAGATGAAACAAGACAACCTCATATTCAGTTCTATAAAGGTTGTTTTTGGTACATCTAGTGTTATATTTTGGAAAAGATATAATAATCTAGGTAGCACGTTCATTTTTGTGGCCTCCACCCTTTGTCCTATTCCTAAGTAAGGTAACAGGTCCCATCTGGCAAGATCAGCTTTAATTTTGGAAATCAAAGGATCATAATTTTCTTTGACTAGGATGTTTAAGTTTTTAGGTATAGTCACTCATTTTATTGATTTGGAATCCCAGTTGGTGTCAAATTCGGCTCTCATTGAGGGACTAGGTGAGTAGTTAAATTGTAGTAGTTGGTATTTATTAGTTTGAATGCTGAGTAAGCATTCAAACTATTGTTTTCCTGTTTCTCTTTATTTTTATTTTTATTATTTTTTTTCCGCCCCTTTTTTGGCACCTATCTCCTTCCACAAATTTCAGCCGATTTCAGCAATTCATACAGTATATCAAAACGTTCAGCTCATTAAGGACTTTCCGGGAATTACTTTTCTTTTTGATATCTTTAATATTTTTTTAAGATATTCAGCTTTTTGTTGAAATTTTCAGCTCATTGGAATACATTGAAATTCTTCAAATTTTTTCAAATAATTCAACTCTTTTTCAAAGTTTAACTACTTCAGCATACTGACCTAGAGACTTCATTCAACTTTTAAAAGACTCACAAGACTTTCAGCTATTCCCGAATGATTCAGCTTGTCAATATCTTTAACCGTTCCTGAGATATGACGAGTTAAACTTGAGAAATGTTTCAGATGTCAGACAAAAAAATCGTCAAAAATATAATGAAAAAGATAGGAGCAGATTTGGACTTTCTGAGCCAACTAGGTCGATTTGTGAGAGAACCGTAAGTCACACAGACATGAGAGTTACACTTTCTGAAAGCTAACAAAAATCCCTTATCAGAGATGTATAATTCATACATGTGCTGTAAAAACTGTGGGAGCAGGACAACTTTGTTCGGATGTGGAGCAAAAATCTCAAACCTGTCTCCCACTCTGGTGATGTCATCACCTCACTCTAACAGTCAGGGCTTTTTGATTTTGGAAAAACTAAAAAAATCAAACTGTAACTACTCTCACTCAGTTTGATAAATATCAATAAATTATGCATTAAAATGTAGGGATTTTTGTCTAGTTTCAGAATATCTGGTTGTTTGGGCCATAGGTAGTATGGCTCGTTCATAAATCACCTCAAGGCCAGCAGAAATCCTCCTTTTTTGGGCCGCTTCCCCATATTAATCGACCTCATGTGTCTGTCTTTGAACTTTCACTGAACCCTGTTTTTCCATCGTCATATCTCCCTCAAATTTTAACGTAGACACTAGGGCTACAGCTATCGAATATTTTTGTAATCGAGTACTCTATCGAATCTTTTTTCGATTAATGGAGTACTCTAATAAATTACATGTATGTATGTATATATAAATATACATGAATATACATACATATAAATATATATGTATGTATAAATTACATGTACAATGTATAAATCTGAGAGAAAATAACAAAGTATTAAACATTTTTTAAATAAAAAATAGATATAAACCATGGTTTTGTGGCATATAAGTGCATTTACTATTATTACTGGTATTTATTGCTTACCTCTGAACTTTCTGTTATGTCACTGTCTTCCCCTCACACACCTTTTATTCAGTCAGACTGAAGTGACAGCGCTGCAGCAGCAGGTTAATTCCATACGCAATGCGTGGCTTCGACTAATTGCTGGAATGCCTGTTTTTTGCGGCACAAATCTCATAGCATATGTTTCATTTTGCTCTGTTCCTGTTTACCTTTCCAAAATGCGGCGAAACTTTATAGAGTTTTTCAGAATTTTTAACCCGCAACTCGCTACGCTGTTTTGACAGGGAGGGGAGGGGCTCTCTGCTCCTCCGTCTCACCTGTGTCTCCACCCGTGCTGCGCAGGCGGATAAATGAAGCATCTCAGTACCAAAGTCGGCACCGTGTTTTTTCGCTACCAGTACCTACCGACATCTTTCAGTCTGTACCGGTCTAGTACTAGTAGTAATAGTACGGTCTAGTTGTCCACCATGGCTAAAGATAAATTTAAGTTACATTCGCTACTCGCGTGTGCATTCAGTGCAGTGTGTATGTGCGCCACTTATTTCGGTCCGGGTGAAACATGATCCCGGGCGATTGCAAAGCCATGAATTAATTAAATATGAATTAAACGAAGCCTCGAGGCAGAGAATTTGCCTCGAGGCTTTTTTGTACTCGAATTATTCGAGGTACTCGAAGAATCGTTTCAGCCCTAGTAGACACACAGAAATTTAGACAGAACACCTCTAAAGTGTCCTGTCACCCACAAAGTTAAAAATTTTTATTTATGTCTTAACATTTTTGAATAGCAGCTAGTTGTTCGGACATTGGTACTTCAATTTTAAACACAGTGGTGTCAGGTAGACAGTTAAATAGCATGTCACCTAAGCATGACTCAGCTAAATTGGTGCTTTCTGATTGGCCAGGCTTATCGCTGGGCAAAGACAAAGTCCAGGCTGATTGGTTTATGCTTTTTTCAGTGTGTCTAATGGATTTTGACTGCATTTGAGCACCTTTTCGAACAAAATGTCCCTACGCTCACACCGTTTGTCCTATTTAGACAAGAAGTTATACATCAAAATGTTGGGATTTTTGTCCTTTTTCAGCAGATATGCTACTTAAGGCTATAGGTATTACGGTTTTTAAAGAATCATCTTCTCTTTCAGCAGAAGTCCCTGCTTTTATGATCCTTCAGCTGGATCTGTGTTTGACCTTTAAAATGTCTTTATACTCTTCAGTTGAGTTCAGGTTTTTAGATTTTTTTAAAGAGGTTTTAAACTTTTTTTTCAGCTAAATTTAACCTTTTTAGCTATTTTAAACGGTTAAAATACAAAATTAGGATATTTTAAGCCCTTGAACTCAAATTAAACTACTTTCATCTTCTTAAAGCAGATCTTTTAAGCAGATTAAAAAATAAAATTCAACAGTTCAAATATTTTTAAACCTAATAATTAAAATGTAATATCTTTAAGCTACATTAAACTTCAACAATTCAAATTTTTCAGCAAATATTTCAAGTTTAGCTAAATTTCTTCTCATTTGAGCTTCATTCAGCTAGTTTCGGACAATTTCAGCTGTCTCATTCAGCTTTCAGCATTCAAACTTTGCATTTTTGCAAGAAATGCAGATTTTCTAGTTTGTATTAAGTTTGTAGCCAGACAGTACTCCATAGGCCTTTAAAATTTTGATTAGTTCTGGAAAGGATGTAGTGGGATGTCCCAGGTAAATCAGAATGTCATCCGCAAAAAGGGCAATTTTATGTTCAACATCAAATAATATGATCCCTTTAACCCCTTCATTTTGCCTAATCCACTGACTCAACGACTCTATAAAAATGGCAAATAAGGGTGGGGAAATCGGGCAGCCCTGTCGACAGCCCCTCTCCAAAATAAATGCATTTGATAATTTTCCAATCAGTCGTATTCTAGCTGTTGGCCTATTGTATAGAATTTGAACAATCCAAGTAAACTGTTTCTGAAACTGAAACCTCTCTAGTACCTTATAGAGAAACAACATTCCCTGAGTCGAATGCCTTCTCGGCATCCAGCCCAATGAGCAGAGCCTCCAACTTATTTGTATTTATATGATTAATTATATGGAGGAATAATCCTTACATTGTCCAGTGTGTGAATATGTGAGTGTGAATGGGTTAAATGATGATGGTGTTGTACAGCGCTTTGGGGAGTGTTCAAAGCCTGCGCCGAATAAATCCAGTCTGGTCAAGCTGTATTATTTCTGGAAGTATTATTTCTAGTCTCTTAGCAAGTATTGAAGTAAAAAATGTTGTAGTCCTGGTTTAGGATGCTGATTGGACGATAACTCAAGCAATTACGTAGTAATATTCTTACCCTCTTTTGGTATCAATGCAATTATTGCCTCCCTCCATGACGGGGGAATCTCCCCGCCCTCCTAAACAAAATTGAAAGTTTTAAGCAACAGTGGAGATAAATGGTCCTTAAAGGTTCAATACCATTCTGCTGTAAAGCCGTCCAAGCCTGGGGATTTATTAGGTTTAGTTCTGGCAATTGCTCCCTGCAGCTCGGCCATAGCAATCCCTGCTGTTAGGGCTTTATTCTGGTCTTCTGAAACTATAGGTAATTTAAGTGGAGCTAGCAAAGAGTCCCTTCCCTCCTGAGTTGTCATGGAATATAATTTTTTGTAATATGTCTCAAAGCAGTTTTGGATTCCCTGAGAATCGTATTTAATCTGTTTAGTTATTGGATCTTAAATCAGCCTGTTCCTTTCATTCATGCGTACCAGAACCAACTGCCTGAATGTGCCTTTGCTGCCCAGCGCTGCGCGGTCCCGATGGGAGACCCCTCGATCTGACGAGCTTCACATCCTGTTGCAGCTCAGTGAATGAGTGCTCACATGACCTCTGAAGCTAGTGGACACACACTGCAGGACCTCCAACACACACACACTCACAGCAACTCCAATGCGCCTGGCACCACGCCTTTACACACACTTCAACACACACACAATCACAGTACATCCGACCCACGCATGCAACTCACACATGCCCAGGAGGGGTGTAATGGGTCACAATAGATCCATGGTCTGTATGGATCGCCCTCTATGGTTTGGGACACGGTTCACGGATCCGCGCTCGTGCATTGCTAAATCCGACCCGACAGCTCGCGGTGCGCTCTGAATCTGCTGATCTTCTGAGAAAGGCGTTCATTTTGTCATCACAAATCAAGTTATCTCTATCAGAATCAGTCATTTTAGTTAACCAGAACAAAGGATCACTGATCATTAACTGATCCATTCTCTGATGCGCGCAGACCAGCTGACCCTCCATCTGTCAGCTGATCTCCTCTCTGATAGAGAAACAAGACTCATCTCTTTCTGTCTAAGATAACGTGTTGTTTTGGACTTTTATACGAGCTAATGCACGTTAATACTAACGGTGCTCAAGTCAGAAGCGATCAGAACACCTTGATCATCACGCACCCCCCCCCTCCTCACCTGCTGCAGCTGTCGGCAGTGTCTCTGTCTGACCCGAGAGGTGATCAGAAGTCTTTTCATCATTTAATTTGTTTCTATATGATTAAACATTTTATTTAAGCATTGGATTGACATCTTGAGTTAAATGTTGTGGATTGAGCAGAAAAATGTTGCTACAAAATAGAGATCAAAGTTTTTTGTATTTTATTTTTCTTTCTGCTGATTCGAAAAATGATCCAATCTTTGACTGAAATCCATGATCCGATCCAGTCCGTGAGTATTTTTCCCAGTACTACTGCGACACACACAAAAAACAGCCTACAGCGACAGCTTATCTTCATCACCCTGAGTACGTTTTATGTGGTGAAGAGTAAAATGTATAATCTTTCATATATGGGTTGAATTCCCTCCAAACATCACAGATACCCAACTCCCTCATTACATTTTTTACCTTTTTAGTCCCCGAGTCTTGATGGGGAGGGTTTGTGCCCAACATATCCCACTTTGAATTTAGTCTCATATTAAAGTCTCTGCCACAGATCACCACCCCCCTGGCTTTTGTAATAATTAAATCAAAAACTAATCTATAGAAACTCCAAGGGGATCCTGGGGGACGGGGGGCATAAACATTCAGTAAAGAAATTTCTGTACCTTCCAATTTTCCTACATTCATGTTATACCTGCCTTCTTTATCTGTAAACTCAGATATTTTTTTCAAAAATTAATTTTGAGGATATTAATGACTCTTTTACGTCCCGATTTATAGGATGCTGAGAAGGCCTGGCTAAATCCCTGTCTTTTGAGTTTTGTGTGTGTTCAGTATTATTTAAATGGGTCTCTTGGAGAATTATTATGTCCACTTTGTCCCTTTTCATCTTTTGAAGAATCTTGCTTCTCTTAATTGGGTTAAGGACTCCCTTCACATTGTAAGTGGCCAGTTTAATTGAAGCTTTGTGGTTTTTCATAGGTATTTAAAAAATAAACATCATCTTTAGGGGTGTAACGAGATCTTGTGATATTAAAACGTCACAATATTTCTCGTTAAGTTCGATCTTGCGAGCCCTCGTGACCTGATTATGTAATTATTTGCATTTGGGCAGCGCTCAGAAAATCAGCTGCTCTGGTAGAGAAACGCTGCCTGGAACGTAGAAATAGTGAAAGAACAGCTGGGAGCATGATGTGTCTCAGAGCAGAAAGACGTGGATTCCTACTCTCTCACACCTACTGCCTGAATTAAAGGACAGACAGACACGAGGAGGAGAGAGGAGAGGAGAAAAGGAGACAGAGACAGGTGTGCGCATCTGAAAACAATCTATATGAAACACTGTATTATCACTGTTATGTTTTATTATATGAAAAGAAAAGCTTTTCTTAACTTTGCATTTATTTTCTATTAATGATCAAATCCTTTAAGGATTTAGTGAAGTTTAACTGAACTGATTCTATTTTTCAACAAGAAGAGAGAAAAGAAAATAGGGAGAAAACAGACAGAATAACAAACAGCATTAGAGAGCTGAGAGAAGTAAAGGACTGAAAGATCACTGAGAGACACATGGACATGATGGGGAGACATGTCCTCTGCACTTTTTAAAGTCAGTTTAGAGCCCTGTAGTTTTTACTGTCTAAAAACATAGTTATACTATATTAAATGGATACTTGCTGTTGTTTTTAGGTGTAGGTTTAATATCATGGCTCAACAGTTCAAACCTCTTCTCTTCAGCTGAAATCAAAATATTTTTCTTTGGTGAGACAGGAAAGGACAGGAGGAGAGAGACAGGAAAAAAAAATCAGCAATAGTTTGATCTTTCAAAAATTCTTGAAAATTTGATTAAAATCTCATCTTACGCCCCTACTAATATTCAATAAATCAGAAAAAGAAAGACATCAGTTGAGTTTGTGGAAAAACTTCTAAAAGTGTGGAATAAAAGCGTTTTTTGTTGCTTAACTTTGATCTTTGAAGTTTACTTGAAACTATTAAATATCGTCTCGTCTCGTGAACTCAATATCTCGTCTCGCGAATTCAAGTCTCGTCTTGTCTCGTGAGTTTTGGGTCTCATTACACCCCTAATTCAATAGAAAATATAAAAAGAAGAAAACACAAAAACAGTTCTTAAAGACTATAATCATAAAGCCTTTACCAAACATGTCAAAGTGAACTTCCTGGTTGTGGGTATTACTCCAAACATAACCCATAATGAGCTCAGAACCAGCCCAAGCTCTGAGGGACACTGAAACCATCAAAGGACACAAAATGTCACTAAAACAGGAATCAGTCAGTATTTTACACCCAAGACTGCTGCTGGTCCTCAAAGCTGTCAGAACTTCAGAGAAACATCAAGTCTTCATCCTGATGCTTCTGGTTTACAGTTCATCTGACAACCTGAACTCAGTCATGTGTTTTGTTAAGGGACAATATGAGCTGAACTTTGACCTCTTCAATCAGACAAAACACATGAATCTAAATCTGCTTGACTCCAGTAACTAACTAGGTGAACTAGTTCACATTGTTTCCACTAACAAGTTCAGAATAAGGAAAAAACTGTAACCATACTGAACTCAGTGTTTTATCTAAAACTGTATAAAACCATCAAGGTGATGCTGACTGGACACCATCAGTTTCACCATGGTTTCATTTAGATCAGGTCTGAGGGAAAACCCAGATCTGGATCCAAACCCATTCAGGTGTTTTTAGCTCATTGTCAGGACGGTACTGATCTGTGCTTCGAGCTGACAACTAGCGCTCTAGTTAAAAATATCAGCTTCAGCTCAGCGATGCTGCGTCTGGCATGCGTGTTGAGTGTTGAGCCAAAAACTAGCCAAACGCACAGAGCAGGACGCACAGAGCACAAATGCCCCAGCTTGGCCACTGATCTCCGTGCGTAACGCGATCGGAAGCCCTGGCCTCAGTCTGTCTGTTGTTCACGTTCCTGTGACTAGATGTACGGAGATTTTGTCACTGGCCAAGTTGAGATATTAACTCGGGCGCAGCGCGTGCAGGACGGCAAGTTCGGTGGTGCGCTGCGCCTCTTCAGCTTGGCGCAGCTGAGCAACAAAAGCACTTTAGATGTGGCGCGCCGTTTCCACTGGCTCCTATGAATGAATACATGAGCTTTGGGTAATGACTGGAAGAAGGGGATCGCGGATACAAGCAGCCAAAATGAGTTTCCCCCCACATAGGGTGAGGAGCTCGGAGATTCATGAGGGACTCTGTTAGAACCACTGCTCCTCCATGTCGAGAGGAGCCAGTTGAGATGTTCGGGCTGACCTACCGGCTGATAGAGGTGGCTGGGGATGAGTGGGCGGTCTGGGATTCACTTGGGATGAAATTTGAAGAGGTGTTTTTTTTTCTTCTACGGCTCACGTGGGCCCCTAGTGGGCGTGGGCCCCTGGGCACATGCCCACTTTGCCCATTGGATAATCCGGCCTTGAGTCTGGTACCAAATGTTATTTTCCCTCAACACTCTCTTCGCCTCCGTGTATTCCCTGCATCTCCGGAGAATCTCTGGAACATAGTCATGATCCAAATAAATTTTCTTCTCTTTGTACAGGAAACCTTTTTTGTTCCATACTTGCTGCTTATTTGTTCTTTACTTTTGCAACTGGAGAACCTCACCACTATGGATTTCAGGGGATGGTTTAGGCCTCAATGCACGATGAGCACGTTTAATATTAAATTCCATATTGGGAGGTAGTTACAATTTTTCCTTTAGGAGCTCTTCAACGAAGAGAACTCCATATGTGCGTGGAGTTATTTTCAGACCCTTCGGCAACACTGTGGATTCTTGTCCATATGTGTCCATATGTGTCTTGGCTTCATCCAGTCTATTGTTGGTTGCTTTAATCTTATTTAGCCAAGAGTGACAGCATTTTCATGACAACATTTTCTCAGTTATTGTAGAATCATTTGTAGGTTAGCCATATCTGTCTTCGCCGCTATGTTGAGAATCTGTTTCCTCTTCAAACGAGTCCTCGTCAGAACCTTTTACTTGCAGCTTTCCCAGTTTCTTGCTTCTTTTAGGCATGTTATGAACGCCTCTTTAACTTGAGCAATCGGTTTGTTAATTATCTAACTTATTTCGGCATTTTTTTTAAAGCTGGCCCAGAGGAGCTCTTCGAACGTGCTGCTTATTCCATGGGTCAACCAGAAGTCCCGTCAATCTGATCAAACAATTTTGATGACTCATCATTTATGAGACATTATATTTTGTTTGATAACTTTAATATTTTATTGACAATTTATTAAGTGTAGCATACTTCAAAACACTGCACACACACACAGACTCACAGAAGTGCATGCAAATACAAATATGGACACATCAGTAGTAGCCTAGGATGCAAGTTGATGATTGACTTTGTAGTCGTATCATCTGACCTGCAGCTGTATGTTTCAGACACACGGGTAAATAGAAGAGCAGAGCTGTCAACTGATCGCCACCTGATGGTGAGCTGGATCAAATGCAGGGGAAGGTGTTGCATAGACCCAAACATAGTAGCATAGTGAGGGTCTGCTGGAAACACCTGGTAGAAGAACCTGCCAGGATGGTCTTCAACTTTCACTGTCCCAAGAGAAGTGGTGGACACTGAGTCTGAATGGGCCTTGTTCCACTCTGCGATTGTTGAGGCGGCTGTTGCTAGCTGTGGTCACAAGGTGGCTGGTGCCAGTCGTGGCGGTAACCACCAAACCCACTGGTGGACACCAGATAACCTCAGGAGGCATACAGTGGGAGGAGTTAAGTGAGGCCATGAAGAAAGACTATTGATCGGCTCCAAAAAGGTTCTGGCAAACCATCCAGCGCCTCAGGAGAGGAATGCAGCAACTTGCTCACACTTTACAGTGGGAATGGGGAGCTGTTGATGTCCACTGGGGGGTATAGACAGGCGGTGGGAGGAATACTTTGAGGAGCTCCTTAATCTTACTGACATTTATTCTGAGATAGTCAAACAACTATGCAGCAGTGGGGGTATGAGATCCATCCTGGGTCTCTCAAGGCTATGGATGTCGTAGGACTGCTTTGGTTGACATGTCTTTGCAACATTGTGTGGTCATCGAGGACAGTTCAGTTCATGTTTGTTTTGTTCCCATAATTGTTGTTATCATCCCCCCCCCCCCCCCCCCCCCCTGCTATGCCCCAAGTACAGCCCAGGAAAAGTATCCAACACATCTCCTGTTGTAGAGTAAAACCGCTCTGGCTTGGACTAGCACTCAGACCAACCATTTTGTCTGACAAACAAAAACATTTTCTTTTTTCTTTTCCCCACAGGATCAAGTCTCAGACCTTAAGGAGATCTGCACTGCACTGAAAAAGGAAAAGGCAGAAGCAGAGAAAAGACTGGCTAACATACGTGGAGCAAGTTAACCTAAATTTACTTATATGATTGTTTTCCTGGACACTTAGGAAAGAAAAAAAAAAGCATTGTGAAACTGAAATCCACTCCGTTGAGGTTTAGTCACTTAGTCATTCTGATCATTTGTTGTGTGCTCCACGCCAGGCTCGTCACAGCGGTAAAACAGTGCCTGAGCTTGAGAAGACCATTGGGCTAATGAAAAAGGTGGTGGAGAGGGTTCAGAGGGAAAACGAGACACTGAAAAAATCCAGCAGGCCTCCAAATCAGGACCGAGCTGCTGATTTGGAGAAAGAAAATAAGAAACTACAGGTAGACAGCATTTTCTTGACTTTGCTTCACATGATGCATCCTTGTTGTGTTTACAATACACATTAAATATTTTTGTTTTTATTCAGACTGACCTTGAGACACTAAAGTGTCAAAGTGAAGCTGAGCTGATTTCAAAATTTGAATCTAAAACTAAAGGACTGGAGAAGATATTGATGGAAAATGAACGCCTACATAAGGACATTAAAAGGGTAGCTACATTTATTTATCTTCTAAAGTCACTTTCTCTGGCCTGAGGCGCAAACTGGAACACGTTTTAGGTGATTGTCCTTTTTGTAATAAACTCTTAGCTGTTATCATCTATTTTGTCGTATTTGTTATACGTATTCTAACAGGAAATGGAGGCAGCAGAGAAGCTGAGAGTAACTAAGACAAGTCTGGAAGTAACCAATGAGAAGCTTGAGGCTGACCTGGAAGAAACCAAGCAAAGGCTTCGAGTAGCTCTGTCCAAACCCATCACAGAGGGAGCAGACAGCAAAACCTGGAAGGCTTCTGTTGTAACCAGGTCAGCACATCCAGGACTCAAATAAACCAATAAATGTTCTCTAAAGTATCCAACAAAAGTGGTCAGTAAGTGAACCTGTGTTTGGTTCCATGTACAGAATGTTTGAGGACAAGATGAAGGAGTTGGAGAACCAGCTCTCCCAGAAGACCTTGAGGGTCTCTGAGCTCAAGCTGCAGCTGAAGACGGTGACAGAGCATGAGGAGAGAGCTGAGACACGGGTTCGACAACTTGCAGATCAAGTAAGGGCAGTAAATTATTATTATTATTATTATTAATAAGACAAATCAGTCCTTCCAGGAAGTTGTGATGGTTTTTTGTGATTGTTGCAGCTTAAAATGACTGCAACTGACAGACTGTCAGCATCCCTCAAACGTTACAGTGAGAGCTTTACTTTCACTTAGGTTACACTCAAAGGTTCACTGGTTCAGCAGAAAGAGTTTAGAAAAGAGAAGCGATTCCTCATGCGCACTTGATACAAACGTGCATTAATCACATGTTAAAAAAATTAACAACTTTCAACAAAATTCACGTTGGATAACGCTGATGATTCTATTTATTTCAAATGTTCTCACATAATATCAAACCGCTGACACAGCACACAGTTTAGGACACAGACTCATCTCTTTCAGCACTGGTAACAGACACAGACCCCCCAGCCCCCATCTGTGCTCCTCGCTTTTCAGCCAATCTCCTTGCATGTTTTCAGGTTGAAAAGTTCTTGTCAAGCGACGATTTTTGTGCTTAATCCACCACAACATCGTGTTTGGTTCAGAACAGCTTTCCACCACAGGGTATCTGCAGGTTTGAGGAAGTCAAATTTAAGACTTTTAAAGACCCTTTTAATGCCACTTTGATCAAATTTAAGATCTTACATTCACAGAATGGGAAAAGGGATGTGACCACCTTAAATAGTTCTGTCTAAATGAATGAACTGTGGGTTGTGTGACAAGCTGGTGTTTATATTTTGGAGAGAGCTGGAAATTAAATTGTCACTGCTTTGTTCTCTTTTAGGTCGATGTTTTAAAACAGTTTCCTGCAGCTTCAAAGGCTGATGCAGGTTTCTCCGTTGATGTACAGAAAATCAGGTACATTCAGCCAGATGATTATCATAATACTGAATGTTATTATAGGATTAGGAACACAGGAACTTTTCATAAAGCTGATTTCGAACTACAGGTGAAACTCTAAAAGTTTCAATATTATGCAAAAGTTAATTTATTTCATTAAAGGGGTGGTTTATTCAGAATCCATTTTTTTCACGTTTTCATAGTTTCTAATAGGTCCCCCTGAGCCTGTCATGTAGGCCAAACATGAAAACTCTCTGTTCCCTGGTTATTAAAAAAAACAGAATTTCTACAAAATGAAACTTAAAATTGCGGTTGTGCAGTTGTACACGTGACGTCACAACGTGTATTCGCTGAGATAGTAACGCCTTTCGGTCTGCCCAACTGCTAGCTTTTTTTTCCCCCATAATTCAACATGGCAGAACGCAGATGGGCTTGTGTTATTTGCAGAGATCAAACTTCACGAAACAGAACTGATACCCAATGTTTATATACATAAAACCAAAACATGTAGCTATACCTGGTGTGTGGCATAGCAGCTTTTTAACACTGTCTACAAATCTGTAGGTTCTGAGTTTGAACCCCAGAGCTGGCTTTATTTATTTATTTATTTTTTGCATGGAAGTTAATAAATTCTGTAGGTGCAGCTATTGGCTAACTTTGTAATATATTTTGGCTAATCTTGGTGAAATTAGAACTTATTCTGAGGTATTTTGGTTAAGACACATAAAGTACTGAGCAGTGAGTGTGTGTGTGCGTGAGGTGAGCACAGCGGAGTTTCACTTCTCTGGAAAACACAGCTTTGGCCGAAGGAGTAATGCGGGACGTGGGAAGAACACAGAATAGGTGCATGTCAGCCCGCGTGTCGAGCCTTGGTATACAGAAGGTGGACTCGGGAGTTCAGTGTGGACAGCAGCCCGCATGCTGGGAGCGAACGGCTGTTTGCTTTAGGCTGGCTGAACTTTCAGTAGAAAATGTAAATTCAATTGTGAGTGAATGAATGAATGAATCATTCATTGACAAATGGTTCTTCTCATTTGTCCTTTGCCTGTAACTTTAGCCACATAAAGCCTAGCTGCCATGTTTACTGTCACATTCAGTATCAAACACCTACAGCCAATCAGAAGCGAGGGCTGTGCATATCATTAATACTAATGAGAATCCGGCTGTTTCAAACTCAGCTTTAGAATAGCAAACTTCTAAAGCTCATCTTCTAAAGCTTCTAAAGCATCAAGGCTTCTTTCTTTATAAAAAAATTACACATATAGCATTGAATTACACTAGAGAACAATGCAAAACTATAAAACCAGAAAACCACACCCTTAAAACAAAGTGATGAGCTTTAATTAAAGTTTTTACGTTATATTTTCTGTTTAGGAATTTGAGTACAATCATAATTTCACTGAGTGAGTTATAAGTGACAAGACACTCTTTTTAAAATTTATTTCAAAGTATTGCTAATAGTTCCTGGATTCAGATTAATTGTTAATTAAAACCTCGGATTGAGGAAGATGATCAGTGAGTTGTTTTTCATCAGGTCTTTAGCTGATGTGCCTTTAGTTTGTTGTTTTTATCACTTCGCTGGTTCTTGTCATGCTCTCTCTGTACATTTAGAGCTAGGATATGAAACCTGTGGCTCTTTGGTCCATGCTGCAGCTTTTTGTAGCTTTGACAAAAATTAATTATATTCATGACCACAATTTAGAGCTTATTTCTGTCTAATTTGATGTAAATATAATGAAAGTATGTCATACAGTAGTTATACTAAAAACAGAGCCGTCTGTTTCTTCTCCCTTAATCCAGTTTAAACGAGATGCTGAGGTTCATAGACCTGACTGGTTACTGAGACTGGATCTGATCTTTGGTCTTTATTAGGATAACTTTATTATTTTAAAGTGAATACTTTATCTGTTTGGGTCCTCCTACTGTGGCGGATCAGAGTTCTCCACCAGGCTCCTCACTCCCAGCCTGAAGAGCGAGCACCAGGCAAAACTATATGCCACACAGGAGGCAGAGCGTCTTGGAGCAGCTTTGAGGAGTGGACCTTCTTCCACCGGTCCTGGGTGGGGGGTTAACCATCCTCCCACCAGTCGAGCCTGAGAGGAGCGGTCCCGCCGTTGCTAGAGTGGTCCCGCTGGGACGAGCATACAACGCCCTCCCCTTTCATGCAGCGACCGCTGCAGGGGGAGAGGGGAGCCACTCTGTACCTGTCAGACGACAATTTCAGTTCCAAGACAGGGCAAGCTCAGTCAGTCCTGCAGTCTGCTCAGCTGACTGGCTTTATATTGTGCACCTGCTGCTGGTTGGCCTGAGCCAATCAACACATACATGTGGCAAGATGGAGTCATTTTACTCCATCCTGCCACATGTATTTCATAGTGTTTTAAAAATATATGATCTTTATTATTTTCTCAGTTTCATCTTTTAGTGTATTTGTGGCTTTGGATGTTTTTATTATTATGACTGGGCTGTAGTGGCTGCAGACAGGGGTGTAGCACCAAATTCTGGGCCCTGGGTACAAACCACCTAGGTGGGCCCCCATGCTCACTTGCTTAATATCTCTCGTGCACATTTTTTGCCATGCTATAAGTTAAGTAAATAACTATGATCTTAGTTTAAACTCTTTATAAATACAAATATATATATATATATATATATATATATATATACAGTAGCATACAGTAGTATACAGTAGTATATATATATATATATATATATATATATACAGTAGTGACAGTAGCGCTCCATCAATACAGGGTGTTATTTTGATGGTGAGGTTGAAATGAAATAAATTCATGATGATCAGACCATGAAATAATTCATAAAATCATAAAATATTTATATATTATTTTTACATGAATTAAATAATTTATTGTGGTGCATTTTTATATACTTTTAAAAATAACATGACACAATTATACAATTATTTAATGCTTTAATTACTTATTGAATTGTATCACTTTTGGCTCTCCATACATAGCATCAACAAGAGAGGTCATAATATTTAGACTCTGCCTTTTTCCATCATTCATTATGGGTCATAATTTATTACATTAAGTCAGTTCCCTCCTCCCTTTCATTGGTTTTAACAATACAGTTTTTGAGGTCTGTTGCATTCAGTTTTTCAGAGAATGTGATAACACTGGCGTCTTCACATTCCTGAGTTTACAACGAATCCATCAATACCAAATTTATCCAGGTCCAATGGGGCCTGACTGGGAAAAAGCTGAAATCATCAGCCCCCCCTGGCCCCCCCCTAGAACCGCCCCTGCCGGTACCCTTCTCCAGTGTTCCAGACTTGGTTAGATGTCTTTTGTGGGATTTTCTTAATGAGAGGCATTTCATGACCTCCACATCATGAAAGGACAGCTCAAATCTGGTAAAGTGAGTTTCTGTGGAAACTTTATGAACATTTAATATCTGACCTGTTGTAGATGGCTCTTAGAACAACCTCAGTTTTGATTGAATGGATGAGCTAACAATCACAATGGTTCCAGTTACAATGTGCAGCCTTGCTCATAACCTCACACAGAAACACTTTAAGATCTGACCTATCCCTTTATGAATGAATTTCATTGTTTATCATTTGTTTTATTAATTTACATCTTCTCCTCGTTGGAGCACTTTGAAAACTCCCGTTACAACAAAATCATCTTTTATAATTTGTTCTAATCTAAACCAGCCATGGTGATGAAACCCAGAGTAACTCCTAACAAAGAAACCTCAAACACGTGTTTTTTTCCATTAACTACATTCTGCTTGTCGTTTGTTTAAAGACTGAAGAACTCTGAGCCAGACGGGAAAATGTCCTCCAAATCAGGTGAGATTTTTCCGTTTTAACGTGAAGCTATAGAACATTTTTCATATCAACAGCCTGAAACAATTTACTGCTTAGGTGAGCCAATTCTTGGAGAGTTGTTGGGCCATGATCTAGTTGTACATGTTTTATCAGTGGAGTTTAATCTTTTTTTTAAACAGCATTATTATCTGTTTAAAGATGGCCGTAGCATCATTTGCTGGATTTCTAGATTACAGGAAACTGAAAACACTCCTGCAGGCAGCTGAAACCGAGAAGAGCAAACTTCAGACGGAGGTCAGAAAGCTGAAGAAGGAGCTGGAGAACTTTGACCCAATGTTCTTCGAGGATGTTGAGGACTTGAAATACAACTACAACCTGGAGGTGAAGAAGAACATCCTGCTGGAGGAGCAGCTGAAGAAGGTGTGTGATCAGTTTGGAGTCCAGGCTGAAATGCCCAGTGTGTCCATCAGCTAACTCAGGGTTCCTGCAACTAGAAGTGAAGAACAACTCCTCAAAATATCCAGAATGTTATTTTTAGATTTGTCTGGTACATTAAAGTTGATGGAAATGTTAGAATTATTTTAAGGTTTGTTTTTCTAGGATAAATGTCTGTTCTACCTAAAAACTGGCACAATAAAGGTTCACTGTTAAACTGAGACAAACTGCTAAGAGTCAGTTTAATCCAAAAAAGGGTTTTAAATACAGTAAAGGCAACTGGACTTATTTGGTTCTTTGAAGACGTTTTGCTGCTCATCCGAGTAGCTTTGTCAATTCTGTCTGTAGTACAGGAGAGAGAGTCTTATAAACTGTGCTTATCTTCCTCTGTCTGTGACACACATCCTTCCTGCCTCCTGGGAAGGTGTTCGCTCCACTGAGTCAGTTTAATCTTATGTAGCATATTTCTAAGAACTTTGTCAATAAAATAGATGTAATTTTCATGAAAATTTCTCTTCCATTTATTCTTCAAATATCAGAATGCATTTAGTTTTTACTATCCAGTTAGCTGTGCGTTGTTACAACATGCAGTCAAATGTTGTCTAGGTTTGAGTTGCTTCACTTCCCTCCCTTCAGTGAGAGAACTCCTTCTCATTAAGACGTGCAGCTGATTCCTAAACAGTTTTTATAAAGCAGGACCCTCGATTTGCTCCTGACATTACGACTCAAACTGAACATCCTGAAGCCGTCTGAACCTGAGTCTGTTTAGCATGAAAAAGGAGGCAAACAGGTTCTTGCTGCTGTTGTAGGCATCAAGCGTCCCGTCAACACGAACCACCACAGACCTGCTGGCAAGACGGGTCTCTCCATCAGGCCACCTGAGACCCAGGTGGTGACGATGAACCTGCAAAAACACATCTTTTACTAATGCTTCAAACAACTGCCCTGTTCCCTACAGACATACATACATAACTGCAATGGACACGTTGAATGCTTTGGAATGATCTAAATGATTTGAGTCCAACTTTTTCCATGTAAATGGGGTTTATGCACGGTCACTTCCTGGTTGCGATAGACGCTGCCCCTCCCTTCCGGTTCAACGCTGTTCCCACACAAACTGGACAAAATTTATTTTTTTACCCGTTTTCTTCAAGACCTGCCGCGCATCACGGTAAACGATGTCCACCGGATTTTTGAAAAACGCACAGAGACGTCTGTGAGCAAGTGGGTGAAGGACTTTAAGCTGTATATAACCAGCTTTATTCATGAAATTGAAGGTAAGCTAACAGCGTTAGCTCGTAGCTTCCATCATCAAAAAACAGTGAGACAAATCTATATAGCCGTGATTGTGGGCTCCAACTGCTTCCCAACTTTCAACTTTCTCTGGTCTAGCTGTACGTTATCAAACACCAAGTCTTCATTCACCAAAAGAATAGTTGTTCCAGTGAAATAACACACGAACGGCGCCGCGCCTCCTCCTTTAGCCTCCTCCACTCGGCTCTTTGACTACTGTGCTGCAAAGTGTCGACTGCAGACACGGTGTGGTTAGAAATGATCATGTTTTCTCTTAAGTTCACAATCCTTCCTTTTTGTAGTTATTTATTCAGTGGAAATGTGTGGAAACGGACTGATGAATTATATTCAGCTGATGCGGTACACAACGGAACACAGCAGTGTTCAGCTGTCAAGGCTTCCCGTCCGCTGATACTTATATGATGGCTTCTTTTCTTAGTGCTATAATATATAAATCATACTGTACTATACTATTACTCGTTTACTCGTTTTGATTATAAACAATATCTTTAGCTGGAAATGCACTCTAACTCTGGAAATCTTCACGTTTCAAATGGAACCGGAAATGGTCCCGTGAGTTAATTTTAAACCGGAAGTTCTACTAAGTACTCTGTGCATAAAGCCCATTTGCTCACATAAAGTCAGAATCTTCTTGAGGCTGTGCTCCTGCAATTGCAGAAAAATATGCATTTTTTTTTTTCCACAGTCTTGGTATGGGTACATACAACACTTTGGAGGGAGTTTTATCTATGACCAGGTCATGTGAGAGGTGAAGTACCCTCAAAATTCCAGCAACAGGCCATATGAGACTTATATGAGAAAATTGAGAACCTCTGCAAAGGTTTTGACACCTTTTGGAAGCTCCCTCATGAATTCTGTTTGCAAATTTTCCACCAATCATCGCAGCCCAGAGAGATGCTGGTTTGGGAGAATTCACCAGCTGTTCTCATGTGTAATATTTCTGTGTAAAAGTTATGAATAATGAGTATCTTACCTGTTGTAGATAGCTTCCTGAATGGACTTTGTTTCTGTAAATAGTGTTTAGTTTACATCCTACAGGACTAATGAGCTGACAGCTAAAGCAGTCAAGACCACCGCATGTTGCTGCCATCTTAAAGCAGCTCCTAAATCTTAACAGTTCATGCAGGTTTTATTTTTGCCACCCATCTTTGTGTCAGACTTGACCCCAATGCAACAGAAGTTTGCTGTTGCTGATATTTACTAGGGCTGCCATGAAAAAAAAAAAAAGACCAGTGTGATTACGTTTGTTTATTCATTTAGCTGAGGCTTTTATCCAAAGCAACTAGCATCTTATATACAGTACACCTATCAGGCATGTTGTGATCTGTGAGGGGAAACTGGAGAAAACCCACACATGCATGAGGAGAACATGCTAACTCCACGCAGAAAGGCCACAGCTGGGATTTGAACCTGGGACCATCTTGCTGCGAGTGCCAACGACTGCACCACCATAAAGCCTGTAATTATGATCTGTAATAATTACCGTATTGACCCCGATTATAAGACGATCCCCATTTTTCAAGACTGATCTTCAGAAAAAAGAATAAATTCACTTTTTAAAGAAACAATTTTTAATTAAATTTTGAGAAAATCATTAAAATACCTTACTTACAGACTGCTTTAATATTTGCTTATTAATCTGGAATAAAAGTTCTCTGTGACAACATATTTCAATTGGGGAAAAAAAAAAAAAAAGCTCCGGTCAATTTCCTCTCTCTTACTCAGTCTCTGAGTGGGCTCAACTCCCTCCTCCCTCTTTTTCTCTCTCTAGACTGTGTGTGTGTTTGTGTGTGTCGAGCAATTACCGAAAACATCCGTGAGACGTGCAGCTTCAGAAACAGCTTCTGTCTGTGGACACCAGGCAGCACTCGATTCTCCGGTGTTTTTCAGGCTTGAGGAAGAATGCGTTTGTGAATCACGCTGAAAACACTGCAGTGGGTCCAGTAATTCCAAATCACAGATGTCCGACAGAAGGTGTCGGCTCTGTACGTAGACTACAAGAAACCCAAACCCTACTCTGAAAAGAAAAACCAGAACCGAACCGAGCCACCACCAGTCCCACACCAGTCTGAAAACGCCAGAAGTTGATCTGGCTGCAGCTGGACTTTGCCATCAGGTGTTTTAATCCTCAGTGGACCTGTAACTTTGAGCTGGACTGGACCTCTGGGACCGCTCGCAGTCTACTGCTTCCTGCTGCCACCGCTTCTGCCGCTTGACCAAAAAGCATGCGCCCCCTGCTGGTGGGGTGAGGTGCGATAATAAGACGACCCCCCTTTTTCAAATAATTTTCAATGAAAAAACCTTGTCTTATATTCGGGTCAATACGGTAATCACGTTTTTATTCACACCGAAAAATAGCTGCATGGTGGCACAGTTATTAGCACTGTTGCTGTCAATTAGTCTTTGCTCTCCCCACTTGAAAAGGACAAACATCTCCCAGAGTTTTCTCAATAGGAATCCACTCAGTAACCAGGCATCATTCCTTTTCACCATTTATTTTCCAGTTTGTAGGAAGGTATTTAGTAGCCTTTAACAGGTGAAAAACCTTTAAAACAGCAAAATACAATGTATCAGAATTTGAATAATAAATATCATTATCGTTAATCACTTTTTCACAATATGTTGTGACTGTATGTCTAAATAGAATTCCCAAAGTGAAACAATAAACAACTTAAACATAACTAAAAACTACACAATATGAAATAAATGCACAGTGAATCATTGTTTGAATAATAAGTACTAAACACCCATTAATATTTTTTCATCAAATAGGAGCTATTCTAGAACAAACATTTTGGGCCACGCCCTGCCAGTCAGCTCAGTGATTGCTCATCAGCACTCCACAACAGCAGAAATGCAGCTCCTAAATCTTACACACATACAGTGGGGCAAAAAAGTATTTGGTCAGCCACCGATTGTGCAAGTTCTCCCACTTAAAATGATGGCAGAGGTCAGTAATTTTCATCATAGGTACACTTCAACTGTGAGAGACAGAATGTGAAAAAAAATCCATGAATTCACATGGTAGGATTTTTAAAGAATTTATTTGTAAATTAGGGTGTTAATCTTATTTAGATTAAATTGCATTTTTAATGTGAAAGTTTGTGCTACAGTTATATATTTGAGTTGTGCCCCACCTAACATATGATGCCAGAGATGCCACTGTAAATAAAGATTATTATTATTATTATTATTATTATTATTATTATTATTATCGTCTCCAGAACCCCGTCCACCAACCACATCACCCCTGTCCTACAGGAGCTGCACTGGCTTCCTGTAAAATTCCGGATCAGTTTTAAAATCTTGCATTCAAGGCCATCCATAACCTTGCTCCTCCATATCTCAGTGAACTGTTGCAGGTTCACATCCCCACCCATAGACTCAGATCCTCCTCCTCCATCCCATCTGTCCAGCATGGGGTCCAGTAAGTAAGTAAGTAAGTAAGTAAAGTTTATTTATATAGCGCCTTTCACAGATATACAGTATATAGGGCTGGGCGATATGGCCAAAATTTCATATCCCGATATAGCTCATTTTATATCCCGATAACGATAAACATACGATAGAACACCTCCTTATGAATCTCCTCCTCCACTGTGGCCCGACATGCATCATATAAATCAGTAACATGACTTTAGTGATGTGTTTTCAGCTGGGTGTTTCATATCTGGGTTTGAGTGTAACTCACAGAACTCAGGTTTCTCCACCGTGTAGATTAGAGCTATATCTTTGTATAAGTGCCTGGTAACAGCAGCAGTAACCTCCTTCCTCCCATCCCACTCAGCTAGACGCTACATGACGTGCTGCAGGTAAAAGCCAGTTGCAGCGTCTGGAGTTTATTATGAGTCCTTATGACAACACTCAACGCTGCTTTTGCAGCTTTTGCTCTTTGATTGTCTCTGTATTCTTTAATGTGGTTTTTGTGCAGGTGATAAAATATATTAGTGGCGTCCGAGTTCGTTGCTGGGACCGGGAGTCGGCGAACTTTACAAACAGCTGCTGTCTGTTCCATGTCGGTCTTTTTATATTTAAACCACATCGATGAGACAGAAGTTATCCCTCTTTTAGGTATAAGCTACTCGGTTTGAGTTAGCTGGTTATCCATTTGACTCTGGTCTAAAACGTGTCCGCTACCGCCTGCCTCCATGTTTGTTTATGCGTTGCTGCGCGGTGCGTTCATGAACAGTAAAAAAAAAGTTCATGTAAAGTGCATTATGCTGTAAAACTTCTATCGTGGCATAAACGATGGAGCTTTTTATCTGACGGTAGACATTTTCTATCGTCCAGACGAAATATTTCGTCATATCGCACAGCCCTATATGTATGATATGTATGTATGTGTATGTGTATGTATATATATATATATATATATATATATATATATTTTTTTTTTTTTTTTTTTTTTTTTAATTGTTGAAATGTAATCTGTATGTCTGTAATGTGATTTTTGCTTGAGAATTGTTTATTGTCACTATGTTTTTAGTCTGCCTGCCTAGGGACTACAGATGAAAATTAGCAACTATGCTATAATCTGGCACTTTTACAGTCTGTACATCAGTTCATCAATGTGAACTGTCCCGAATAAATAAATAAATTGAAATTTGTTGCACACTGTCCACATACATGGACAGTAAAATAACTTCTATATAAAACCATATTTTAAAAAAATTTCAAAATTCATTTCAGTATCAGCTCATGTGGATTAATAAAATCTATATTAAAACTTCTATTTTTTTCTTTTTATTAAAATCATTCAATGACTTATTGTTAACCTTGCTGGTAAATGCATTTTATTAATGCATGTTTTCTTATTACTTTTTTTACATTGTAGTTTTGTAGAAAATTGATTTTGTAAAAAGGGTAGGCATACAAAAGCTAGGCTTCAGCCTACTCTTTTTTGGTTTCTTTTTGCGATTTTGTATTATTGCACATTTTACACATCTGTTTCTTTTAATAACAAAAGATATTAAACTTGTGTACCGTAAAGAAATACGTTATATCCTCTGAATTTTGACCTCTAGGATCATCACAAATAATAACCATCTTTTTCCCAATAACTTGGAATAAAATGACTGTTATTATTTAACCTGGATTAACATTCCCAGATCAAGGACGTTTTTCCGGAGTTTAGTTTAGTTAATAATAACTCAAAGATTTCCAGACGTCTCCTTCTAAACGTCATTACTCTTAATCAAACTGTTTTAAAATGTCTTAATGTGATTAACGCATTTTCCTCCAGTATTAATGAATGTTGATCTTGCTTCAGTATTATTTCACATACATACTTTGCTAAAAGGTTAAATCATATATTACTTCCTAACCGATAAGAGTTAGTGAGCTGAGTCACGTGACATTAATAACTCCTCATTCATTTGCCACGTCCCCTTAAAGTGATAATATGCAACTTTTTCATATTTTTAAATCTTTTCCTTGAGCCAGTCTGTGCTAATATGACCCTTTACAAAGTTAATGAAAAGTCACTTAGCCCCATCTGGTGATTACAGCCGGAAAACCACGATTGCAAGATCTCCGTCGCCGTCCCGGTACGCAGGAAGTCACGTGTCTCACGAGGGTTAGGCTAACCCAAAGTGGCTAGCTGTTATGCTAGCGCTGGAGTGTTTTTAGCTCATGATTCCTGATTTTTTTCAATCTCTCCCTGCTTGAACACAGCTGATTTCTTTGAAAGAGTAAATAACCGCTCCTGTAGAAAGCTACGAAGGCTGAGGAGACATTTCAACAGGTAGATATTGGCGTTTAGAAGCTGAAACGATCTGGTAACTTGTTTAATGCAGTGATTTAAAACGGACACCTTAGGGAGCCCAAAACAAGCAAAACTGCATATTATCACTTTAAGACTCCTTTTAGCTCCGACCCCGGAAGCTGTCAGTTCTGTTCTGGTCCCGACACTAACCACACAATAACGCTAACGCTACTAACGCTACTAACGCTAAAGGCTAGAATACACCGGACACGTCGGCGACACGCCACGTCGTGGCTGCGGCGTTATTTTGATTTAAAACCATTCTAGTCCATCAGATCACTCACACAGAGCTCGCCACAACGCGTCCCAGACACGCGAGACGCCGCCAGCCCGCTAAAGATTCGCACCAGTTTAAAAAGGAGCGCCAGTCGCAGATGTGCGCGTGTGTCACGACATGTTGAGTACTTTCTGACACCGCCATTACCATGACACCGACGTTACGACGTAGAACGGCTCCTATTACGGCACACAGAAATAAACCGCCACAAACATTACGGCAAACATAAACAACAGTTCCATTAAATAACTTACTTACCCATTTTGAAAGAATTAGAATTAGATTCCCACAACACACGACAGCAGCTCTGATCACATATAAACAAAGAATTCACTTCCCGCTTCCAGTTTTCAATTCCCGCGTGATGTTGTGAATATCGCGCGATTTTTTAAAGCAGCATCCTACGGCGCGCTGTGTCAGGAGCGCGTCTTGTGTGAGTACAAGACTCGCCAACACCGCAGCCAAAAGGTGGCGCATCGCTGAGGTATCCGGTGTATTCCAGCCTTAACTAACGCTAGTTGCCGGCTCCCCCTGAGACGGTTCCCTCAGCCCGTCTGAGCCGATGAACCCAGCATCCCTCTGAGGTCAGACACCTTCAGTCTGACGCTCCGGTATGGGAATGCCAGCCCTCGATGCTCCCTGCCAGAGATGGGTCCACTAAGTTTCGTATCCCAGGACAACACCGTGGCCTCCGGCGGTCCAAGACCACCACAGCCGTCCGATCCTGACCGAGGAGGGAACACCACCTCCGCGCTGTCTCATCCGACCCCAGCGGTGCTGATCCATCGAACGCAGCTAAGTCCCACAATTCTGGTAAAGCTTAAAGGCCTCTTGATAAAAGCTAACAACTTTAGCTCACTCAAACTAGTAACTGATCCATCCGTAACTAGTACCCTCCATTAGAACCCTTAATCTAAATTAAGTAAAATCCTTAGTCTCCTAAACCATCATGAGACTCAGATTACTAAAACTTATTTAAGATTCAATTCAGAACACCTTACCATCGTGAATGACTTAATGCTGACCACCTGCTAACTACCTCTTTCTTATCTGTGATAACTGTCGTCCGTCTTTCTTAATAAAATCATGAAGTCTAATTCTAGGCTCAGATTTCTATTCGTCAATACTGTATATAAAAGGTCCTACTAGCTCCCTGTAATTAAAGAACCTAGAGAAATGTTCCCGTTCAGATACTAGTGAGTGAAAGTGTCAAAGGTAACCCTTTGAATAAAACTAGCAAAACTCAACTAGTGACCTTACAGAAGGTGTAGAATAAACCCCAGGTTTTATATCACTACACTTGTTTACTTTAAATTCAGTGTTTGTCTGCTGTTGTTACTTTCAAAGAGTTAAATTAGCCAGAAAAAGTAGTATGTTACACAAAGTTTAGCCTAGGACTGATGAAGCATATGTTGTTGACATGTTGGTGGGGGGGGGGGGCAAATGAAAACCCGCTAATATGACCTTTTACAGGGTTAATGAAAAGTCACTTAGCCCCATCTGGTGATTAGATCTGGAATACCACGATTGCAAAATCTCTGTCACCATCACGGTACCCAGGAAGTCACGTTATGCTAGTAGTCACGTTATGTTAGTAGCTGTTATGCTAGCACTGGAGTGTTTTTAGCTCATGATTCCTGCTTTTTTTCAATCTCTCCCTGCTTGAACACAGCTGATTTCTTTGAAATAACCGCTCCTGTCGGAAGCTATGAAGGCTGAGGAGACATTTCAACAGTTAGATTTAGGCGTTTATAAGCTGAAACAATGTGCTAACTTTTTAATGGCAGTGATTTAAAACTGACACCAGAGGGAGCCCAAAACAAGCAAAACTGCATATTATCACTTCAAATGATATTTCAGGTCTAAACTATGATCATGATATGGTAGAGTTCCACAACATGTTATTCTTCTGAAGACCCTCCTTCCTCCTATAGACCCCTTTGAATTCTCTCTGACCAAACTTTTTCAGCCAATAAAATTCAAGTTTCCACATTGTGGACTGTCAGTCAACGTGCACGCGCTTCGTGCAAACCTGTAGAGGTGGGGGCCATGCTCCCAGAAAGCTCCGTTTCTATCCGTTTCCAGTCTCGGACGGTCATGGAGAAGTCAGAGCTAATTTCTACTAAAACGTTTTCCATTCCGGCTACTGAGGGATTTATTTTTATTTTTAAGCATTTCTCCACACGGAGTGGCAAAGCTTGCCAAGGATACACGTTTATTTTGGTCAGGAATTCCATCCTGGACCGAGTGTCTCCTCATTTCGGGGTTCTGCTTATTGTAGCTCCCTGTTGTGTGATGATGAAACACAGTGTGACAGGTCTCAGAGCATCTACAGAGTGAGAACATGATTTGTAAGCTGTGAATGATTGAACCCTGAGATGCAGTTTGAGCCAGGTTTCTAGTTTATGCCCGGCTTAGAGTGACGCGCCGGGTGCACACACGTGTTAAGATGGGGCTACAGCTATCCCAGAGTGGATGTTCTGGGAGGGGCCATGGCATGTTGGATAAAAAAAATGCTCTCTTGCTGAAAAACTCCTCATTGCTGCTTTAAGGCGTTTCAGTTCAACTTTAAGCTGCTATGTGCAAAAGCATGTATTTAAACCAACATACCATGGCCCCTCCAAAAACATTCCTTCTCCCCCTTCCTGGTTTCTATAGTCCCACCTCAACACATATATCATATATCATCAAGGTCTCTACCCATAGATCATAGTTTAGACCTGAACTATCATTTAAAACATTTAGAAAACTTTGATACATTGAAAAATAATCCACATAGGAGCTTTAATTACAGAGTGTAGAGTCATCATCCTACCTTAACGAGAGTGCCGTTGATACAGTGCCACACTATGCCCTCCACTCGACCTGCTGGACTCTCCTGAAACCAGGAGCTGAGCCGCTGGAAGTCCACAGGTGGAGGGTTTGTGATCGGAATGCTGCCATGTGGTACCAGGCAGTGGACTGGCTGCTTCTTACTCCCCAGTCCTGCATGTATAACACAGGACTTAAAGTTACAAAAAATTCTGAGACTGAAAATGTTTGGCTGTGGTGATATAAAGGAAATCATAACAATGTGTGTGCAATATATGTGCTTATGCCACATTTATTAAAAATGTTCTCTTAACAAGGTGCTTTTAATACAACAAACAATAACATTAATTTGAAACTTACAGACTTAACAACAAATGAACAAGTTCCAAATTTAAGACCAATTTTCCTCCCAAGTTTAAACCTGGTTTTCCCAGTCAAAATCACAGTTTAAAAAACTGATAGTCTTGTTTTTAAGACCCCTATTGTTTTTTCTGCCTCTTTGATTGTTCTGGATTATATGCAAAGTCCAGCAAGAAACCCAAACCACTTCTTTTCAAATGTTTAACAGAAGCGAGTGTCGCTGAGATAGGAGAAGCGTAAACTTCTGTTACTGTGGTTGCTCCAGTAGATGCTTGTGTGGCTGAAGCTGCAGAGGAGAAAAATAAGATACATTAGATTTTTAAACTTTGAATTATCCTAAATCCTTCATTGCTGTACCTGTCATTCAGTGCTCAGCTAAGAAAAGAAATACATTGTCCTGTCACTTGTTCTTTCAATTAAGAGCAACACTGGAATTGATCAGCAACAAGCAGTTTGGCAAACCACAGAAACACTGTTCCTATACTGTACTTGTTGCATAATTGTAAAAAAAAAACTTGTGCAGTTTGTTTCACATTTTTGAAGATCAACCATTTGTTAAAACTCATTTTACTCTGGTTCTGTATCATTATTTGCTATCCAACATGTAGTCTTGAGCTGCTATTAAGCTGCTATTTTGTTGTAAATTTTATATTTCATTAATATTTATGAATAGCTAAGCTTTTTTGCACAAACTTACTGTTGCTAATCTGATGTCTTTGGCTGTGGCTGCAGAGAAGGCAGCTGTACTTGCTGTGGAGGAAACCTTGGCTGTAGTTGCTGCCGAGGTTTTAGTTGTAGTTGAGTGAGATTACCTGTGTGTCTTAGATGGCCCTCTGGCTGGTCTTGAACCTGGAGTTTTGGCTGAAACAGAGAGAGCATTAGAGGCTGCATAAGCTGCTTCAGCTAGTTTTGTAATCCTGTTTGCCTGTTGCATCTCCTTTTTGTTTTTCAGCTGTGTCTGATAGGTCTGATATGCCAACAAACATGATCTTGTCATTGGTTGATCGATTGTCATTGTTGAAGCTGTCCACTGTATAGCCTTTAAGGTGGACTTAATAATGGCAAGGCCCTCATATGTCTCAATATTCATTGAATGACTTATAAATGTCATTGAATGACCCTTCAACTAGAGATCCTGTAAAGATGCTTAGTAGAGCTTTTACAAGTTTGTTGAGAACAGGAAAACGTTCACCTCCCTCCTGATTTCTCATGGACACAATGCCCCACCAGCCAACATCAATGCTGGACTCTGTTTCCTTATAAGCGAGAGGCACGGGCAATCAAGTCAGCATCTACTTGGTAAGCACGTACATCGTCATCAAGTTTTCTAATGTTGACTGATGGAACAACATTTGGTAAAGTCCTACCCAAGGTGATGAATGCTGTACAGATGGACTCATCCTGCTCAACCCAGATGGGTTGAGTGCTAACAGTGATGTGATGGTCCTGTTGTTCAGTGGAAGATTTTTGATCAGAAATTCTGCAGCTTTCATGTAACCCTCCCTTAGGCTACTGTCGACACTTGACAGCCACATTTTCTGAGTGGGCTTTTTGAATCTTACTTTTGTAAGTACTGTCCCAGTGTTTGCGAAAACACGCCGGACCGTCGGACATTACCGACGTAAATTAAAATTGTCCGACGTAAAACTGAAGCACGCCGGACACTTTGACCGGCGTGCTTCTCCAGCTCGCTCTCTCTCTCCTGTCGTTCTCGCGCGCGCCTCTCGCTCGGGCACCTACTTTCCTCACCTCTCATTCACGCACCTTCGCTCACGTGTCGATGAGAAATGTCAAAGTATTCCTGCAGACTTCGTTTCCTCTGATTATTTAGGTAATCTGGGGTGATTTATTTTGCTCTGGAGCTTCTAGGTGGACGACGTAGACTCTCTGACGTTACAGCGTTCAGGTTCAGACGTGAGATCTGCGTCGGCCTCTCTTCTCTAATATTAGCTTCCTAAACGAACTGTAACCACCACGATTTAGTTTTTATTTAGTCCGTTCTTCCTTGTCCATCATTATTTAATTATCTAAACACAGCTCCGTCGGACAATGTTAAAAAACATCGGGTCCAACGTGTTTCTATGGTGATGAGGCAGAGAACAGCTGATCTGAACGTGCAGCTGATCAGGCCCCCAGACAAAGCCCATATGATCTATCAACTCTGTTAACTGGTTACTTTAGGATGAGAAACCAAACTACATGAGAATGAAGTATTAAGAATGAAGGAGTGAGAACAGGAGGATAATCTGTGAATTCCATTCTCCTGTTATGGTAACAATATATAATATTAATAATAATAATAATAATAATTTAGAATAGAATAGAAATCCTTAATTGTCCCTCAGTGTGGAAATTCAGGTGCACAGCTGCAAAGTTACAGGCAAATCAAAACATAAAGATTCACATAAATATAAATAAAATCCTGAATAACTACCTGACTGTAAAGTCATTTAGAGACTAAACAATAATAACAGCATAATAAAATACTGCTCAATCATTAAAATGCCATAATCAGATCCTGATTCACAGAAATGTGAACCTGAACAGGATTCCTGAGTGAAACTAGACCAGCAGCATCCTGGGTCTTTAGAGTCAGACTCACTCAGTGTTATGGTGGTCTGATGTCGCTCTAGGAGTTGTGTTTATTACCTCTTGTTGTGTCTTTTTAGTGTCTTTTAAACTGCTGACAGTTCTTTTCATTGACTTTTAGGCGAATCATTTAAGATATTTTTGCCTGTTGTTCTTATCTTTGAATTGTTCTGTTTTATTATTGTATTTACTGTCTGTATTTGACTTTGTTCAGCGCTTTGGACTGCTTTGATTGGTGGTGGGAAGTTGCTATATTAATCAATAAATAAATGAATGATTATTGTTTTTAAAGGACTAAGTGGGAAAAAATGACCATATTCTGATCTAGTGTCTCATAGAGGTCACTATAATAACCACTATATTAAATAGATACAGATCTGCAGCACGTGAGGACATTGTCATACGTGAGTCAAAAATGTCCTGCCTGAGATGGTCCCACGTCTGCCAGTTCGGCAGTCGTGGCTCAAAAGTTTTCGCAAACACTGCTGTCCAACAGACAGCCTTTTGTCTGAAAGCTGCAACTCGCTACAATACATCTGTTTTTAAGACTTCTTTTACACTCAGCCCAATGCAGTCTGGTTTTAGAAACTTGCTAAGCAGCTCCCTGACCACAGCCAACATCTCAGCATGAAGTAAGTGTTAGTGCACAATAGGTTTTTCATGCTGCAGCTTCTTCAGAAAGCCTTGGAAAATAGGAAACACAACTGCAGATAAAAAACAGTCAAGTGTTAAGTCATTTTCTTTAGTGTATATCACCTACTAATGCCACAAAACAAATTGGAAATGATAGTTTTAAAGGTCCCATATTATCCACATTATATCCTTTAACATATCAATAACATGTAAAAACCTTTCACTGGTCAAATTAGCCCTTACTTAAGGTGCAGCATCTGGTCAAACATTGCCCCATTCTCCCTGCAGGAGAAATGCCTCATTTCAGAGGGAGGAGCTGTAGTTGAGCCTTGCAGCTCTAAGCTCCGCCCCTCTCTCTGCTCTGCGCATGCCTGATACTCGTTGCTCCAAACAGCTGACTGAATAGTAATAAAAGATAAACAAACATTACATTGCCAAGAAGTGGACTTAAAATGTGACTAAAACTTTGGACTGAGGAACTTTGAGCATGAAGACTCAAACACAACGTCACTGAAAGGTTAGTGTAATATTTACTGTGTTTATTTGACATTTATTTTTGGAATAAACTGCAGCGTTCAGCTGTGGTCCTTCAATTTAAGCCATTAAAACTTTTCTCCATTGAGTTTTACATAAAATAGTTTGTTTCTGTGCCCATGGTCATGTGTATTACCCGTCACACACACACTTCGTGATGGGAGTGTCACTGCCCGATCCGTACCCGGAAGCACGATCAGTTCGGCACATGCGCAAAGCCTACATCACTTCCTCTTTTCACCAACTTAGCGACATTCAAGTCTTTTGAATTAGACAGTTAGCTCTTAGTTAGCCCTTAGCTTTTCTCAACAGCTTTGCCTCTTTCTCGACTGCACGGACCATTTAAACAATGGATACCTACGTGTATAAACATTTTGATTAGTGCTGGGAATCGATTAAAATAAATTAACTAATTAATTGCAAATCTGAAAAAAAAATTAATCGCGATTAATCGCATTTAATCGCTTCTTTTCAGAAAAAAGAAATTACATGCAGTTTACAATGTCATCCAAGAAATATGCCAAAATGTTTTAAAAAATCATTTTTAAAGCTTTTATAATTGATGAAAAAATGCATTTAAATTGCATTTCAGTTCAAAACAGTTGAAAAACAAAAATTCCTGACTAAAACTGGACAGTCCCTAAATACAGTACTTTATTAATCAATTTGTTTATTTTATGTACAATTTCAGAAGGGTATTGTTTTAAAATAATAATAAAAGATTTCCAACATGTGGAAACACTATGAGAGAATTATTTTTTGCAGTGTTCAAACTGACCCACGGCCTGCCTCGTTTTCAATGAGGAATCCAAGTCAGGTCTCTATTGTTTAAAGACTACCGTAGTGTTCAGAATGGGATCGCCTCAGTTCGGTACTGGTTTTACTTTTCAGATAGGGGTAGGGTCTGAGTTTCTCGTACCGAGCCGAACTGACACCTCCGCTCGGACCTCGGTGTCAGACCGGGACTGGACCCGTAACACCTGCTCACTCAGTGCGTTTACATGCACATCTAAGTCGAGCTAGATCGGTCTAAGTCGATCTTATGTTAATAAACTGGGAGCCTTTATCCTAGTTTACACGTCTGTTAGAAAACCGAACTCTTAAATGAAGTTCGCTCCACTCCGCTACGATAGGGGGCGACATGCGCCCTTTCCTGTCGGTCTTCTGCCGGTTGTTTTCTTAGCGTTTAAAAAACACTTGTTCTAAACGCTTCTTCGGTCACAAATTTGATCGGGCGTCTTCGTGTACCAAGCGCTGGCAAGCTGTCCGTTTGTTTTTGCTGCTATCGTCTTTTACCACTACTGATTTGTTTGTATTCCCACTTCCGCGGTGTTGTCACTCTCGGAGGAGCGCCCAGACAGCATTAGCTCGACTAGGCTGTTTACATGGAGGAGGAAGTCAAGCTACGACCGCATTATCTGGGTGCTTTAGCTCGATTAGATCCAGTTTGACTTCAGCCGGACTAACGTGTTTACATGCAGTTGAAAAAACCGACTTAAGTCGATTTAAGGCAATAATTCGGTTTTCTAGACTGCATGTAAACGCACTGACTGCTGAACTGAATCAAACCGGATCGTACGGCGAGAAAGGAGCAGGAATAAACCTTAAAGGCTAGAGACTAGGGATGAGCCGGATACCCGTTTCAGATGAGTATCGGTACGGATAATGCATATTTTCTGAATATCGTCCGAGTGAAACACGTGAACATCTGTGCTCGGGCTGAAGGAAAGTCCTCATTGGGTAACTGTCTGTCTGTCTTTTCTTCACGCTCTCTGATTGCCTGCAGTCACACAGAGCGCCTGCCCCTCTCACATCTTTTCATCTTCAGCAGCAGCTCATCAGGTGTGCTGTGGGAAATGATCCACCTATTTGGTCTAAAAACACTTTTTGAAAACTAATTAATTTTTATCTGCAAATAATTGTCGCGTGTCTGTGCCAGTAATCACCAAATAGACTATTGTTCTGTTTGGAGTCTGACCACGCAGCAAATCCAGGACCTGGCTGGACCGGGTCCAGGGTCTGGGTAGACGTGCGGTGCCTTGAGCTACCGAGGCCCGCTGGCACGCCTCCTCCTCCTAAACTGGACATAACTAGTTTGTGGTTCGGAGTTAGTTCGGCGAGGAGGAGAAGGGGGGCAGGCGAGTCGTGGACTCACTGCGGCTCCACGTCAACCAGGACCGGCGCTCTGGTGAACCAGAGTGTTTCCTGGTGGAGCAGCGACAGTCCAGACTTTTTAAAATTCATACTTTGATCTGACCGGTCTACAAAACCAGATCAGCGGGTCCATGAACACTGGGTCGGATCATCATTATTTTACCATTTTTTTCCTGCCTGATGCGCATTTGGAAAAAAAAAAAGTCGGCGTAAAACCCCCTCAGCATAACTAGTTCTTAATGGTCTGAGAGACCCACTGGTTTTCAGTCTCTCCTCCTCTCTTTGGCTGAAGGACAAAGCTCCCATTATCCGTCACCTGTCGCGCATCCGGTGAACTCAGCGGTGCTCGCGCGCCTGTCGTTATAATAAAGTGAATGGAGCGCGCACCGTCCAAACAGATCATGTTTGCAATGCTGAAAAGAGGAGCAGAGACGGGCTGGGGTCTGATACGAGTGATAAAAGAGACGAAGTGAGTTCGGTTTAATGTCCATATTTGGACAATGTGAGAAACTATATTTAAAAAGAACTGATCTGTGTCCTAAACTGTGTGCTGAGTCGGCGGATTTGCTATTCTGTGAAAAATATTTTAAATAAATCGGACCGTCAGCGTTAACGTGAATTCCTTTGAACGTTGTTTATTTTTTAAACACGCGATTAACCACGTGATGTTTGTATTCAGTGTACACGAGGAACCGCTTGTCTTTTCTAAACTTATTCTGCTGAACCAGTGAACCTTTGAGGTGAACCTCTGAAAGTGAAAGTAAAGCTGCACACGCTGTAACCTTTGAGTGATGCTGAGACAGGCTGTCAGCTGTGTTGTCATTGAGATTACGGAATCTTGTCGTCTTTATTTTATGATTAAACAGCGCATACAGTGTGTGTGTGTGTGTGTGTGTATAAAGAGGTTAACTGTGTGTGCATATAAACTAAATAAAACCTTAAACAAAATGTCATTCCAACTGATGGCGCCCAATCTGGGTCATCCTTCTGATAAAGGTCAGACCTTTTACCTGTTGAATAATGAGAAATACAGCACATTTAGTTTTAGCTCTACATTTGAAGAATAACTGTGTTGCTACTGTATCAGGCTGTTAAATGTGATTATATTAAGTAAATAGCTTGATATAAATTATATTAGCATCCCACTAAAAATGACTTAAGAGCAGCTGTTATCAACAATTCACTTACCTGACAAGAAATGGGCAGAACTAATTCGGATGTCCAGATTTCTGCCCCGTAGATCCTGGATTAGCTTCGCTGCCTCCTTTCCTCTGATAACTTTTAGCATTGTTCTCTCTGATCCGTAATACTTTATTTGCAGTCTATAAAACTGCAAAGGTTTCTCATGGTCTGACCAATTGGTACAGCCATAAACACGGCAATAATTCACCATTTCTTTTCGTTTTGCAGTAGAATACTTATTAAATGCGTGCGCTCTGTTTACCTCAATATCTCCAATATGGCGGCTTCTGGTTAGATGATGCAGCGGTGACGCGCCGTGAAAACCCTCTATTAGTAATCAATCACCTGTAGCGTGTCTCTGAGCTGCACCTCAGGTGCACCGCCGGTCAGGCTGTGCGTGATACCACGGCGTAACAGACCCGGTTCAGTTTGGTTTGGATCTGCCCAAAAATTTGTGTTGACCAGGGTGATGTAATGTGTATGTGTGATTCTGTATGGAATCTGGAGCCATGGTGTCAGATTGATGGTATTATGAGGTGTATAAGTTGAACTGAGGAGGAAATCACTGAAGGCCCAGAAGTGAAAATCACGGCTCGCCACTGGCTTTGGGGATCTGTCAATGTCATAGTAAATGTCTGAGCAGAAATCCTGAACTTCTGTGCCAATTGGAGTCATGAAGGCTTTTGCAGCATTTGACATCATGTCTCCAGAAATGTCCAACACGAAGGGGGTTTCTTTTCGAGCATGTGTCTCAAGTCCTCCTTTTTCACCTCTCATGACAGCACAATTGTGCATAAGTATGCTGACGACTTGATGCCCTCAAGGTTATTTGCAGAAAGAATGTCTTTAAGTATGTTCAGAAGAATATTTGCTGTTGTGATGTTTACTTTTTTGCTGGCTAAATGCTGGTAATAACCGTTTGACTGTCTTGATCAAAATAGCGAACAAGTACGTTCAGAATTCTGTCCATGTTGCAGTTGGTAGACTCATCAATATTTAAAGAAAACATAGCACTTTCAAGTTTGTCCGACAAACATTTTTTAAATTGAGGGGCCAGGCCGTGTGTGCTCAAATAGCTAACATGTGGATTTGACATCGACAGTTTTGTTAACGCCGTTTTGTCCTCAGCTAACTTTTTACACAGATTGCTGTGACACGGTGAATGATAAGTCATGCTCGGCTATGAATGAACACAATAGATTTTCTGCTCACAGACATGATCGGTGAATGATGCTGGAGTGCTTGCCATTGTAGACGCACCCGGTAGCGTGCTGGTATGTTGTAGAGCTCGGACTGCAGATCTGTGGGTTTTGTCCAAATCATGCCGGCCCAGCGTCTTTTTGACACTTGTAGCAAGTAAGTTTTTGTAGCAAACGATACAAAAACAAGCTCCGGGCTCCGAAAGTTTATTGTACCAACTTCCCAGCGACTTCCAGTCTTGTCCTCTCTCCTCTAGCCATGCCCAGCGCCATTTGTTTTTAACCCCTCTCTCCAGTAAATTCGTGTTTTCTCTGGGACTGACAAAATCAATCCTCTGGTCCATTCGTTTCGACAGTGAAACCGCAAATACATGCTAGCATGCTAGTTACGGCCCGCCTTCTTCTTGTTCTGTTTCAGCTTTTAGTGCCATTGACCCCTAAAGGGAAAGCCGCCTTACTGTTAGTAATTGGTCAGAACAACGAAAACTCAATTTCTGATTGGCTGTAATCCCCGTTTAAATGCAAGTTAAAGTAAGATTGTGGCCGACCTCGCGCCCAAGTCGGAAATCCCACCCCCGGCCGGAGCACTTTAAGCCCTGATAACATTACTCAGCTTGATGGAGAAGGACATCTGAACAACTACAACCTGAGGCTTCGGTAACAGCAGCAGGTTGTTGGTTTCTCACCATAAGGGTTTCCATTGATGTTGGTTCCGATGAGCTCCAGCGTTTGTTCCTGGAGATCCACCAATGGGATGGCTGTGATTTCTAACATTTCTTCTTCATCAGAGCAGGGCCTGAGCACAAGAGCTGACCCGACTTCATAATCCACCACAGAGGAGTGCCAGCAGTACTGCTTATTGCTCTCCTCCACTGGAACCCACCCTACAGATTAAACAGGAACACAATCAAGAGTTCTCACCACCCAGGTGGTTCCACAAGGGAGAGGATTCTGGCTGCTTACTCATTTTATCAATCACAAACCCAACTATGTTACAGGTTAGCTGAAAACTATCACAGAACCTGGAATGTGTCCGTGCTCGTCGGGCATTGGGTGGCCGTTGTGATGTTTGACTCTGTGAGCTGGAATCCACGTCTCTGGCACCGTTTTAAAATCTTCTTCTACGATCCATGAGAAATCTGAAACAGAACCCACATCATGAACAAACCAGCAGGTAAAACGTTGAGTAAAGATCTGACCTGCAGCTGTTTAATACATGTAGTTAACTAAACCTGGTACCTTTACAGCTCTGGTCAGACTGCAGGTGCTTCTTAAACCTCTTATCTGCTTGTTTGTTGGGTTTCCGGTCAAGTCTGGCCCAGAGGTAAGGCTGGCCTGAAGGAAACACAAATTATTTGTGCACAAAAAAAATTTCACTAAGAAATAATAGCTTGTCACTAATGAGAGATGTCATTCTGAGACCTGCTCACTTTGAAAAAGGGTAACATAGCAGCAGGTACCATCCACTTTTTCTGTAGCAAGTGCACAGTCTATGTTCGCTTCCACAGCAACCGGGTTCACGTTCTCAGTGGCAATGACCTGGAACTGCAAAAGACAAAAACAGGATTTTAAAGAAAAAACTTGTTTTCAGGCATGAATGTCACATAGGCCGTGTCTCAATACTCGCACTTCCACTCTTGCGCCCCTCAGTTGCGCGTTCCCACAGAGGTGCACGAGTGCTTAGGGTGTCCCGATTCTCCTGGCCGTAGAATCCGGACCTAGTCCACGGCCCCTTTTCCACCCTCGCGCTACGCACTTTGCCGAAGTCCGCATGGGTGCACACTTCAACGAATGATATTACCCATAATTCCAAGTGCACTTCATTGAAGACCGTAGGGTGGAAGTGCGAGTATTGAGACAGGGCCATAGTCTGGGATTTTATTGATTGACTTGAATGGTTCCTGTTTCACAGTACTACAACATACATCCTCAATTTTTTAAAAGAAGGATTGGCTTGTTTAGGATTTGTTCTCTACATACTGGCTCAAATATCTACATATATACATCTATTGTAAGTGATGCTACGGGTTCTAGAAAGTCTGAACGTTTCTGGTTAATTAAAGCAGCACTCTGGAGGATTTCAGCAAGAGAGCAGTTTTTGAATCTAGCGTCCAAAGGCTCCTCCTCAAAACATCTCGACACACGCGTCCGGTCACGTGTGCGCGCGTGCACACCGCGCATATACGTTGCGGGCATGAACTGTACAGCTCAATGTGTAGGGTTTAATCACTCACAGTTCACAACTCTTATTCCAACACTACGAGGGTCTGATGAGCCCTCTCTGTCCCTGCTGCTTCTGATATTAGCTCTGTTAGCAGAGAGCTGCTGCTGGACTCTGAAGCTGAACTTGACTCGGCCCTGGATGAACTTTCTGACCAAAATAAACGCATAATCCTGTCAAGCCTTGCCATTCTGTGAGGTGAAAGGTTTAAAAATAAAAATAAATCCATCTTTAGCTGGAGAATGAGTAGGTTTTGAGTAAAAATGAGCTGTGAGCCCTTAGTGAACGGCTGAGACGGCAGAGAAACACACGGAGCGTCCTGTACGACAGCGCCCCCTACTGGTACAGGTTTGGTCGATGCGCGTGCATGTTGAGAGAATGCAGACATTTGAATTTCATTGGCTGAAAAATGTCGGCGGCAAGAAATAATGCAAAGGGGGCTCTAGGAGGAAGGAGGGTCTTCATCAGAATGACAGATGTTGTGGAACTCAACCCATAGATCATAGTTTAGACCTGAAATATCATTTAAAACATTTAGAAAACTTTGATACATAGAAAAATGCTCCAGAGAGCCGCTTTAACTTCCTGACCTTGCAGCATAAAAATGATTCATCTAACAGCATTCTTAATAGAATAACTAATTAGAATGAAACATCCAAAGAACTCAGTGAAAGGGTGAATTTACACACAATGAGAGTCTTTTGGATACATTTTTAAACAACTGATTCCAAAACCACCAGTTAAAATGAGTACAGTCAACATGTGGAAGACCCAAACTGTCCCTCTCAGACAGAAAAATTGATTTATTCTATTTTTTACTCTTTTTTAAAGCACTGTTTAAATAGAAAACATTTATTATATTTAGCTTTAAAGAAAGTTTTTTTTAAACTAACTTGGCTTTTTTCACTAAGTATGAAGACTTTTCCATTTGGGTTATATAGAATCAAAGCATCAAATCCAGCTTAACTTTATTTTTCAGATTCACGTCCACTTTACTTTAGAAGCTCTAAATTTGTTGGAAAAGTTCCGTTTTTTCTCGTTTCATGTCTTAGATTTATTGATCAGCAGGGGGCGCTGCTTAGAGCAATTGGAGAGCTTCCAGAAACTTCATCATCCTTCATGACCTTGAGCACAGCTGATGATGATAAATGTGAAAACGTCATTTTTGTGGCAACACAAGAAAATCCACCAACATGACCAAACATAGTAAAGTGGATTAATTTTAGATGTGTCCATCCCAGGCTCCTCTCATTGGCAGCAATGTAGACAGATTTTGACGGGGCTTCAGCTCCGAATGTTTTCAGTCTAGCCCCGAATGTTTCTTATATTTTCACTCGTCAGACACCATGGTACCATGGTGATTAACACGTCTCCTAACTTGGCTGCTCTGTATGGACACACGAATGTCCAATGTCGAAAAATGCAAATCGCGAGGCGGGGCGGCTCTCACTGGAACTGGGAGGCTCCACTATCACCAAGGTAGGATGTATTGTGAAAATGCAAATGTTTGGCGCCACCCTAATGTAAATGTTGGCATCTTGTGACTATCTGTTTGGCCAGCTCTTTGTTTTGAGATCAGTCGGAGTTGAGTAAACCTTGGGTTTTTGGTTTTCTAAGCCTAAAAGAAATCAATGATCACAGAAAACATCCGAAAAAGCAGTTGCAACTCTTCAACTTTTTTCAAGAAAGAGACCTAATGGTAAGAAATTCTCTTTGAAAAGTGTAATGATCCTCAAAGACAAATGCTGGCTTATGCATCATTTTAGCTGTCCTGTCGCTAGCTAACTAGCTATTCAGTAACACCTGCACAAAGGAAATTTATGAAAAATAGTTAATACAAAAGCAATGAATTAACTTTTAGATTACAGAGCAGGCCAGGCTCAGTCTAAAAAAAGAGTGAAAGAAAGAAAAGATCATTGCAAACTTGATGTGGAAAATACAAAAATAGCAATGTTGACCATAAAACTGGATTTGTTTTGATATTTTCCATCCATCCTTCCATCCATCCATCCATTTTCTGTAGCCGCTTAATCCTCCACAGAGGGTCGCGGGAGAGCCGGTGCCTATCTCCAGCGGTCAAGGGGCGAGAGGCGGGGGACACCCTGGACGGGTCGCCAGGGTGACCCGACGGGTCGTTTTGATATTTTCTGTTAAGAAAAATAATTTTTGAGTTCCAATCATTTCTTTAACCTAAAATCTCCTGCAGAACTCATTAGGCCTAGGGTTGGGTATTGAAAGGGTTTCATTCGGTACCGGTGCCATTTCGATACTTTTAAAACGGTACCGGTTCCTAAACGGTATTTAAATCGGTACTTTTAAAACCTAAAAACACAGATTTTTTTTATGATCCCTGACTTTTTATTTCTTAAGGCAAAAGGCCGAGCCAAACATCAAATTCTTCATAATTTAAAGAGAGAAAATATTTACATTATACTGTACATTAATTAAATGTACAAAACATTAACTGAACAATTATTAACTGAACATCAACTCAATCTACTGATTAACAATGGAAATACAATCCTAAGAACAAGAACACTAAAGAGCACAGGCTCTTTGGTGTTCTTGTTGTCACACAGTGAAAATTTGGTTTTGATTTTAAGTTTTATTTATTTGCATGTTTTTTTTCCTGTTTTTATAATTATTATTGCATGTTTTATACTGTTTTAATGTTGTTTGTTTTTAATTCTTTGGATCGCTGTGGACTGATTTTAACATGATGATAATCACTATCACCTGTTGTAAGTGGGCGTGTCCAGGAGGAAACTTATTTAGATGCCACTCAGGTTGGCAGAGCGACAGAGAGAGTGAACAGGACAGAAAAGAAAAGGACAGACAACGAAGGAAATGAAAGGTGTGCTGAAGGAAAAAAGGAGAAGCAGCAGGATGTGAGGAGGAGGACGATCGGCTGTCCTGGTGAGCGGCGAGGAGTCGAGCGTCTGGTCCCCGGGGACCAGCTGCGCGTCCCACCGATCTCATGGGATGCGCTGCGAGTGAGTGACGGCCGGCATGGAGTGGACCTCTGCCCGCACCATTCAGACCAGTGTGCTCTGCGGGGCGGGGCTGACGTCACCGCTGGACTGCCGCACAAGGAGATGGCCGAGTGCGCATGTCGGGGTTGTGTTTCCTGCGGCAGCCTGCTGCGTGCGTGTCACGTGACGTTTGTGTGCTACAGGCTACAGCTTATTAACGGCAAACACCAGAGGGCGCAATTAGGCGGCTATATTTTGGGGCACCGAAATGGCGCACCGAAATTCATGTTGTATTTCGGTCCGGGTAGTACCGATGATGTAACGGTCGGGTCCATACCGGAACCGAACTTCGGTACCCAACCCTAATTAGGCCCCATTTGAGAACTGCTGCTGTAGAAAGGAAGGCTGAATGTTTCCATTGTTGTCAAGTCCAGCTGTTTGTGTTGCATCATTATTTGTGTTGCTTGTTTTCTGCTCACTTTGATTTGATTTTATATAAGATGAGCTACAGTAGGACTCCTGCCGAAACTCCTCCTCTGCTGCAGGAGTCAACAGCAGAGGTGTTTAAATCAGGCATGGAGCTTGGTAACAATTATTAGCCTTTTTGTGCTGGAGAATGCTAACCAAATAAAACAGATGTGTAATACACTTGATGCATTTTGAATGAATGTAGCCCAACTATTTAAATAAGGATATTTACTTTGTATATTTTTAATTCTGAATAGTCAAACTTTGCACAATTAATTTTGATGTCATGATGTTGTAGTGGGTGTGAGAGATGACCTGAAGACTGAAGAGACTGCAGGAGCAGTTGATGGAGCTGCAGCACCAGCAGAAGCACCATCATCATCGTCGTCGTCAACAGGCAAGTGAACTGACAACAATGACTTGTTCAGTTTATTTATTCACACCACAAGGATTCTGAATTTAACCGAATGCAGGGAAGCTACAATAGAAGAGATTTGATCTCTAAAATTTTTTATCAAGAACTCCAGCTGAAATGTTTTGTATTAGCTGAAGCCTTTTTGTATTGACATGAGCTCATCATGTCTAAAAGAATAACAGAAAATATGACAATCTTAAGGCAATCCAACTATATTCTCTGGTATAGACCCATTTGTTTTGAATCAGGTGTGCATCAAGTTCTAACTTGTTCTTGTCTTATTTTCATTACAGATGAGTCAGGTGGCCAGAAAGAGGTGGAGATAGAAGATGTCAGATTTAGGGACTCTGGAAACAGGCCCAGAGCAACCAAAACTCAGAGAGTACCCTTTTACAAACGTTGGATTTCAGAGAAGATCATTCCAACAAAAATGGTTTGACTCATTTGAGTGGCTGGAGTATTTTGGTCAGGAAACATTCAGCATTCTGCTATAGCTGTAAGAGTCTTTGGAAAACAGGCACAGTGATCAAAAAATGACACATGGCTAAGACAGACCATGGGTCAGAATAGGCTCAATAGCCTGGCTGTGATGGCCATTGAGAGGGAGGCTGTGCATTCTGCAGACTAACAGAGTCATAGACAGGTTTGCAATGCTCAAACCAAGAAAATACAGTTTAATGACCCCACACCTGTAAATTATGGAAAGACAAAAAGACAGACTGTGACAGTTTTATCCAGAGCAGTACTTGAAATGTGTCATTTTATTCCCTTTCTCTTTATTTGTTAAAACTGTTATTTTACTTGTCTTTACTTAGTTGAAAGAAATTATGGTGTTTTGTTCATACTGTTTGTTTTTAGCGTTTGCCATTTTGTTTTTGCTTTTTTGTGATTTTGAAAATAAATGACTGAAATATTGTTTGGTTTTGCTGTCATCAGATGTAATTTTTCAAAAAGACAAAACATTCTGTATTACATGAATAATTAGATATAAAATGATGTCACTGTACATTAGACAACACGTTCCACTGTTTAACATGCATGCATTAGAAAACTATTTAGGCAACTTACTTTGATCTATCTATATCAGGGGTGTCAAACGCCAGTCCTCGAGGGCCAGAGACCTACAGGTTTTAGTACTTACCCTGATTCAACACACCTGAATCTTTTGTTAAATTACATCTTCAGGAAGTCCCCAAGCTCTACTGAAGCTTGTTAATCATCCTCTGATTCAAATCTGGTGTGATGGAGCTGAGAGACTTCTAAAACATGCTGGAATCAGGCTCTTGAGGACTTGAGTTTGACACCCCTGATCTATATTATACAAAGTAGACTATATACCGGTATTATAAATTGTCTTTATCTAGATAGATAGATTCCAATCACCCTAGATAGATATATATATATATATGTGTGTGTGTGTGTGTGTATAAACACTATTGTTTTTTACTAAAATGAAACACCACTTATGATCTGGGCTAAGCCCAGGTACTCCTTAAAGGCTGGAGACGCCCCTGATTGTAGAAATACTCGTTGCCATTTTCAAAATGCTGCATTCAGCAGGTATATATTTTATAGAATGTCCAAAGTGAAACCACAATGCAGTAAAACATTTCATTGTTTTCATTTTTGTTTGCAATGAGCCACGTAGCTGAAGAATGGATGACCAACAGCTTTAGGTTACCTACACCTTCATTACTAAAGAGCAATAAATGTATACACACTGGAGCTAACTTATAAATATAGATTTAATAAAAAAGATAGGAAAAATGCGAACTTGATGGCGTTATTAAGGTTTGCGAAGAGGCTAGTGCCCTCACCTGACTGTCCCGTTTCCTGGACGGTTCAGCCTTCACATCGGTCAGAAAAACACACGGTATCTTCTGCTGAACGGAGCCCAGACGTCGCATCTTCAATGTGGTCCACTGATTAACTCGTTTATTCAGATTAAATTATTTTTTTAAAACGTCAAGAAGAACAGATATAACAAACGTTTGCTAACATGGGACGCCCGTCTTCTTCGACGAATTTGTTTGAGGGGCTCGTTTACGAATAAAAGACTCTACAGCGCCACGGCGGTGACTGGTGTGAGTTACATCCACAGACAGGAAAAACCATAGATATCATATATATATCACTAGATATCTCACCCGCGCTGTTCATCAATGGACTCTGACGTCCCTACGCCAGCAGCCATCTTACTTCGTACAGCTGCCCTCGCTCTTAACATTGGTGTCAATGGGGCATGTACTATTAAATACCTCTAACTTGCTAAATTTTTAACCAATTTTCAAATGGTTTGCATTTTTATTAACGTCAGAGACGTGGCTGTGTATATATCAAAATATATCGATAATGGTCGAGAAACTCAAAAATTGTAAAAGTATCAAATCTCAAGTCTATACATAATAAAGTTTGTAAGAAAGTAGCCCGTTAGCAAATTCGTTCATTTTTCATCGAGTTATGATTATTTTTAGTTAAGCTTATCACTTACCTTATGAGCTTTTAGACACAAAATCTGCACCTAAAGTTTTTTCTTAGCATTTGTATTCTCATGGTTTCTGAGGTCTTGACAGGCATGAAAGTTGATTAAAATTAACAATGTTTTGTAAAGTTCTGAACATAAAATGTTTAAAAATGTTGATTCCTTGCTCCTTTCTTCCTGAACCTCCTCCTCTGGGTGCTGCTGTGGCCCCCCAGACTCTGGACCTCTGTCCCCCTGAGCCTGAGACCAGCGACAGTCTCTTTTAAAAACCAGCTCAAATCCCATCTGGTTAAACTGGTCTTACATAAGCTCCTGTGAATTAGCTCTGCACTTCGATCTCTCATTTTCTGTTTATCAATCTGTTAAAAATCGCTCTGTGGATAATTGTCTAACTTGTTTACTATTGTCTCATCTGTTTATATCTGTAAAGCACCTTGTGATTATTATTTTTGAGAGGATCTATAAAAATAAAACTACTTCTTCCTCATCCTCCAGCTACTTTTGACCTCTCAAAGGAAAAAAAAGACAGCAGGACAAATAATTAATTAATTTGTATATGCCTTGTGGTTAATTTTTACCTTTAATAACCAGATTCAGAGCAACAGTGATGTTTAAATAAATTATTTGTAACCTGAGAATGGACGGAGGCTCTCTGCTTTCCACCCACAGGTTTCCCAGCTCACATCTCGTCTCTAACATAAACCATAACCCTTGTTTAAGGCAGAGAAGACTATATAAATATAAACATTATAACATCATTTATGACAAACAATGTTAGTCACTGCTACATGTACAGATTTCTTCCTGCCTCGTTAAAAAAATGCGGCTGAGAAGAGGGTTAGCGATGACGCAATTTATTCATCGATAAAAGTCGTATTTTGATTAACATTATGTCTAAATAAATATTATGCGGAATAATAATATTATTAATATATAATCCAAATCCTAGAGCTAGCACTAGTAACCAATCTGGTCGTAACATCTGCTAACTCCTAATATGGCTTGTTATCGTGACGTCATCATCCAACGCGGCCGCCATGTTGGCAGCTTGTTTGTCTTTTTTCTTCTGGCAGCAGTACGCTCACTCTCAGTCTTGCTGCTTCATCTGATTGTTTTTTTACATTAATTTAATCAACAATGGTAACTCGTTGCTGTGTTGTGGGCTGCAAAAGCTCAACACATGATCACAGTGGTAAAAAAGTACAAAACAGGCTAACTTTTCACCGTTTTCCTGCTTGGAGACAGAACAATGAAGCCCAAGTATCTAAGATAACAAAGTTTCGCCGGCTCGCTTGGATTGCAGCTGTAAGGCGACGAACCATCACCTTCCAGAATATCCCAGTGTCGATGAAAGTGTGTTCTCTGTATTTTCATTCTGGTAAGTTAAAGATGTTTTCTCTATTTTTTATACATTTTTCTTTCCTTCAACCGTGACCATACATACCGGCCGCTAGGCTAATGCACGCAAACTGAAACAACACAACTTCTTCTGCTATACTTCTGTGCAATTATTATTTTAATTCCTTTACTAGGAAAACCAGCAAATGAAATGTATGCCTCTCATCCGGATTGGGCACCGTCACTACACTTGGGCCACACTGAGAATAAGGCCACAGATACTTTACGATATGAAAGAAACGAATCCAGAAAACGGCAGCGGACTGACAGTACAACAGCAATGGATGAGCCAGTGATGGATGAGCCAGGTGACTGTTGCCTGCTCTGATGAAGGCAACAAATAAAAGCCGAAACTGTCAGCTAAAAGGTAAAGAAAACAGCTCTTACTAATCTCTGTAAATAACAGGAAATAAGAAAAATTGATTTACAGAGCCAACAGATTAAAGACCGTATATTTTTTGTTGAAGTTTCATGTTGCACATATCCGTATCTGATCCACAGTGGAAACACCAGCACCTGAAGATGGAGCTGACCAGGAGCAGATCACAGAATGTGACTTCTGTCAGAGTCGATGCGAATAAATCAACCGTCTGATGGAAGAGAACAGGGCCTTGAAATTTGAGCTAAGCCAGAGAAAAATGGCAGTAAAATGCATATATTTATACACAGGTCTTCTAACCTGTGTTCAACCATACATGACACAGAGCAGTAAAGTCCTTTCACCTTTTCAGATGCTTTTACTCCTATCCTATTCTGAAGTCTCTGCACTGGTTACCTGTTAAATGTAGAGTTCATTTTAAAATCCTGACTCTAACTTTCAGGGCCCTACATGGTCAAGCTCCTCTTTATGTTACTGAACTGATAAAGCCGTACGCTCCAACCCGAGCTCTCAGGTCCACAGACCAGAATCTCCTAACAGTTCCAAGGACCAGATTTAAAAGTCGAGGTGATCGCTCCTTCCAGTCTGTTGCACCGCGACTTTGGAATGACCTTCCTTTAGTTTTACGCTGTATAGACAGTCTGGACTCCTTTAAAAAGCAGCTGAAGACCCAATTATTCAAAACTGCTTTTAAATAACTCTTTTATGTTCTCTTGTTGTTGTTTAATGATTTTGATTTGTAATGATATTTTGTTTGTTTTATTGATTTTATTTGTTTTATCATGTTTGATTCTGTTTTCTGTGAAGCACTTTGTGATTTTTTCTGTGAAAGGTGCTATATAAATAAACTTTACTTACTTACTTACTTACTCACACTCATGCGCCTTCGACTAAATTTACCAATTTAATACATTGCACACATCTTTAGTGTGGAAAGAACAACTGTTTCCAAAACATTTAGTAACATCATACATGTTTTGCATGTACGCATCAGCCCATTGATTAACTGGCCAGGACGAGATGCCTTATACTGTATGCAACTATGCCACGTCAGTTTGTGGAGGCCTTTGGGAAGCGTGCTGCCGTTAATCTGGACTGCTTTGAGATATTCACACAGAGACCATCAAATGTTAAAGCTCAAGCTCAGTCATATTCCCACTACAAGCACGTTACAACTATGAAGTACCTTAATGGTGTTACACCACAGGGTTCTATTTCTTTCATTTCCAAGGGGTGGGGGCGTGTCAGTGATAAGCACATAACTGATAACTGTGGTATTCTTGACAAATTATTACCTGGAGATTTAGTGTTAGCTGATGGTGGTTTTGACATACAGGAATGTGTGGGACTTATGTGTGCTGAGGTGAAGATCCCCGCCTTCACTAAAGGACGCTGTCAGCTGGATGCAAGAGATGTGGAGAGTACAAGATAAATTGCCCACCTCCGAATTCACGTGGAAAGGGTGATTGGAACTGTTTGCAACAAGTACATTATTTTGTCTGCTAAAGTACCTATTCACATGGTGTTGTCATGCAAGGACGAAGACATGACCTTTCTAAACCTTTCTAAATCACTGAAACCAGATAGGTTTCAGTGATTTGGCATCCACAACCTTTGAGGGCTGTGGTGTGGCGGCATCTTGTGTGTAGTGGCCAGGGGGGCCGCCAGGGATTTTGGGCCCCATGAAAAAATATCAAGTTGGGCCTGGTGGCGGCTCCATAGGGGGTGCTGGGGCTAACCCTGCCTGATGTGAAGGGAGAACATTTTTTAAAATATATATGAGATATTGGCTGTTGTTCTCCATCATCAACACTAGATTTGATATTTTATTGTGTTCAAGGTTATCGTATCACGTTTAATTAAAATTATCAGGAGATTTTGTTTCATTGACCTCTCTGGTGAATTCTTTGAAAATCACTGGGATTTTTGGTTTGTGTTCTAAAAGCTACATAAACAAATGGCCACTTATGAGATCTCCCATAATTTATTCAGCATCAAAACATCTGATTTCAAGGTATTTAGTGGAAGGTTTTCTTTATTTCCTTTAAAGAGGCTCTAATAGTAATCTCACAATAATGTCTGTAACATTAACAGACTAAATAACAATGCTTCAACCTGCCCAGCATCCAACACAAACTGTAAGTTGTTACTGATTCATATAATCATCATTGTGTGGAAAAATAATGTGTTTATCACAAAAAATAACCATTTATGTTTATTTGTAATATAATGTCATTATCCACATCACAGAATGCTGGCTTCTTTGCATCATGTTTAGGTGAAACTACTATTTGGGGGTATTTAACGTATTGCTAAGAACTTAATCTGCAATGTTGTGATGTGGAAAATAGAGTATTTTTAAGGTAAATTATGTGGAGAAAAATATATTAATGCTTTAATCTTGTCACCTGTAAAAAAAAAAATCCTTTATTGACAGTAACTTTGAATAATGGAGGAGTTGGATCAGTCAGCTGAACATATCAGCAGGTTTCAACCATAAAACTATTTACAACATGATGAGTCTCTGAAAACAGCTGCCAGGTTAAAGGACAGCAAAACTCTGCTGAAGTCCTGTCAGATAAATGTGGTTTTTAGTGTTTGATTGACTGAAATTGAAGCTGAAACCATTGAGTCGCGCTGAGAAACAACTGGAGCTACGCGCTCTAGAAGCTGCATGCGCGCACTCCCGTGATGAACTTTCACTTTATGACCAAACGCCTCTAACTCTCTGATAATGGATGCACGTGTGTTAAAGTTGTTAGCGAGGTCCTGGAGAGAAGTTACGCCGAGTCGCCGACGGTTATGCAGCTTCCCCAGTGCTGACAGGACAAACACAGAGGTTCTGACGGGAGGTTGGTCTGCTCCAGCTCCGTGTTTCCTTCAACCAAAGAGACGTGACTCGGGCGGACTGTACCATTTCATGCCGATATGAGGGGGGTTTCAAATAATTTTTTTAAATAAATAAAGTAGTGACATCTAATATACATTTTATGAAGACAAAAGGATTGTTTGCTTAATGTCTTAATTTTAACAAAAATACTGAGGAGTAAAGTACTTGTGATTTTTAAACTTAAAAAACATTTTTTTAAAATTAGAGACTTTTTTGGGCCCCCTAAAAGTCGTGGGCCCTTAGAATCTTCCTAACCTTCCCCCCTTTTACGGCGCCCCTGGTAGTGGCAGTAAATGAGCTCAGGGAGGGCAACCTTCAGAAAAAAATCCTGTGCTTTCTGCAGACATGGCTCCCAGAAGCTGGCATCTGGTTTGACTCAAATGACAACCAGATCTTTCTGTGTCCACACCACAGAGGTGTATTTGGACTCTGTAACAAAGATTTGTGTCTGAACCTGTGTGTAATATCTGTGAGTCCTCTTTTCAGCTTGAATGTTTTGTCCACAAGACGGAGATAAAAGTCCCTGTCACCATCACAAGCCTCTTGAACAGTTGAGTTTTTGTGCTTAACTGGACACTTAATTTCTAAGCAGCCTTTCCCACAGCAGTCACAGTGCAGCAATCCATCCGGTGATGCAGCTACCTGTGGAAAACCAGGGTTGATGTACTGTAGAAGCCAGACTGCTCAATTCTCAGCTTTGTGTGGTGTGGTGGCTGCTTGGCCTGATAAGCACTTCTTGCAGTCTCCTCATGCTCCATTCCCCATTTTGTGTCTTTCGTAGTAAGAAATGCTGTTGGATAACACACTTTCCTCACTGTGGACACAGCTGGCTTCTCAAGGTTGCAAACAACAACTGAATGCATAGCTGAGGCGGTTACTCTCCCTGCCCTTACTGCATACCAGGCAGGTGATTTATGCTGCTGCTTTGTGTTTGTGCTGATGATGGTGGCTTGTTGCTGTGTCATAGCTGTGATGTCTTTCACCGTTTCACAGTGCTGGAGAATGACTGGTAATGACGCGTTAACAAACTGAGGGTCACGCAGATGTTCTGTTGTGGATTTTAATGATATGTCACTGAGCTGAGAAAATGCAGAGAGACTATAGAGGTCCAGTGAGGCCTTTCACCCAGAGTTGAACTCCGTAAACAACTCTTCAGAACACCAGATGTTCCATCAGAAAAGTGCAAAGTCATGATTCTAGGAAAGGACCATTGGAGGAAAGGCTGACCATTTAAGGCAGAGTTATGAAACTCATCCTGTTTTTCTACATTGACTTGGTGTGTGTGTGTGTGTGTGTGTGTGTGTGTGTGTGTGTGTGTGTGTGTGTGTGTGTGTGTGTGTGTGTGTGTGTGTGTGTGTGTGTGAAAAGGGTATCAGAGTTATAAAAAAAGGCCTGACGCTCTGAGTCGGGGGCTCTCTATGAAAAATGCTCTCAATCTGTGCTGTGCTTGTAGATCCGCTGTAAGGCTTAACTAAATATTTTTAAAAATTACCTATAATTATTTTTATAAAAATACAGTCTCTCTGACTCATGTTTTGAACTCAGCATATATGTTTGCAACAACAGTTCTTGCAGGGGTTTTGGCATCACAGTTGGTCAGGGTCAGCATAATCACAATAATATGAGTCCATTGTTGACATACAAACAGCTCTATGTTTGTGGAGGATAGGGAGCAGAGATGACAAGTCATCCAGTGTAGCTTGAGGCATGTGTGTGCTGGCTCGCGTCCGTAAGCCAGGCATGGGACTGTTATCATTGACGACTCTGTCTAGAGCTACCCGCTGTGCTTTCGCTGTAGTGAAGTCCATCTTGTGTCCAACCTCACTGTGGACTTTGTTAATCCCAGATGGGATTTTCCAATAGGTAGGCACCAGGGTTTGAAATTAACTTTTTTGATCACCAGCCAAAGTGGCTAGTAACTTTCTGAAGTTACCAGCCAAACAAAATTTCCACTAGCCCAATTTTTCTGCAGTAAAAAAAAGATTATAATGCCACTGAATGAATATTTGATCTTTTTTATTAAGACTGCTATCATGGACACATGATACTGCGTTGCGTACACAATGCAGGGGCGTGGCTACGGGTGGGCCTGGGCCCACCCACTGAGTACCTGGGCCCACCCAATCAAATGGCTTCCTCAACAAAATTATACATATTTGTTTTATTTTTGAGGGATTTCATTTAAGTAATCATTAAATGAAATAGAACAGAGTAAATTTGACATCAACAGCATGAATGTGTTGTGGTGATTTCATAACTATTACATCATTTGTAAGTCTTGCTCTCATTGGCTATTTTGAATAATTTCGGAACTCTCCAGACAAGCTACAGTAATAGCGCAACTGTGCGTATGCTGCTGTGATTTGTAGTGTCAACCAAAGCATTTAAGAAATGGCAAAACAAATCTTCATTTCAAAATGTTTCAATAAACAAAAAGTGGAGGACCTGTCTAGGGATGTCCCGATCAGGTTTTTTTGCCCTCGAGTCCGAGTCTGAGTCATTAGATTTTGAAGATCTGCCGATCCCGAGTCCCGATTCGATCTTTTTAATATGTTGTTGTGATCAACTTCATAATGGCTCCAGACCACAGACATACTCACACTTTGTGCTTCAAGCTGCTTCTGCGTTCTACTTTATCGGTGTTTAACTAATAAAAACAAACAAGCCACAAAAGGATGTCATGCTGCAGACATAATTCCATCCATCTGTATAATCTATCATATCCATATATGTTTAAATATAATAATGATAATAATAAAATACATAATTCTCTGTGCACAAAATTAGTTTGTGGTTAAAGTAACTTTTTGAGGAAAATCTTTTTTTCTACAGCTGTTCAGGTGCAGAAATGTCAACATTACTTTAACACTCTGCTCCATTTTTTGTCCAGAAAGAACAAACTTGTTTACTGACAATGACCTGGATCATTTCTTAAGTCCTCAGCTTCTCCGTCACTCCTGCTGCTTCATCCTCTGACTGCAGCAGCTCTGAACAACTTCTTAATTAGAATATTTGGAGAAATCCGTCAGTGTGCGTTTTGGAGCGACATTTAATCAGGAAGCTCCTCCTCAGAAAGCGCTTTTTAAAAATCTTAACATCGCTCAGTTTATTTCCCGACGGAGGGCGGGTGTTGTGACGTGGTGTACCTGCAGCACTCAGCAGAATCCCCTCTGAGCCTGGAGGGAGACACGGCGTAGGGGGAACGAGTTAGCGCGGGTATGAATCGCTCCACACCGGCCTCGCCGCCTCCTCCAGACCGAGCACTCCCGTCGGTGCTTGTTTTCCGTTCAGGGGGAGGACGAGTGGAGTGAACAGCGAACCCGGTCGCTGCTCCATAAGTTTGCGTGTCTCCCGGTCCCGGCCCCCCTCCTCCTGGACCGGCGGAAACTGATTCAAACTCTGATTATGGTTAATATAAGTGCACAAATATAGACTATATATAAATCCCATGTGCTTTAGATTGTTTAACATATATTTAAAAACCCAAACTTCCTTCTGACGGCGTAGCGGCTTTTATTTTGGCGGGGCGCATGTAGAGGAAACCCGAGTCAAAATCGGGAGGTGACGTCCGATTCCAATCGAGTCCAAAATCACGTGATCGGGGTCGATTTCCGATCACGTGATAGGATCGGGACATCCCTAGTAAAGAGTGACTGGCATTCACGCCTGAAAGGTGAGACCCTCTCTGACCTCCTGAAAACCCAGTTATGCTCATCTGACATCAAAGACTTTGATCCAACCAAAGCCATTGACATCTGGCATGCTGAGTTTGTGTGCAAAAACGCAACAAAAGTAACTGACGGTTACTCAGATTCAGAAGAAGAAATTAGTTCTGAGAGCTCTGAGGATATTTAGGAAAAAGATACAGTAACAAAAAAAAAATCAATGCTTGCACATTGTGTCAGTGGCGTAGCCAGAAATAGATTTTCGGCCGGGCCTAATAAAAAATGGGTGGGCCCAAAGATGTAATAGAAAATAAGTGTATTTGTAAATGTCACTTTTGTTTAAGCAGATGTGTCTATACAGTGATTACTCGTTTATTCTGGGAGTTACGTTCTAAAAATAACCCGCAATTGTGGTGAAATCCGCCAAGAATCAGTTTTATATTTTTACAATAATTCCAGAAGTTTTAAGGCTGTAAAACCTCTCACCACAAACTTTATACACTTCTCTCGACAGGCATTAAAATTTTCACACTGATCTCGTTTAAACACAACCTGACCATCAGAACGGCTGAATAAATAACTTATTTCATGTTTCTGATCGCGTCTGACGGACACCTGCTTGTTGCGGTAAAAAACACAACACACAGCTGATGCTGAGAGAAGTGAGCTGAGAGCTGCTCTGTGTTTATCACTAGAAGTCTCAATTTCAGCCCGAGCCATCGGGTCGGGTCAAATACTACGTTAATTATTTCAGGTCGGACAGACAGAGAGAGAGAGAGAGAGAAGCGGAGAGCACACCGTTTGGAGACAGCGTGCTGCTGTCCATGGTTCTGATTCTGCAGTCTGTCAATCAGTTAAAAACATCTTTTCTACTTGTAAAAGTGTAGATTTTCATTCCCACCTTGCTGCAGAAAAGAAGCTCATAAAGGGAAGGGAGCATAAGGGTGCTACTCATCCAGACTCTTGGTCAGAGCGCAAAAGGGAGTCAGGACGCACTGCGCTCCGCTATGGAGGAGATCGTCAGTACGCATGAACACTGTGCTGTAAAAAAAGGTTTAAGCATGCAAATTTGCACAAAACATTCCGCGAAAGTACAAGGCTGCAAAATGTGAACTGCAAAAGAGAGGAACCACTGTCAGAAACCAACAGAAAGATCTTTGAACAAAATATCAAAATTCCAAAGCACATTAAACCTGTAACACAGGACAGGTCTAGGGATGTCCCGATCCGATCACGTGATCAGAAATCGGCCCCGATCACGTGATTTTGGGCTCGATCGGAATCGGACGTCACCTCCCGATTTTGACTCGGGTTTCCTCTACATGCGCCCCGCCAAAATAAAAGCCGCTACGCCGTCAGAAGGAAGTTTGGGTTTTTAAATATATGTTAAACAATCTAAAGCACATGGGATTTATATATAGTCTATATTTGTGCACATATATTAACCATAATCAGAGTTTGAATCAGTTTCCGCCGGTCCAGGAGGAGGGGGGCCGGGACTGGGAGACACGCAGCTTATGGAGCAGCGACCGGGTTCGCTGTTCACTCCACTCGTCCTCCCCCTGAACGGAAAACAAGCACCGACGGGAGTGCTCGGTCTGGAGGAGGCGGCGAGGCCGGCGTGGAGCGATTCATACCCGCGCTAACTCGTTCCCCCTACGCAGCGTCTCCCTCCAGGCTCAGAGGGGATTCTGCTGAGTGCTGTAGGTACACCACGTCACAACACCCGCCCTCCGTCGGGAAATAAACTGAGTGATGTTAAGATTTTTAAAAAGCGCTTTCTGAGGAGGAGCTTCCTGATTAAATGTCGCTCCAAAACGCACACTGACGGATTTCTCCAAATATTCTAATTAAGAAGTTGTTCAGAGCTGCTGCAGTCAGAGGATGAAGCAGCAGGAGTGACGGAGAAGCTGATGACTTAAGAAATGATCCGGGTCATTGTCAGTAAACAAGTTTGTTCTTTCTGGACAAAAAATGGAGCAGAGTGTTAAAATAATGTTGACATTTCTGCACCTGAACAGCTGTAGGAAAAAAAGATTTTCCTCAAAAAGTTACTTTAACCACAAACTAATTTTGTGCACAGAGAATTATGTATTTTATTATTATTATTATTATCATTATTATATTTAAACATATATGGATATGATAGATTATACAGATGGATGGATTTATGTCTGCAGCATGACATAATTTTGTGGCTTGTTTGTTTTTATTAGTTAAACACAGATAAAGTAGAACGCAGAAGCAGCTTGAAGCAGAAAGTGTGAGTATGTCTGTGGTCTGGAGCCATTATGAAGTTGATCACAACAACAAAAAAAAAGATCGGATCGGGACTCGGGATCGGCAGATCTTCAAAATCTAATGACTCAGACTCGGACTCGAGGGCAAAAAAACCTGATCGGGACATCCCTACTCTTTACCTGCTTCATGTCACTGAACCCTCCTTCACAGTCAGCTGTACTTGCAGGGATGGTGAGGAGAGCATCAAGGTCAGGTTTTCTCCAGAGTTCCTGCAGCAGGGTCGGACAATATTATGCTCCTGCAAACAATCATTTATAAATGCAATTTTATGTAATTTTTAGAAGATGTCATCGTATTTGTGTTGCACTTTTAACAAATGAAAATCTTACAATATTAGACATTTATGAGGTGCAATTCATAAATGGGAATAAAACAATCATATGTAGATCCTTCATGTCATTTATTAAAATTTCTGGACTTACATAGCACTTTGCAAACGATCACCATCAAGAAAATTGAGAACAGCATTTACACAAAGTCATTTTTTACGAGTACTGTTTACACCAGTCTCGGGCCAAAGAAAAACAACAAATGTCAACATCCATAAAGGAGAACATTATATTTTTTAGAAAGACATCTCAGAATAATTTTAGTAACATGGCGTACATATTCACCAAAAAAATATTGGCACATCTCAAGAATTGAAGAACTTCTCTTAAATGATGTGGATAGGCAGCATTCCTCATTTTTCTGTGCTGCTTTCACAAAAATTTACAGAAGCAATATTTACAAATTCACAGATGACGCTTTTTAGTATTTACAAGAACACTCATTCATTCATCCATCACTGTCAGAGCCGTTGTCTGATGCCTCATTTTCCTCACTGCCTAATGACCTATTTGCACAATTTCTGCACCTGCATAAATCTGTGCACGACAGTCCTGCGGACATACAGGAACACCTTCCTGACTCGCATGTGCCTAGTCTGCAAACACAGTAAACTACCTGCATTACACTGTCAGGGGCAGGATTTCTAACCATCCAGGTGATCGTTAGATTTCCATCCTCAATGTGCCATCCATTACCAACCGGTGAGGGGGCAGATATTTTAGGCTTTAGAGCTGACCTCATTATTGCTGCTTGGTAGTTTGCTCTTTTGCAGTGTTGATACAATTCTGGCAAAGCTGATGATGCCATGCAGAAGGCTTTGTATCTGGCTTCATTCACATTTTGAGCAGCTGGTTGGTCATACAGGTGGCATACATATTTGCAGAGTGTTGTAAACGTGGATGCGTCCAAGTTGAAGCTGCTACCCAAATGTGTAAATGCAGTGAGATATTCTGCTTTTTCCCAAGCAACAGAGAAAGTCTTTCTTTTGCCCTTCCCATAGAAAGCACTTGTAGAGTCACATCCTGAAAAGGTATGAATCCCAATAAGTGCTGAACACAGTTTGTTGCCAAGAGCTGATGAGACCTTAGCTATGTCAGTCAGTGCGTTTACATGCAGTCTAGAAAACCGAATTATTGCCTTAAATCGACTTAAGTCGGTTTTTTCAACTGCATGTAAACACGTTAGTCCGGCTGAAGTCAAACTGGATCTAATCGAGCTAAAGCACCCAGATAATGCGGTTGTAGCTCAACTTCCTCCTCCATGTAAACAGCCTAGTCGAGCTAATGCTGTCTGGGCGCTCCTCCGACGAGAGTGACGACACCGCGGAAGTGGGAATACAAACAAATCAGTAGTGGTAAAAGACGATAGCAGCAAAAACAAACGGACAGCTTGCCAGCGCTTGGTACACGAAGACGCCCGATCAAATTTGTGACCGACAGAAGCATTTAAAACAAGAGTTTTTAAACGCTAAGAAAACAACCGGCAGAAGACCGACAGGAAAGGGCGCATGTCGCCCCCTATCGTAGCGGAGTGGAGCGAACTTCATTTAAGAGTTCGGTTTTCTAACAGACGTATAAACTAGGATAAAGGCTCCCAGTTTATTAACATAAGATTGACCTAGACCGATCTAGCTCGACTTAGATGTGCATGTAAACGCACTGACTGATTCTTGATCTGTGACCAACTCCTGAGTAAAAATACAAGCTACAGTGCAAATCTCTGCAATCACTCCCACATCTGTGTCAGGGCTCTTTATGACCACAGTCTTGTGCTTCTGAGCAGCATGTTTTGCATGTAGAAACAGTCGAGTGTCACATTCCTCATGATCCCATGTTAAATCCTCTACAGCACTCAAAAGTGTGTGAACCCTCTGCTACTGTGACGCTGTGGCATTGTACTCCATGCGCTATGTACAAGCTGATGTTTTGCCACACAGTTTTGAGGTTAGCATCTTTCCATGCAACAAAGAGGAATTCAGCCAGTGCCTCTTTATTTGCTCCTTCTGACAGAAACTTTTTCCATTGTGTTGGTGTTTTCTGATCCCGTCCATAGATTTGAATTCTCTGTGTTCCACCGCCAGCTCGACGTGAGCGTTCTAGATTTTTGCTGCTTATTTCAGGATATTGGTCGATCACAAAGTCTATTCATGAGCATTTATTCTGCTGAGCTATTTTGACTATGTACTGCAATATCACATCAGCAAGTTCTCCAAAGGTATTTGGTCTTGATCGAATGGCTTGAATGACTGCCATGCCATCAAAGAGCATAGCAACGTCTGCTGGAACTTTATCAACCAAGCAGTCTCCACCTTTGGTCTCCATAATATCCATAAGGACTGACTTGTTTGTTTTTGCAGGTGAACCATCAGCACTAGCTAAAGGTAGATACTGTTCCAAGATACTGTTCCCAGGGAGTGAGACAGAATTTCCTTCATGTCTACCTTTCTACTCTGACCTATACGTAATGAGTAATCTGGAGAACAGCTTCTTTTCAGCATTGAGAATCACTACCTTGCCTGCTTAATATTTTTTAATGATTTTTGCCTGGTCACTAAAGGTCTTCAGTTTTTGGGCTTTTAGGGGGGTGAATAAGTCCACTGAATCTGTAAACAGTCTTTGTTCCATAAACTCATTGACCGCAATTTCACTCTTTTCTTGAGCTTTCAGCAAATCCTCTTTAATGTCTTCTGTTGCTAATCTCCCAGAGCTAAGACACACAATGTCATCTTGATCTGTGTCAAAAGGGTTCAGCAAGGAATCAATGGTGGAAATGATTCTGCTCACAGCCTTTTCATCAGCGTTAATTCTAGTGCTGTCGAGGTCTTTTCGTTTCCTTGTTTCTGGAGAAAGCCCTGCCATTGCTCACATTGTCTTGCTATAGCAGCTCTTTCATGTTGTGACAATATCCAACGATACACAGCAGCTCGATTGTGAGTTATCCCTGTCCAGTCACCCTTTGTCTTTGAATCTCTGTTGCATGTCTGCTCGATAGCCTGGTCGCAAGCAATTATGGCAAATCCATGTTCACTTTGACGCTGGACAGTCCACTGGCCTTTAACAGTAGGGATGCAACGGATCAGAAAGCTCACGGATCGGATCGGTTCACGGTTTTGAGTCACGGTTCGGATCAATTTTCGAATCAGCAAAATGAAAAAGAAAAGACAAAAAACTTTGCTCTCTCATTATTTTCTAAAACACTGAGCAACTTTTTTATGCTCAATCCTCATAAATACAAACTGCATTTAACTCAAGATGTCAATCTGATGCTTCAATAAAGTTTTACTTTAGTTTTTTACTCATATGCCACCTCAGGGTCACAGACCTGCTTCTGTCAGACTAGCGGTCACAGCTGGGGGGCGGGGGGGGCGGACGGGCATGACGCACGAGGCGCTACTCTGTGGCTCCTGACTGAACTCCGGTTATATTAACGTTTATTAGCTCGTATAAAAGCCCAACATAACATTATCTTAGACACAAATAGGTGAATCTAGTTTGTCTATCAGAAAGATTCCAGCTGACGGAGAGAGAGACGGAGGAATCAGAGGCAGCGCGCGCGCAGCAGAGACTGGATATTGATCAGGGATCCTTCGTTCTGGTGTACTAAAACGGCTGAAGCCAACAGAGTGAACCTCTATACGTGATGCAAAATGAACGCCTTTCTCAGAGGGGAATTATCTGCAGATTCAGAGCGCGTGAGCACAGAACGTCGGGGATTATTTAGCGACGCACGCGCTCCACATGAACCGCGAACCACGTGCGTTCCGAACCGTAGAGGGTGATCCGTACGAACCACGGATCGATGATGATCCGTTGCACCCCTATTTAACAGTGATCTCATTGTGGCACAAGGGATGTGTGATGGGCAAATTTATCATTTCCAACCAGTATGGGGGCAAATACCTAGCATAGTTTACACAATCATATGCAAAAAAACATGGCATCATCAAGCGAATTGTGGATAGGTGGAGCTGCCAGTCTGATTCACGAGTTGCTCTCACAAACAACAGTAGAATCCTGACCATGCTGATGTATGAACTCCAGAAAGCAAACGTTGGATTTTCATCATTTCTCTGTTTCACAAATTCAGCCTACTTTGTACACATTTTGGTGTACTTCTCATTTCCACACAAAACCTCCATCACAGTGTTTGGGAATGCTAAAATGCCCTGATGTATGACTTCCATGCACTCATCTTTTCCTGTGGTGGCAATGAACCCAAGAAGGCACTGAATCTGACTCTTTCTAGACTCTCATATAGAGGTTTGTGTACTCTCATGCTGCGGTTGTAGTGATGACCACTGATCACGCCATTGATGGACCCTGGGGCAACAACTTCAGACTCCAGCAGTATATCTAGCATTCCTGCATCTGCAAATCTTTTACCTAGAATCCCCAAGTAAGACATGCAGGTGTGAAACTCACCAAGTCTGAGCACTAAGCGCTGTGTGAAATTGTCATTCTTCCACCGGATTTGCTGGGCTTTTGCATATATCGCTTGGTCAAACACCAACACAATGTGTCCCAGTTCTAGCTCATCAACTATTTCAATACTTCGCAGCAGGATTGTGTTGACTGTTGACATATCTGTAGGTTGAAGCTTCAATGACCGGAAGATAATGCAGCAATGACTTTTGTAGGGCACATTCACCGTTAAGCAGTGTGTGAAAACATGTCCAGCTAGGGATAGTGCATTTGTCAGCATCCAGAGTCTTCATGGCAGCATATGCTAGTTCAGATTGTTCGGCTGACTGACTGTTCATTTTATGTGTTTCGGCATGCTGTGGGGGATGCAATGTCTTGGGCCCCTGTCTTTTAGACTGGTGGTACTGTTCCACGGGAAATGTAGTGGGTGCTTGGAATGAAGAAACTCCCTTCTTTAATGACTGTCTAACAGATGTTGACACTGATGCAACTGTAGAATTTTGCAACATAATGCCATTTGTGTGGTGGGTAGTCCCACGTCCTGAAAGAGTCTCCTCCCCAAAGTCTATATTATCCCACACAAGCACTGTAGCACTCTTCTTTGAGAACCCCGTTGGTACTTTGTGTCGGCCCCTCAACTAGTTGCAGCTGGGCAAGGCTAGTGTCTACACTCACAACTGTGTCCCATGATGAACAATGTCCAAGTCGATTTAAAAGTTTAACAATTCCTGAAGAACCTATTAAATGGCGAACAGTTAGACCAAGAGACAATGATTTGGCTGTCTGCTTCCATCCCTTTGAGGCAAGATACACTATGTCTTGACAAATAGATAAGATTTTCAAGGACTGATCACCCTCAATCTCAACATACTGGTCTACAGAGGTTTCTTCAGTAGCACCCACAATCCAGGAAACCAGATTAAATAGTTCAGGTGGCACAACAGATTTTGCTACTGTCAAATTTAACTCATAAGATGTGGGTGGCCATGGGCACGTCATACCAGGAGAATCAGCCAGAAGTCTCTTTAAAAACAATGCTACTCTGTACATAGTGCTGGTGTCATCAGGAGATTTCAAATGCTTTGTTGTTATTGATATGTGCTCATCATCAGTGTCTGTTTGGCTTACCTCACTAGACAATGTTGTGTCAGTGCCTGAAAGAACATGTAACCTGTCTATGAGCTTTTCTACTGACAGTGTCTCCACAAAAACCAGCTCACAGATGTTGCACTTGCTTGGGGAATGAAACACCAGCTGAGGAAAGTCGTGGGTCAACCTCCTCTTCAATGCATCTTGCCTGAACAACACAAATACACTAGAAGTTAGTATTCCGGATTACAATAAAAATACATTAACATTGGCTTTTCAACGTTTTTCATTTTATCGTATATTTAATATGTAAAAAATTGGGAAAAAAGTTGCCTTAGGCTAATAATTACTTAATAGTAATTACTTCTAAATTAGAGTAAAAAATCCAGCTAAATGAAACACTGCTTTGTTGGGGAAAATTTGACAATTTGTGGTCTTACATTATTAAAGTTTTAATAAACAAGAAGACAACAAGAAGAAAGATTTAAATGCAGTACCATGAACAAAATTATATAGAAGAGAAACATTTCTAAGACTTAATTTAATAGAACACATTTTAAAATAATGTAATGGTCTGTAGCAGAACTTATAGCAGTTACCTGTAGTTTGAAGCATCAAGACCGTTGTTTACGTACCATAACCCCAGATTCTATTTAATAGCGATAGCCATTAAAGGGTGAAGCCTATACGAAATAGAACTTTGTGTTTTTTCACTAGATCACAAAAATACATTCTCAGATGGTTCATTATCAGCACCTCCTGGTTCACAAGTAATCTCTGGCGGATGACCCTCTCACAGAAAATCTTGTACCCAACATCAAAGCTGGGCTCATCTCTGAAAACACAGAAACCCAACAGAAAATGCATTAATAGCCGGATGAAAAACATCAAAGGAAATTATGAATATAAATGCCAATAATAACAATACACAACTTACTTTTGTTTGTCTGTTGTTGAAGTAGGTCTCGACAAAAAGATGGTGTACTGTACTGTCTGTAACAACATTTGTGGTATCGAACCTCCAAAGACACACAATCTTTATCTTTCATGTGCAACAGAATGCTTTAATCTTGCTTTAGCTCAGCAGCTTTCTGCAACAGGTCTATAAATAAAATGTGAAAAATCTGTTAGTGAAGGATAATGATGAGAGCCTGTTTGTTTTTCTTACATTTTCATTTCTTTGTGTGTGTGAGAGAGTGCTACCTACCAGCAAATGATGTTATAGCCTGCACCAAATGTGCTTTCTGGCGTTTCCCATGAACAGTAACGTACTTCTCGGATTTCTTGCAGATTATGCACAGGGCAGGAAGCACAGGGCCAGCACTAGGGATTGGCAGGCCTGATCTCGAACAAAGTTTTTTCTTTGGAATTTCTATTGTGCTGGGTACACTCTACGGCGCATCCTCGAGTTCTTTTGTAGGTTCAGCAGTGATCTTCTCACATGAAATACGTTTTTCTGCTTGTTCTAACCCTCTTATCGATAAAACGTCTGTAGCATGTAGGATGAAACGCAGCATCTTCGGGAATATTATCAAAGTCAATTTCGAGACAATGCTGATATGCAGAGGACAATGCTCGACTCTCACCATGCAATCCGAGCCTCTTTGTGAGGGCTTCCCTGTAGGTATTCCATCGTGTAAACGTAAAATCCTGTAGCTGTTCGTGTTTTATGGATGCTATATGCATGTAGCACTGTTTACGTACACGTTTTCTCATTTTTGGGGGAGTTTCTTGGTAATTTTCTTCGTCCTCACTGCTGCTTTTCGAATCCATGTTGTCCGCCATGTTGAATTTTTTTTACAAAATGCGTGCACCGCATTGGTCAAAAACAATCACGTGATAGCTGCTTCACTACTTTCTTAGCGCAATATAAACAAACTAGTCCGGAATTAAAACAACGATCATAAAAATACTGCGTAACTTTGAAAGGAGAACTTTTACTTTTGAACTCAGTAAAAATGTACAATTTTATTGAAGCTAAGAGCAGGTAGCCACAAGAGGTCGGAACGAGATTCATTTTCTAAACACATTTTCGCTGTTGACCTGACGGCCTACTACTCAAATCGTCACACTAGTGGAAACTGAGATACTTCAGTCTAACATTTGCTTCTAACACCAAACATGAAAACAGTTTGAGAAAACTGCAGAATTTTATTTGATAATATAATAAAAAAACAAGGTTTCTTTAAACTGTTATCTCATCTGGTATTTTCTGCTGAAGTAAATTTGCTCCACCTGAGATGCTCAGGTTATTCAAACATTCAAACAAAAAATATAAATATAGTTTATAAAGAAATCCTACAGACTATTTAGAGCTTTTCAGATTTCCCATGCAGTACTGCATGCAAAAGTTTGAAACTCCATCTCATTAAAAAACAACAAAACATTTAGTAGTGATACTTTATCCATTATTTGTCCCTTTAGTCTCAGCATTCTAACCGGACTACACCGGCACGAAACATGTAGCTAAACGTTAGCCAGCTAAGATTTCGCCGGTGGACATAAATAAATACAATACAGTAATACTATATACAAAATGCAAACAATCAAACTGTTCAATCTTACTTCTGAAAAGTAATCCCTCGAGTCCTGCTCTCAAAAGTCTGCAGATCTGAACAGGAATACACCTCACAGTGTTCAGGCGTCACTGCAGCTGGAAATCTGCCGATGAGACGACCGGCCCAAGATGGCTGCCGCATTTCTTGCCTCAGAGCGGCCAATGTGGCGTCTATTCATTATATGTATATGGTGGAGCCTCCCAGTCCTGATAGCCGCCCCGCCTCGCGCTTTGCAATTCGCGCATTTGTGTGTCAATACAGAGCAGCCAAGTTAGAAGACGTATGAATCATGAGTGAAAATATAAGAAAAAACATTCGGGGCTGAAGCCCCGTCAAAATCGGCAGGCAACGCGGCTGCACTCACAGCTTTTTGATTTGTACCTACAAAGTTGAATTTGTGTCCACAGACACAAAGTTATTTGACATCCAATTTTTGGGAACAAAAATTTTTTGACATCAGATTATTTGGATACAAATTTTTATTGACAGACAATCTGTGAATACGAATTTTAAACTCCTGCATACACTTTTTTGACAGTTCCCTTACACCATAATATTGCAGGCCTTATCTCCTTTCCTTTCTGTCACTGCCCGATCCGTAACGGAAACCCGATCGGTTCTGCGCATGTGCAGAATGCGTGTACTCGCAGTGAAGTATTTTACAATAGTTACAATTCAGAGTATCTTTTAAGGTGTTAACAAGTATATAATAAATGTATACTCATACATAATGTATTAAAATGTTTATACACGTAGGTATCCATTGTTTAAATGGTCCGAGCAGTTGAGAAAGAGACTAAGCTGTTGGTAAAAGCTAAGGGCTAACTGAGAGCTAACCGTCCCATTCAAGAGACTTGAATGTCGCTAAGTTGGCGAAAAGAGGAAGTGACGTAGGCTTCACGCATGCGCAGAACTGATCGTGCTTCCGGGTACGAATCGGGCAGTGACACTTTCAAAGCTTCTGGAAAAACTGGAGGAGCAAAATGTTTGAGAGGTTTTCCAGTCTGGTTTTACAACTTTACACAGCACTGAACCAGCCCTTTAAAGGGTTTAATGTGGTTTTAGCTACTGACTCTGGTGACCCATTAACCAGTCGCTTTATTAATCAGTCACTTTAGTGACTTTATTCACCCAGACACTTTATTAACCCAGTCATTTAATAACTTAGTCACTTTTTAATTTATGAACCCATTTTTTTACCCTCGTGACTTTATTAATCTATCTCATTCCAGTCTTTTACCTCTGTTTATTTACTATTCTGCCCAGGATCAGGGATTTGCTGAAGTGATGATTCTGTTCAATCTGGTTTGATTATATGAGGTATATTTGACTAATTAACATTTCATAATCTAAGACCTTGTTGCTTTTTGATATCAATAAATGAACATACAACTGAACTCTCATGTTTTGATAAGAAATTTCTCTAACAAAAAACAAAAGGTTTCCTTTTTCACAGCAGAGGGAGTATTTGACTCTGACCCACAAACATTTGTCTGATCACATTACCTAATGATTAATAAATGACACCTTGTTGGTTATTGGATCCATGAACTGCACCTGAAACTGAGAACACTGTTCAGTTTGGTAGTCAGTGCTCTAACAACAAATGAGAAGCTAACCTCATTATTTGTGAGCCCTGTCAGAAAAACCACCATCAAAGACGTTAAAATGTCGATCAGGGCCAGGTCCCACACTGACCTGCAAATGGCCGGGAAGCTTTCAAGAGATGACAGCTTACACACATCCTTCTCCATGAGCAGCGGTGGCTCTAACAGAGGTGAGCACTTTGGGTCCAGGGTCACAGAAGAGGTAAAACTTCTCTCAAGAGTTCCCAGGCGGCCCGTACGGGCAGTCCGGCCCATCAGTGCAGTCAGCTCTGGTGGCTCCTTTCTCCAGATAAATCACCTACAAGGAGAGCTGGTCCGAAAGAGAAAGGTAAGGACTCAGAATAATCTGATAAAACCACAACTGCCTTGTTTTTAAAAAATTCCGAACACTTCGAGAGCTAAAAAGTGTTTTTGGAGCATTTGTTGCTCATTACAGAAATCATAAATTTTCTTGTTGCTGTAAGAAAAAAGTTAAAATCTCTTTATCTCTACCTGGCTTTAAGAGAATGTATTTAATAAACAGTTTTATTAGATTTATTGATAGGTTAGTTGTTGATAGCTGATCCCTGTCCAAACAGCCACTCAGTTGCAGCTAATCCAGTTATCAAGAAGGTAAGCATTCCAGAAAAATCAGTTTATCTCATAAAACTCCAGGGTTTACAAAGTTTGATTGCCCTCTCAGATGAGTGTGAGACAAGCATCCTGACAGCTCGACAGTCCTTATGTTAAAAAAAATCTACAGGCTGCTCTGAGTTTTCTCACAAGCTGGTTTCATAAAACAATGCCGGCAATTTGCCGCGAACCTGAGTCGGCATCTGGGAGCCTTTGGTCGTTCATAAGTGGTCAGGCCGTGCCGGTAATGTTGCGCAATCATGTGCGTTTCACAAAAGATTTCTCGGTAGCGGTATAAAGGAGGTATGGGGCGGTCTTCGCGCTGTCGCAGAGTACAGAGACGTGAGACGGAAGTGCTCGTATAAACAGACAGGCAACTTCTGCTTCAGCCAGAAGCACCTGAATCTCAGTGTCGCTCCAGTTTGCCATCTCCGCTGAGTGTTTACAAATGTGCAACAGCTTTCCCATGTTTACCTGATTTTTGAATACTTTTTCTGGTCGGGGGTCGGCTCACTTTTGCCACGTTATTAGTGACACCTCCCTCTCTTGCGCCAAGGCGTAATCTTCATTCACAAGTCCAAGGTTGCGGCAATATTACTACCAAGCGTGCCGGCACGAATGCCGCAAAATTCCCGCATCGCCACAGAGCTTTCATAAGACACACCGTGGTGGCAGTATTGCGCTGATTTGCCGGCACGGTGTGTCTTATGAAAGCGGCTACAGAGGTCAGTGAGGATTGATTCTCCTCACAAAGTTAATGTAATGGCTTTTCTGGGCTTTTTAGTTTCCCCAGGTGTCATGAAGATAGTGGTAAAATCTGGTGTCTGAACACCAAAGACTAGTGTAGTGTAGCGTTATATTGTATAAAGTTGTATATATTGAATATTATTATTATAATTATTCTTAATAATTAATAATAATAGTCAAAACCTCGTAATTAGGGCACCACCCAGCATTTTCTTTGGAAGGTAAGCTGAGACAACCTTGAATATTATCCTATTTGTATTTTATTATCATTTATCATTTATCAGTCTGAATCTGAAAGAAGTAAGCTCGTTACCCATTTTCGATATGAAAAACACAAAAACTACTGGAAGCCCATTTATGATTATATACGGATAAATTTATTTACAGAAACCTCAAAATGAACATGTTAACAGCAACAGCAAAGTTATGAATTTGACTTGGTAACCAGTTCAATTTATTAACAAGATGAATTATTGAGGTTAAATAAATATTAATGACTAATGTTTCAGAGTGAGAAATGGTTTACTAATGAAATTAAGCTAATTTATTGGCCTATGAAGGGAAGTTGAAGATTAAAGGATTTAAGGAGGATGGATGGATGAAGAGAGGTAAGTTTAGCTTGCTTTACCAGATTGCATCACTCTTAATAGCCACAAATGCGTTCATCACAGACCTTTTTGAGGGCTCCTATACGGATACACAAATGTAGCAGTGGTTCTGTTCCTTCCAACTCCTTCGTGGTTCTCTACCAGGTCGGAGTTGATTTGGTCACTGGATCAGGAGGTGTTCCTAGGTCACCACTCAGGTCTTGCAGGCAAGCTGGAGAGGATGCAGGTTCCGGATTTGGGCAAGCATGGCTCGATCTCTCTCATGGCAGGAGGATGTCTTCGTTTTAGTTTAGCTTCAGATTAACGCCGTCTAA